>CM038146.1:232323658-232733658 GCA_021437245.1 Aegilops speltoides | reverse complement strand
TCTTTCAGAAACATTAACGCTTTACTTTGGGTGGACAGTTTCACCTACTTTCCCCTACATCTGCTAGCCCACCACTGAAAGAGGTCATGCAACATACTTAACTATGCTAGAGCCCATAATAGCTTGTAGCTGCACACGGAAGTTTCTAGCCTGAGTAATCATATGATCCCTTTGAGCCTGGGTGGCAAACCGTAGGACGATATCACGGGTACTCCGGGATATCCTAGGACAACACTGGATTCTCCAGGTGCCCTGACAACCACTGCGTACTCCAGTGTGCCTCAACCAATCTACCTAGATGTGTATTTAAGTAGCCACCTTAAGTTAACCATTAATTAACAATACTCACATATGTCATGGATACACTCACCCAAACCACGTCTACGAGCATAGCATAGCAATCCTGAGCATAACATAGAAGTAACTCCCAAAGGTTTAATAATAAAAGGGCAATAGGTTCTACCTCATCATCTACTACCCAAACCCACATGTTAATAGATCCTAACCATGCAATGTTTGAGGATTGAAACTAATGCATAAAAACTGGGTAATAAAAGGGTATGGTCAAAGTGTTACTTGCCTTGCAGATGATCCGCAAAACCTAAAGACTCGTAGTGGCACGCTTCGCACTCCGGGTATTCTATCACAAACAAACAAAGGCATACATAAGCACTCAACTAGAAGCACGGGTAAAACTCAAATAAGAATATCTAACCAGAAAGTTCAACTGAAGAACTCCAATTTGCAAAAAGAACCAAATCAATTGGAGCAACAAAACTCAAACTACGAAAGAAACAAGATTCATTTACTAATCTGGACTAAAGTCAAATTTTACAGTACCAAAATCTTGTTCAAGTTGGTTAAACAGAAAGAGGGATTCGAGACGAAGATCTAGGCGCTTGTTTCATCTAATTTGGATAAACGAGCGAAAAGATAAACTAGATCGAAGATCAGGGCAGAAATCACGATCGAAAATAATCGCGGATAAACCCTGGAAAAAAACGAGACGAACAGGCTGACGAACGAACGTTCACTGTCTCTAGCTAACTGACGAACAATGTATGTTAAAACGAACATATGGACGAACGTCCGCTAAATAACTAAACTGGAAAAAAATGAACCGATCTAAATAAAAAACTAGATCTAGGTTTTTTTTAAACGGTTTTTTTGAAAAAAAAAAACAAAACGGCGGCGGCGGCGTCGGTTACCTCCGGTGAGGCTCCGGCGGGGCGGCGTGGGGCGTCGGCGGCGGCGCAGGGGGACGGCGGCATCTAGCGGCGGCGGCAAGAAGCGGCGGCGTCTCGCGGCGCTGGCTGGGCGGCGGTGACGACGACGAGCGGCGGCGATTACTGGGTGCGGGCGGGCGGGCTGGCGACGCGAGAGGCGGCGGGCGACGACTTATAAGGGGGTCGGGGGTTCGACTTGGGCAAGGGCGGCGGGCAGCAAGCGGCGGGCGGACGGGAGGGCGAGGCAGCGCGGTGCTAGGCGGGCCGACCTGCTCGGCTGGGCTTCGGCCCAGTCGGGCGGGAACTTTTTTTAAATCACTCCGCCGAACTGAAAAAAAAATCCTAGAAAATATTAAAAAAAAATCGAAAAGTGCGAAAAAAAATTCACCGTCTAAATGAAATATTTAGAACAAAGTGAACACTTTTTTTTTGCCTGAAATGCAAAAAAAAATTGAAAACGTGCAATTTTTTAATTCAAATAAAATAGCAATAAAAAAATCAAATAAAATAAATAATTGATTTTAACATTTTTCTCCAATATTTCTTTTATTTTGAAGAAGCCATTCCATCCCTATCTTTTATTTTAATGTTGGAAATATTTGGAGACAAAAATGATTAAAACCAAAATGATCCTCTTTTCAATATTTGAGAAAACTCAAATATGAAAATAAGCAAAATCCCCAACTCTCTCCGTGGGTCCTTGAGTTGCTTAGAATTTATAGGATCAACCAAAATGCAATAAAATATCATATGCAATGATGACCTGTGTATAACATTCCAAATTGGAAATTTGGGATGTTACATATACCAATTTGGAATGTTACATATATTGATTTATAGTGGATCTTTGGAGGAACACTTGGAACATTTCCATGTTGTTTTTATTGCTCTATGTGATGCACGTTTGTTTGGTAATGTTGGGAAGTGCACCTTTTGCACTGATCGAGTGTCTTTTTTTAGCTATGTTGTTATTCCACAGGGAATTGAAGTTGATAAAGCCAAGATTGAAGCTATTGAGAGTTGGTCGCAACCCAAAACAGTCACACAAGTGAGGAGTTTTCTTGGCCTCGCTGGATTCTGTAGGCACTTTGTGAGAGATTTCAGCACCATTGCTGCACCTCTCAATGATCTTACAAAGAAGGATGTGCCTTTTGTTTGGGGTACCGCACAGGAAGAAGCCTTCACGGTATTGAAAGATAAGTTAACACATGGTCCTTTACTCCAACTTCCTGATTTTAATAAGACTTTTGAGCTTGAATGTGATGCTAGTGGAATTGGATTAGGAGGTGTGTTACTACAAGATGGCAAACATGTTCCATAATTTTCTGAAAAATTGAGTGGGCCTAGTCTGAATTATTCTACTTATGATAAAGAATTATATGCTCTTGTTCGGACTTTAGAAACATGGCAACGTTATTTATGGCCCAAAGAATTTGTTATACATTCTGATCATGAATCTTTGAAACATATTAGAAGTCAAGCTAAACTGAATCGTAGACATGCTAAATGGGTTGAATTCATTGAGACTTTCCCTTATGTCATTAAACACAAGAAGGGTAAAGAAAATGTTATTGCTGATGCATTGTCTCATCGTTATACTATGCTTTCACAACTTGACTTCAAAATATTTGGTATGGAGACCATCAAAGATCAATATGTGCATGATGCTGAATTTAAAGATGTATTGCAGAATTGTAAATAAGGAAGAACATGGAACAAGTTCATCATTAATGATGGATTTGTGTTCCGTGCTAACAAGCTATGCATTCCAGCTAGCTTCGTTTGTCTTTTGTTGTTGCAGGAGGCACATGGAGGAGGATTAATGGGACACTTTGGCATGAAGAAGACGGAGGACGTACTTGCTACACATTTCTTTTGGCCAAAGATGAGACGGGATGTTGAGCGTTTTGTTGCTCGCTGCACTACATGTCAAAAAGCTAAGTAATGACTCAATCCTCATGGTTTATATATGCTTTTGCATGTACCTAGTGTTCCTTGGGAGTATATATCTATGGACTTTGTTTTACGTTTACCTCGAACAAAGAAGGGGAGGGATAGCATGTTTGTTGTCGTGGATAGATTCTCGAAAATGGCACACTTTATACCATGTCATAAAAGCGATGATGTTGTTAATGTTGCTGATTTGTTCTTTCGTGAAATTATTCGCTTGCATGGTGTGCCAAATACTATTGTTTCAGATCGTGATACTAAATTTCTTAGCCACTTTTGGAGATGTTTATGGGCTAAGTTGAGGACTAAACTGCTTTTTAGTACTACTTGCACCCCCAAACTGATGGACAAACTGAAGTAGTAAATAGAACATTGTCTACTATGCTTAGGGTTGTTTTGAAGAATAATAATAAAATGTGGGAAGAATGCTTGCCTCACATTGAATTTGCTTATAATAGTTCATTGCATTCTACTACTAAGATGTGCCCTTTTGAAATTGTGTATGGTTTCCTACCTCGTGCACCTATTGATTTGTTGCCTCTTCCATCTTCGGAGAAGGTTAATTTTGATGCTAAACGACGTGGTGAATTGATTTTAAAAATGCATGGGTTAACTAAGGAAAACATTGAGCGTATGAATGCTAAATATAAACTTGCTAGAGATAAGGGTAGAAAACATGTTGTCTTTGCACCTGGTGATCTTGTTTGGTTACACTTGCATAAGGATAGATTTTTTGATTTGTGCAAATCAAACCTAATGCCACATGCTGATGGCCCTTTTAAGGTGTTAGAGAAATAAAATGATAATGCATATAAACTTGAGATGCCTGCATATTTTGGGGTTAGTCCCACTTTTAACATTGCAGATTTGAAGCATTATTTGGGTGAGGAAGATGACCTTCCGTCGAGGGCGACTTCATTTCAAGAAGAGTAGGATGATGAGAACATCAATACCATTGTTACACCCACAGCCCCTACTGCGATACATACTGGACCAATTACTAGAGCTCGCGCACGCCAATTAAATTACCAGGTACTTTCTTTCTTGGTAACGATTCTAATGTTCATGAGAATATGATGCTCTCTAAATTGGATACATTTGTTTTTCTTAGAATGAAGGGCCTAGCTTGGAGAAGGATGAACATTAGAGCAAGAACAAGCATGGAGATGATTGCGCAAGGGGAACAAGAACGGAGTTTCAAGTGATGATTTCAGGACTATGAAGCCACCATAATGAGTGCAGGAAGGCTTGGACGAAATATACATGATGCCACTTCACAAATTTCGTCAAGAGGCCATTATAGGTGATGTATCACCTTATTATTGGGCCAGGCCCATGTAATTTCGAAATACATAAGTACAGGCTGTTTTTAGAGTCCGTATGTGTGGGGAAACAAGAGATAGGGTTGGTTTCGGACCCCTTCCCCAAGGGCCACCAAATTCCCCCCTCTTCCTCCATATATATAACCCTTAGGGCATTGTTTAGACTTTGGGTTTTGTTTAGATTAAAAGTTCACCATAGCTGCAACTTCGCGTACTTTTTTTTGTGTTCAACGACCAGACCAAGACGTCACAGAACCCCATCTTGATCAATAAAGCTTTCGTATTATATTCGCAATATCCAGATTGCAATCTCAGTTTCTTTCTTATTATTCATTTGCTTGCAGGAAATAGACCCTCGTGGTCAGGTTGATCGTGCTCCGGCGTGGTCAATAACCCCTTGGAAGTTGATTTAGCGATTGCTAAGGCGCGACATCTTCGCACATTCGTAGTCGGATCATCAAAGTCGACTCCCACAGAAAACAATAGCTATCTCATCGAAACATCGGGACACCTTCGCCTCTATCAATGTATGTATGTGACATGGCCTATATAACCATATATGTAATGGATTTTTTCCCATTTCCTCCTGGTCCATGCATAGACATGTTTGTACGTATATTAAGGTTTTCTAACTAAATCAAGAGGCCCTAGGTACGTGAAAAAGAAAAACTTTGCCTGTAAATAGTTAGAGCTTAATCAAATAATTAGGCTCAATGGGCCCAGGATCTACACGTTGTAAAAAACTTGGTCTAATTAAGCCCATGCTAGCTGATTAGATGTTGTCGGGTAATTAACGATTAAAGAAATAGAAACCAGGGAAAGGAGCCAACACACTACCACGATCTCATGATCCCACTTATAGAGAACGTGGGCATGCGTGCGGCAGCCATCCAAAAACCAACGCTGCACTCCATCGCTCCCTATAAATACCTATGTACCTAGTGTACGAAAGGGTTCCACTCATTTGCTCCTGGGTTCTCTAGTGTTCTTCCTCCTGTCTCTAGAGACACCATATCATCTGCACACAAAAGGCACACCATGAGAAGGGAAGCGATGAGCCTTGATTTGAAGGGCTCGAAAAAAAGGAGCCTTGGTTTGTTCCAGAGAGGTGAGAAGGTGAGATATGATGCTGCTTTCACGCTCTTAGTTTCGGCCGTTTGGTTCGGATCAAGGAGCTCTCTCCCTTACTCATGATCTTGTCCTTAGTTTCGGCCATTTGGTTCGGATCAAGGAACTCTCTCCCTTACTCATAAATTCTTGTCCTTAGTTTCGGCCATATTGGTTCCGATGAAGGATTCCTTTCTCCCTCACTTCATGGAATCATGTCCTTAGTTTCGACCATTTGGGTTCGGATTTAGGAATATATACGCATGAAATCATGCCTTAGGTTCGGCCTTTTGGTTCAGATCAAGGAATATATATGCATGAAATCATGCCTTAGGTCCGGCCTTTTGGTTCGGACCAAGGAATATATACGCATGAAATCACACCTTAGGCTCGGACTTTTTGGTTCGGATCAAGGAATATATAATTCATAAAATCATGCCCTTAGGTTTGGCCTTGTGGTTCAAATCAAGAAATATATAATTCATAAGATCATGCCCTTAGGTTTGGCCTTTTTGGTTCGGATCAAGGAATATAAATAACTCATGAAATCATTCTCTTAGGTTTAGCCTTTTTGGTTCGGATCAAGGAATATGCATGCATGAAATCTCGCCTTAGGTTCAGTCTTTGGGTTCGGATCAGGGAATTTACACACTACATGAAATCAAAGATTTGCATATTTTTCATAGAGACATGTCCTTAGCTTCAGCCGTTCGGTTTGAATCAAGGATGCACATTTTTCTTCACACGAACAAGTTGCATCTAGGGGACATATGAAATACTCTATGGGTTCTTTCATGTGAATTCCATGACATGAGCCACAAAATTCTAAAATATTCACAAAGCACATTTCATGCATGGGTTCTTTCTCGCGAATTCCATGGCACGATGCTTAAAATGACTAAATTTACAAACTATGACATGATATGGGTTCTCACACATGAATTCCATAGAGTGGTCCATAAAATGAGCGACATGCAAATTATGCTACGTCATGGGTTCTTCTCAAATGAATTCCACTGGATAATCCGTAGAAACGAAGAAAAATGCAAAGTACACAATGGGTTCTTTCATACGAACTCCATAGCATAAACCATAAAATAACAGAACACATACTATGCTATGACATGGGTTCCTTGATAAATTCCGTGGCATAAGTTATGAGTAAACAAAATTCAAACTACCCTATGACATGGGTTCTTTCATGAATCCCATGGCATAATAAAGATTGTATTATTGCGTGGATTCATTCAAACAAATTCCACGGCATAAACCATCAACCAAAAAAACAAAATTATGCTTTGAGCATGGGTTCTCCTATATGAATTCCATGATATGAGTTACAAATATTGAAAATACATGGATACACCCTATGCATCCAAACATGGGGCCAAATCAAGCCTAGCCAAAATCAACCATCATTTACACCATAACATAAATGGTGTTGAGCACGTACAAAATGTGTTGCGTGGTGGAGAAACATATGAAAAAATATCAAACATAATGTCGTCAAAGAAAACCTACATGGATAAACTTCAAGTTCCCCAGGCCAGAGTTCTGCGTCGACCGCGAGGAGGTTTTTTTATTGTAGCATATTGTAATAGGCATGTGATGTAACCCTATGTAATAGAAATGTTGGAATTCTTAATAAGGAGTTTTCTCTTCGGAGATGTAATTAACATAATTTCTATGTAAATGTAAGAGTTCTAGAAAAAAATTACCTGCAATGTTTGATCTTATTTTCCTTTTACCCATTTACGCACTTAAATTTATTCACTCTATATCAATGTCGTGGACGCGTGTTTCACACCTGCCATTTTCCTGTCATCATTCGCAGGTACATGCAAACTCGTGCGAGGACTTTCTCTTGTTCTCCTACACATAAAACACCCGATCTCCACAAAACAGCCACAATACCTATCCTTGTGGCATTTTCATAACCATTCCGAGCATATCGCCATGCATAACCATCATATTACATTACATGATTAGAGACATGTTTTCATTCCCCTTCCATGATCATAGATTGGCTAGCTCGATATTTTCATGGCTTGCCCGTTTTTTGTTATCTATGCTATGTCAGATCATTGCAAATACTGGTACACTGTCGGAGGCATTCATCATATAGAGTTTCTCTCATGTTCTCTGTTTTGTGTTATGATGTCATTTAGTTGAAGTGAGTCATTGTAAAGTGTATCGTTCATACTTGTAAGGTGTTGCTCCTAAAAAATAGAAACCAAATAAAAGATGCACCATGAAGGTGTCACACACACAAAAAAAGAGAAAGGAGAGGAAAAGAGAAGGAGCAGCATCATTATACTTTTTAGTATACACTTGTGCTTCCAAGTAGCATCACTTCATGCTTCATCAAGTAGACAGTTTCATGAGTTTCATATGTTTCATACTAGTGGGGAACCTACAATATAGAACTTGGCTTGTATATTCCGATGACGAGCATCTCAAGGTCTTCATGAGCAAGCAAGTTGGATGCACCCCCACTTTTTTTCAAATAAACATGTACTTTGTTGATTAGAAATAATAGTTCAATCATCAATAAGTAAGTGTACAGTGTCCTTCATAGGTCCCTCAAACCAGTCCTTAGTGACTGAAAATTTTGCTAACCTAGCAAGTTCATTAGCCACCTTATTTGCTTCCCTATTACAATGTTCAAACCTAACAAGAGAAAAATCAGAAGCTATAAAATAGCAATCATCGAACACCACTGCCGCAGCTCCTGCCGAATGTCCTTCATTCTTCATTATTTCAGTCACCTCCGTATTGTCAAAGTTAACAACAAGACGATTGCAACCCGTCTTTTGTGCAAGGAATAGGCCTAACCTTAGAGCCAAAACTTCTACTGTTAATACATCAGCACACCAAATAATCCTCTAGTTTCCACCAACAACGAATCTTTCATTATCATCTCTGAGAATAGCCCTAGTTGTGCCCCTAAGTAAATCATGATTAAAAGAAGGCATCAACATTAAGCTTAACAAAACCAATAGGAGGTCTGCTCCATCCCCTATTTTACTAGTTGCCTTAGGGGAGTGTGCATTAACATAGTTAGCCGTTATGCACCCCCACTTAGTCCATAGGAGAGCCTTCATATATTCATAGATCTATGTGCATCCTAGTTGCATGGCGATCACTACTCCTTACATTGACATCAATCATAAGGCCTTCTCCATTGCCTAGTGGTCAGCTGCATCGATGCAAGACTTTTTTTGGTTTTGACTTCTCAAAACCCCAATCATTTTCTATCATTCCCTTAAGTGCGAGGCATAGGCTTGCGCTCAATGTTCTATAGGTAATTGAGCGGTGGAATAACGCAGACAGACGATCTTGCTACTGTACCTGGTATGCCTCGGGTTGGTGTTTTTGAAGCGATCGCTCATGCTTGATGATGTGGACATAGACGCCACAGCTACATCTACAAATATTACACGATATATATTTCAGGTGATCTCAATTAAAAATTACACAATATATTATTTTGTTATTCAGGACAAAATTACGACACCATGCTATATTTTGTACAGCATTAGTGGAGAAATGTTGTCCACGGCAATAAAGAAAGTCAAGAAAAAGCATAGCTATTTGAAGTAACCAAATGGTTATCATGCATGCAACGTGAAGCACGTCCGTCAAAGAATTGGAATCCAGCTATGCTTATGTACATGCATCAAGAAAAGGAGCCAACCTTGTGTACATGCATCAGGAAAAAGAGCCAACTTGGATCTAAGGAGTTTGTACGCCATGTTTGGCCAACACATCTTGTCAACAGAAGTCATGCACTATTGGGTCTCTGTACACTGCGTTCCGCGATCGACCGCTCTTAATATATAGTTAGCCTAAATTAGGGTTTAGATTCGGGTTTTGTTTAAAGAAGTTTAGCTATTGCTATTTTTATTTGTCTTCGCTCGTACCGGCTAGTGCGACTGTCAAGACATTCTATGGGAACCCCATCTTGCTAGATTTATTCCATCTAGCATATTCGCAATTTTGAGATTGCTTGCCCATCATTTGCTTGCATGTTCTTTGATTTACTTGTAGCAAAAATCCTTTGTAGATAGGTCGATCGCGCACTTGGCTCGGTCAATAATATTGTGGAGTTGGTTCAGCGATTGTCATGGATATCAGTCGTGTACGGTTCTCCCTGTACGGTTGGTAGCCGGATCGTGAGGGTCAAGTCACACCCAAAATCGTAGTTATCTCTTTGTCATCGAAAGACCGGGCCCCAATTCACATCAAGTGGTATCAATTTTCAGGTTCATCGGCGAGAGATTTACAGTTTTTGCTAGATTAGATCTTTTTCAGTCCTATAACCTACAAAAGGCCAAAAAAAGATTAGTTCATCCATTGCACCTATTTTTTTAGCCCTCGGCAATTTTTGCATCTAGTATTTGTGTAGTTGAATTTTTGGTTGCATTCATCTATTGTTCGGGCTGGTTTAGATTTGTTTGGGAGAAAATTATCTACTAGATCAATCTTGTTTATTTGTCCACATCATAATTTCCGCTGCACGCTTCGTTCTCAATGTAAAAAATACAATTCTACGGACTCTTGTCGCTCGTGGTTGCAAGATTTATTTGCTGCTATAATTTTTTACTTGGCACATCTGCCGCCGCACCTGTACCCACGTCCCATCCGCCTTAAAAAAATTGTTCTTCTACTGCCGCGCGCACCTCCACGCCTTCCGCCGCTAGCGACCAAGCATCCCAGTTCCATCAGCACATCCATCTATCATTATTTGATTGTTAGTGCCACTACTGGTGGTACACGTCCCATCAACTTGCGTTGTGCCTTGGAGTTTGCTTTTACAGCTACCATCGCTCAAACATTCCAAGAACTGTCCTCACATTATTATTTTTAGTTACATTGTCATCTTTGGTATACGTGAGTTCTTGCTTGTTACCGGCTTGACAAAAAAAAGGCCAAAAAAGAAAAAAAAAAAGAAAAAAAGAGAGAGAGAGAAAAGAGCAACATAAAAGAGAAGTGCATAGTTCAGGCTGGCAAGCATCTGTTTTAAGTCATTTTGTTCGGTTCGTTGTTTAGGACAAACACTTTTGCTCCTACATGATCACCGCTCCATATATCGTCTATTTTCAAGCTTTGTCACTGTGTTTGTACTTCACTTATCTAGCTACTTGGATCTATCTAGGTTTAGGTTGTTTTAGCTCTTACTAGTCGACTGCGAGCACTAGTTAGGAGTTTGAGCAATTATTTAACTTGCATTGTTTTTTTTTAAATTGTGCCACTAATATTGTGAGTTGAGAAACCTTTCCCAAGCTACATTTTTTCCTACCAATAAGTACAGACCCGTCTCTACTGATTCCTGGTTATCGCTCCATCCAATCTTCATCAGTAGTTTGAAGCCAACACCAACACGCCAATTACCACCTATTGCATTGGTAAGAACATGTAAGAATTTTACACTAAGCTTGAGTGTGAGTGATTTTTCTCCACCACGTCTTACTAGTTGATAGGGATTATACATTGTGTGTTTTTCTCTTTCGCTAACAATGGCACGGGATCAACCCACACTTGAGGGCCTCATTGCGGATGTGAAAGTCACCAGTGAGTGTCTCATCCAACTTGAGAGTGCTCAGATTGTGGCCGAGGAGAGGCTCAAGACCATCGAGGATGCACAGGGTGTTGCAAACACACATCTACAGGACAACTTGTCATGTCTGGACAGGTTGCAGATTGCACCCCGCATCAACAACAACATTGATCCTCGCAACTCTGCAGGTGTTGCCACTATTTCGCAAGCTCGGCGTGTTTTGTGGGTCATCCACAACATCCAGCTACTGCCACCGATGCCGCCACCATAAACCAGCACCAACGCATTCCTCCCCGTGTCAACGAGGAATACGGGGACGACTACGAGGATTATTCCGATGACACCGAGGACGACCAAGCGGTCGACCGCCACAATGACCGTGCTCATCGACAACTGCGTTTCAACTGTCAAGGTATGGCACGAGATTATGACCACTCTAGTGCTAAAATTAAATTTACTATGCCTACTTTCAATGGTAAATATAATCCAGATGTTTATCTTGATTGGGAACTTTCTGTTGAACAAAAATTTGCATGTCATGATATTCCTGAGAACCAAAGAGTTAGGGCAGCCACTAGTGAAATTACAAACTTTGCTTCTATTTGGTGGAGTGAATATTGTCGTGTTAATGCAAACAATATACCTGCTACTTTGGATGCTTTAAAATGAGCTACGCGACAATGTTATGTTCCTTCTTATTATGCTCGTGACAAACTAAATGAATTGCAACGTTTAAAACAAGGTAGTAGTTCTGTAGAGGATTATTATCAAGATATACAAACTGGGTTAATGCAGTGTGGATTAGTTGAAATCGAAGATGCTACGATGGCTAGGTTTTTAGGTGGTTTGAATCGTGATATTCATGAGATATTGGACTACAAGGAGTAAAATTATATTACTTGTTTGTCTCATTTTGCTTGTAAAGCTGAAAGGGAAGTACAGGTACGACACAACAAGGGACGAGGTAACTTTTCTGCAGGTCATCATTCATCATGGACACCCTCTCCAACTGTCCCAACCACTACCGAGGCAACACCACATATCTCGAATAACAGTGCACTCCCAACAAGTTCAAAATCAGCTCCACAATCCTCTGCAGCGTCGACAGCAATTTCTCAAGCACCCACCACTTCATCTGGACGCACAAGGGACATGAAGTGTCATATATGCAAAGGTGACGGGCACTTGATGAAGGACTGCCCAAATAAACGTACTTTCATTGTGCAAGAAGATGGTGAGTACTCCTCCGCTAGTGATTTGGATGAAGATACACATGCTATGCTTGCCACTAATAATGCAGGTGACACTAAGGAGCATGACACAGAAGAGATACATATTAATGTTGAGATGCCAGATCAGTACCCAAGCCTTGTAACCATGCGAGTACTTAGTGCCCAGGTGAGGCATGTTGAGATGCCTCAACGCCATAATCTTTTTCAAACTAAGTTTGTTGTCAAAGGGCATTTCATTCGTGTGACCATTGATGGTGGAAGCTGCAATAATTTGGCGAGTACAGAGATGGCAGAGAAGCTTTGCCTCGCCACTACGAGACATCCTCATCCATATTACATTCAATGGTTCAACGATTGTGGTAAGTTGAAGGTAAAGCGACGTATGAGAGTGTGACGCCCTCGATTCAATCGTACACTAATCACGCAAATGTGTACGATCAAGATCAAGGACTCACGGGAAGATATCACAACACAACTCTAGACACAAATTAAAATAATACAAGCTTTATATTACAAGCCAGGGACCTCGAGGGCTTGAATACATAATCTCGAATACACAAGAGTCAGCGGAAGCAACAATATCTGAGTACAGACATAAGTTAGACAAGTTTGCCTTAAGAAGGCTAGCACAAAAGCATCTACAATCGAAAAGGCAAGGCCTCCTGCCTGGGAGCCTCCTAACTACTCCTGGTCGTCGGCGGTCTTCACGTAGTAGTAGGCACCCTCGGGGTAGTAGCAGTAGTCAAAGGTGGCATCTGGCTCCTGGGCTCCGACATCTGGTTGCATCAACCGGAAAGAAGGAGAAAGGGGAAAAGGGGAAGCAAAGCAACCGTGAGTACTCATCCAAAGTACTCGCAAGCAAGGATCTACACTACAGACCTATTTGGTTCGGCTGTTGATTTCTAAAAGCAGCTGTGAAAAATCTGTTGTGGAAAAACAGCTGTGGAAAATCTGATGTGAAAAGGATGTAGGTTATTTGGCAAACCAGCTAATATAGCTTTTTTAGATTTTGGCCCGCAGCGGAACCAGATTTTGGAAAGCACGTCCTGGGCTGCTTCCGCTTTGGGGTCAGATTTTGGCAGCGGATTTCTGGAATCGGATTCTGCTGGGTTCGCCCTTTGGTTCAGATTCTGCTGCGCGGCAGCGGAATCCATCGATAAAAGCTGAACCAAACAGGGCCTACATATGCAACATTATCAAAGGAAGACTGTATATGTGGACTGGGCTGCAAAAATGCCAGAATAGAGAGAAGGCCTAGTCCTATTGAAGACTGGCATCTTATGGAAATCACCATCGTGCAGCAAACATGTGACACCCGGATAATTAAGCTACAGTAACCCTCTACTAATGATTCCACATCACCTCGGTTACTGTTGTTAAAACTCGCGTTAGTTCAAAATCGATTCGAAATTCAAAATAAAGGCAAACGACAAAAGTTTTGAAATATTAAACTAAATTGTTTGGGTTGTGTCAAATAATGCATAGGTAATTATGATGGAGAAACCACATTTTTATAAAAGGTTTAAATGCACTTAAGTAATTAAAATAGTAGGTAAAACAATTAAATAAATGCATTTTGGATTTTATAAAATATTATACTATTTTGTTCAGGTTAAAACCTTTTGTGGTAGTAGTTATAATTGTAACTCTATTTTAGGTGTGGGTTTCACTTTTGTAAAACTATAAAATATTACATGAGTAAAAGAAAACAGTAAACAAGAGAATAAATAAATAAAGGAAAATACAAAAATAGAAAACAAGAATTAAACTAAAACAAAGGAGAACCCCCACTGGGCTTCGCCCACCAGGCCGCTTTGCTGCCCAACCGCCGCGCCCCACTCCCTTATCTCCTATCACTGCTCCCCCGAACCCTAGCCACTAACCCCCCCCCCCCCACGCTCCCCACTCTCCCCCCACCTCCGCTGGATCTGGATCGGGAGCCCGATCCCCTTCTCCCTCGCTCGGTGCGCGACGCCGTCGCCCATCGCCGCCAGTGGACCGCGCCGGCGCCCGGAGCTCCCCGCCGGCCTGCTTCCTCCTCTCCACGCCGGACCTCCTCGACCTCCTCCCCGACGGCCTCCCCAAGCCACGTTGCGCCCCGTCGCTGCCCCACCGCCTCTTCCTCGCCGGACCGCACCGAGCCTCGCCAGCCACTGCTTCCCAGTCTTCGTCGGATCTTCCTCGTCGGACCTCCCCGAACTCCGTCGAGCCTGCTGCCCGAAATCCCTATGGCCACCGTGAGCATCGCCCCTCTCCTCTCCCCCTGCTTCGCTCTGTCGCCGTTGAGGCCGTTCCCGCGCCCGGCCGCCATGGCCGGAGCTCACTCCGCGCTCGTCCTCACCCGAAGCCCCGTCCCCGCGCTCACCACGTCGACGGCCGCGCCCGGGCTCGCCCCTGGTCGCGCCCGCAACCGCGCTCACCGCGCCCCGGTCCCTTCCTTCCCTTCTCTGTCGTCGGCGCTGTTCCCCCGCCGTGCCCAAAGACGTGTGGCTGGCGCCTCGCGCACCTCGTCCACCTTGCAGCCACGCCCGGCGCCCTACCCGCCTCCTGGCTGCGCCCATGCCTCGTCCTGGCCGTCTGGCTCGGAAAGCCACTCCCCCTCTGGCCCGCGGCCCCACTCCGGCGCCGCCCTGCTGCTCTCCCGCCGGCGTCCACCTCCGGTGACCGTCCGGCCTCGCTGGCCTCGTCACGCCCTACGGGCGGGTGCTCACTTGGGCGCCAGCGCCCCTGCGCCCGCACGCCCATTTGCCTGATTGGCCTCTGGGTCATTTCCAAACGGGGCCCACCAGCCCCACAGGACTTTTTAAAAAAAAGGCAGGAATAAAAACAACAATAATAAAAATAATAATAAATTATTAATTAATTAACTTAATTAATTTTGATTAATTAAACTAATCAATTAACTAAACTAATTAAACTGTTAGTTAATTAATTAATCAGCCAGTGACAGCGGGGCCCACCCCCTAATTAATCCTGATTAGGTTAATTAAAATGCCTAATTAAAATGTGTCATCGCGACGGTGGGACCCATCGGTCGAGTTGACCGATCAACTCTATTGATTGTCGACGTCAAGATGACCTCAAGCTGATGTCAATAATCCATTTTTCGAATTAATTTAAATAATTAATTAAATTCCAGAAATTAATGAAATCTTAGAAAATCATAACTTTTAATCTGTAACTCGGATTAAATTATTTTCAACATGAAAGTCGCTCAGAACGACAAGACGAATCCGGATACGCAGTCCGTTCGTCCACCACACATTCCTAGCATAGCAAACACGCAACTTTCCTTCTCCGGTTCATCTGTCCGAAAACGTGAAACACCGGGAATACTTTCCCGGATGTTTTCACCCATCGCCGATATCACCTCCTACCGCGTTAGCTCACCCCTAGCACCGCTTATTGCCATGTTATGTTTTATGATGCCTTGCGTGCTCCGTATTTACTGTTTCTTCCCCCCTCTTCTTCTCCGGTAGACCTCGAGACCGACGCCGCTACTACCCAGTACGACTATGGTGTTGACGACCCGTCCTTCTTGCCAGAGCAACTAGGCAAGCCCCCCCTTGATCACCAGATATCGCCTATTCTTCTCTATACTGCTTGCATTAGAGTAGTGTAGTATGTTACTGCTTTTCGTTATTTCTATCCTGATGCATAGCCTGTCCTTGCTACTACTGTTGATACCTTTACCTGCAATCCTACATGCTTAGTATAGGATGCTAGTTTATCATCATTGGCCCTACATTCTTGTCAGTCTGCCTTGCTATACTATTGGGCCGTGATCACTCGGGAGGTGATCACGGGTATATACTATACATATATACATATTGTACAGATGGTGACTAAAGTCGGGTCAGCTCGTTGAGTACCCGCAAGTGATCCCGATGTGAAATTTGAAAGGACAGTGGCTCCATCCCGTAGAGGTGGGCACAGGTTCCCGACGGCCCCGATCGTTACTTTGTGGCGGAGCGGCAGGCAGGTTGAGACCACCTAGGAGACAGTGAGCTGGCCTGGTCGGCGTTCAGCGGTTGCTTCATAATAACACGCTTAACGCGATCTTGGTATTTGATCTGAGTCTGGCTACTGGCCTATACGCACTAACCAACTACGCGGGAACAGTTATGGGCACTCGACGTCGTGGTATCAGCCAAAGCCTTCTTGACGTCAGCGACGGAGCGGCGCGCGCCGGATTGGACCGCGAACGTGACTTCCTTTGTAATGGAGGTTGCTAGGTCGCTTCCGGCCGCCGCCGCAGCGTCTTGGTGTGCAATGGGCAATGGGCCCGGACCCTGGCGCATAGGATTTAGACCGCGGGCTGACCTCTCTCTTGTGCCTAGGTGGGGCTGCGGCGTGTTGATCTTCCGAGGCGGGCATGACCCAGAAAGTGTGTCCGCCAAATGGGATCGAGCGTGTTGGATTATGTGGTGCACCCGCAGGGAAGTTAATCTATTGAATAGCCGTGATCTTGAATCGGACGACTTGGAGTTGTACCTTGACCTTATGACAACTAGAACCGGATACTTAATAAAACACACCCTTCCAAGTGCGGATACAACCCGGTGATCGCTCTCTAACAGGCGACGAGGAGAGGATCGCCGGTAGGATTATGCTATGCGTTGCTACTTGGAGGACTTGATCTACTCTCTTCTACATCTTTGCAAGACGGAGGCTGCGAGCGTACTCTTGACTGTGATTAGTTATCCCACTCTTATTCGGCATTCTCGCATTCAGTCCGATATGGCCCTTTACAAATATACCCATGCATATGTAGTGTAGCTCCTTGCTTGCAGTACTTTGGATGAGTACTCACGGATGCTTTCTCCCCTTTTCCCCTTTCCTTTCTTTACGGTTGTCGCAACCAGATCTGGAGTCCGAGGCAGACGCCACCGTCGATTTACTTAATCCTACTACTGGGGTGCCTACTACTACGTGCAGCCACCGACGGCGACCGTGAGTAGTTAGGAGGATCCTAGGCAGGAGGCATGCGCCTCTTTCGATCTGTATCCCAGTTTGTGCTAGCCTTCTTAAGGCAAACTTGTTTAACTTATGTCTGGACTTAGATATTGTTGCTTCCACTGACTCGTCTATGATCGAGCACTTGTATTCGAGCCTTCGAGGCCCCTGGCTTGTATTATGATGCTTGTATGACTTATTTATGTTTTTAGAGTTGTGTTGTGATATCTTCACGTGACTCCCTAATCTTGATCGTACACGTTTGCGTGCATGATTAGTGTATGATTGAATCGGGGGCGTCACAAAACAGGAGGGAGTAGAGTAGCATAAAGTAAAGTAGTAGTAGTGTTATCAACCTTGGCTAGAGATCCTTTCTCAACTCCCTGCAAGAAAGCAATCCCAGAGCCATACTATCCAGTTATCACCTCATCACAATCTAATTCTCATCACAAGTATCCAGTTCTAGTTGTATCGATCGGGATACAACTCCAAGTGTCCGTTACCGTAGGACAGGCTATCGGTAGATGTTTTCTTCCCTGCAGGGGTGCACCAACTTACCCACCACGCTCGATTAACTTCGGCCGGACACACTTTCCTGGGTCATGCCCAGCCTCGGCCAAACAATACACCGCAACCCGACCTAGGCTTAATAGAGAGGTCAAGCACGCTGGACTAAACCTATGCCCCCACGGGTCATGGGTCATCTCCCCGGGAACTCCTGCACGTTGTGTGGGCGGCTAGTGAGCAGACCTAGCTACCTCCTTAAAAAAGGCAGGTGCTTACCAGTCCAACACGGCGTGCGCCGCTCAGTCGCTGAAGTCTATTAAGCTTCGGCTAATGTATACGACGCAGAACGCCCATACTATGCCCACGTAATGGTTAGTGCTATCAGGCCAGAGGCCCCTCGGATCAAATATCCAAACTGTTAGTGTGTTGGTAGTGCGGTCACGAGCAGAGACTCACGAAAGATGTGACCCCGTCGCCCCGTCTCGAGGACTTGCGGCAAGGGCTAAGAATGCCCGGCCACGCCTCGTATTCAACTCTCGGGTACCCTCCAGGCCAACCCGTCTCCACATAACTTGCAATTATGCTCGTGTGGGTAACCCTCATGGTCGACCCGTCTTCAGTAACATGGTTCAGGGTAAAGTCATAGTAATCATAGTAACTGTGTGTCTAAACATCAAGGGGAAACCCAAGGAATCACCCCCGGTGAGTTACACTCGATGTAATCGTCAAGGTGAACGTAAGAGGAATCACCCCCGAGGTTCACACTTGAGGGGTTGCACGATAGAGTCGTATCGAAAGTGGTTAAGGCGGAATCACCCTCGATGACCATGACCGAATAGCTACACTACAGGGTTAACATTAGAAGTGTTGTAGAGGTCTCACCCTCGGCACTCGATAGTAACCCAGCAGTGTCGAGCAACTACGGGGAAAGTGATGTGCGGTGAAGGGGCCTGGTCTTCGATCCCGTTGATCGGGTCTTCGATGATGAAGTAGGGGCAACAAGGACAAGATGGGGGTCACTGATGGATCACTAACCAACCTATACTAAGCAGTTTAGGATAAGCAGGTAGGTAACAATAAGCAGGTTACAAAAGCTGGCTATGCATCAGAATAGGAGCAATCAATTACAGTAGCAAAATCTAATGCAAGCATGAGAGAATGGAATGGGCGATATCGAGATGATCAAAGGGGGGGCTTGCCTGGTTGCTCAGACGAGGAGGGGTCGTCGGTGACGTAGTCGATCACAGGGGCATCAGCATCGTCACGGGGTCTACCGAAGAGAAGAGGGGGGAGAAACAGTAAATACATAGCAAGCAAGTGCATAATAGGACAACAGACAGAGCTAGACGTGTAGTAACGCAGTGCTACTCAATACCGATGAAGGGGGAAGTCAACCGGGAATGTTTTCCCGGTTCCAGACCTGTGTCAGACAGATGACCGAAGAGGGAAAGTTCCATGTTCAGATAGTTGGAGGCATCTGACAGCTAAACAGACCGCGTGTTCGAATTCGTCTCGTCATTCTCAGTAACTTTCATATAAAACTTTTTCATCCGAGTTACGGATTAATTTATGTGAATTTCCAAAGATTTAAACATTTTCTGAGTTTATTTTAATTCAAATTAAACCAGAATATCTTTTTATACCCAGCAGTAGCCAGCCACTGAGTATGACAGGTGGGGTCCAGAGGCTGAGTCAACATGCATAGTGAGCAGGTCAAAGGTCAAAGTTGACCAGTCAACAGGAGGGTGTGGCCCACATGTCATCTGCACATTTGGCTAATTGATCTACTAATTTAAATCCTAATCTATACTAGTCAAACAAGGGCCGGCCACACATGCTGTGGCAAAAGCCAGCCACACACACACCACACACACGGCACACACACGCATGTTCTCACACACCACGGTCATGGCCTTTGCCGTGGCTAGCAAAGAAGCGTAGCAGAGACAGGCAGCGCAGAAGCACGCAAGGAGCATCTGCAGCGGCGGCAGCTGTGACGCGGCAGCAGCGGCCAGCAGCAACGGAGAAAGCAGCACGAGCACGCACACGCAGAGGGGCGGGCGAGCACGGACAGAAGCGGCGACAACCGGCAGACCGCAACAACGACAGCAGAAGAAGTAACAGCGGCAGCGGAAGCGACGCACCCACGCTGCGTACGGGGTTTGAGCTCGACGGAGATGACGGCCCTACTGCGTCCAAATCGAAGGGCTAAAAGGGGATCCGAGGGAGAAGCTCACCCCGGTTCTCGGGGACGAGGTTAGAAGGTTGGAGGCGGGCCGGAGCAGCTTTGCTTTTCTGTTTTCTTATAATCAGAGATGGATAAGAAAATATTGGGCATGCCACTTTCTTTGGAAAAATATGGAAAGTTCCCCTTTTATTCCCTGGTGATATTAGACAATGCCACAAATATCTTGAAGACCAGAAGAATTCATTTGGTATTTTTCATAAATAGGATAGCATTTAAAAATGCTGAATTGGTGTTGTTATAATTGTTAATGCTCATCTTTGCACAAAAGTGATGTTGTGTTCCTTAACAAAGGAGTGTTATGGAATTTTTGACAAATGATGAACATTTTTCCAGCAACTTTTGAGCAACTTCAAACTTCACTTGAATTTGAATTGACTGGAATTTCAAATGGGATATTGAACAAGGTGATTAAGCACTATTTGGAAAAATGATTAGCTTAATCATATAGCATGACACTGCGGGTGTTAAAAATCTCCTCCACTACAAGAAATCTCGTCCCGAGATTTAAGTGGAGACGTAAAGAGTAACTTCGGGAGAACTGACCCTTATAGGGTTAATTATCTGGTGAACAATTTAGGGAATGAGGCGGAATTATCTCTCGAGTTGAAACTTAATAAAACATCGAGAGCAAAGTATGAAGGTACCATGAGAAGTTTTAACGGGCAGGCAATCGTGTGATGCCAAATCAGCAGGCCAAAGGGGTTCAGAGCAACGAAAGGAAATATTCCGTTTGATACCAGACTAGATCATCCATAGGACGGTGGCTCGAGAATTTCATACTAAGCCAATTGCAAAGGATACTTCAGAATAAAGGTTGTACAGGAGAGTCAGGTTTTGATCCTGTGGAACTGTGGTTTATGGGCCCACCATGTGTGTTAAAAGCAGGAAGGCACTAATATTTGCATTCTCATGACAGCAAGGCAGGTCAGAGGATAGCCTGTCAATTATGTTGGCAACAACGATGGTACCAAGGGCGAGGGACGAAGAGAACCATTTTCCTGCTCGTTAAGACGAGGCAGACCAATAGGCAAAGTTCTCATCCATCGGTGGCTACCGATATCATCAACAATAGTAACAAGGTCTTACTGATAGAGTTTGTACACCGAGGTGTTTACATAAAGCAGGGAATTATCTCTGCTCAGACTAGTTAGATTACAAGAAAGGTGAAACAAAACAATGAAAAGGAAAATGTGATTATTAGTTTAACCAGACCAATGTAAAGGAAAAGGTGCTTATACAAAAGTATTAGAGTATATGCTTCCCAAGAACAAACAGAGCAGGATATACATGACAGGACATCAAGTACTTATCCATTTAGTTAATGGGGCAAGGAGAATCATGATGTTTACCCATACAGCGGTGTTTGGATAATTGATCAAGAAACATTTAGCATTGCGCCTTCAATGTTCTTAATGATGTTCGGAGTAACACAGTCATACTTTTGGATAGCATTGACATGGTCATCAGGTAAAGGCCGGACCTTGGGAACACAAAGGATCCATCGGGAATTACTTGAACACCTCATGCAATTTTATCAAGAAGATGAGGAGGTGGCCGATGGTTTCAGCAAAAATCCATCGACATGTCAAAAAGGATGTATTCCCAAAATTTATATGAACAAATTCGTGTTGGGGGAGGCAAGAATGTTGTCGATGATAACACAAATCATCGAGGGGCAAGGATGCTATTTCTCATCATGAATTCGATTGATATCCTGGAAGAGCTCAGAATGTTGATGATGATCACGAAACATTTGTCAAGAGATTTCATGAAGATGTAATCGATCGGCGATGACATCAAGTCAAAGGAATGATGAAGCGAAAGGTTATTGGAACCACGGGTACAACACAAACTCAAAATCAAGCTTGTTGTTCAAGGCGAAATGATATGACGAGGAAGATCGACGTAGGCTTAGCTCATCATCGAAAATGGTGCTCCGGGAAGAAGGACCAGGTAGCACAGTTAAAAGTTAGCACAGTAAAGATATAGCCGATCAGGCTAGGAATGACTTGAAGGATTATTAAACTCGTAAGCAACAAAAATTACTTAGAGTTATAGAATCGGAGTGTGGAATCGATTCACTTATCGGCGTTCCCGAGTGACTAACAACTCAAAACCCGGGGAAATCTGAAATTGATGAGAAGCAATACCAGATGAAGACTCGTAGGAAGTAACACAGTTCTTTGTTATTCTCGAGATACCAGAGGGTAATACTCGGTGAAAGATCAAAATAGAGATTGCGAAGATGCATTTATCTATAGAAGACCAGTGCTTTAACTTGTCCGAGAAATGGAATCAAAGGGGAACAATCATGGTCAGAACCACGGTTGTAAAGGATCAAATCCTAGATATAAGATGATCTTATACCAAGGGGATAATTACTTTTAAGAGAAGCTTCCATGGTAAGATATACATCGTGTCCATGGGCATGAACACAAAGTTCAAGGTCGACTCCCACTTCTTCAATGCATATCATTTCATTTACTTCTCGCTTTGTAGTGCTGAAATGTTATCTGGCAAAACACCAGAAGAGTAAGACTCGTTAAAACTCTCGGGTTCAAACGGATTATGGGAGGCATAGGTTCAACCCAAAGGGGCATATTAGGAACATATACCACAAACTTAAAGAGTAAATAACACAAGCTCGAAAGCAGAGCATGGTTGACAAAAGGAGAGGATACAATTACCAAAGGCATTATGTATTTGGGAAAGAACTTCACAAGGTTCTTTGAATATGAAGGACAATGTCGGATGATAATCCAATAATGGATCTGACGATCCACAACGGAGCTGATGTGAGTAACGATATTCAATCAGAAGAAGAAATAATGCAGAGGGATCAGATTTTGGAAATATATGATAATTCAAAAGCTTAAATGCAAAGGAATTATGATCTCCAATTCGGGGGATCAGAAACAGATGCTCTAATCAAAGGATAAGCAAGTTCAAAAGACATAGACCGACAATCATTCAAGGTTTGATTTGCCGAGAACCAGCTCATGTCTGGAGTGGAGTCTGAGCCGGAAGGATAAATAATTACCAGGGAATAACTAATGAATGTGTGCATTCACGCACATGTCAAATCAATAGGATAAGAATGACAATCTCAAAGGAGTTTAATGAATATTGTTAGACATATGGAATTAATCCTAATGCAAGCAGGCAAGCTGAATCAAGAGCAATAGGTTGCTGAGGATTTTTCGAAGATTGAATAGTATCTTGAAGGACTTTGTGAAACACATGAACAAGTGGGGATGAACGGATCCCCGGTAAGTGTGAAGAATTATCCGTAAGGGCTCTCATGCGGTAAAGAACTGCAAGGCAGTAAGCCCAAAGGATTCTCGGGACAACAGGGAGTATTTCGGAGCATCTTGTAATAACAAGAGTAACTAGGGGTGAAGGTATGAGCGACAAGGATATGCAGTTATTCATAGGGACTTATCGGTGGTAGGGAATGGCAAACGCGATGAGCACAAGTTATTGGCATAATATCAGAGAGTATCTTCGGAGTCTTCTGCTGAAGCAGGCGATCATATGGAATGAAGTGGCTCTCCGGGATGAAGTGGTTACGAGAACCTAAGTGTCGGTGTTAGTAAATTTATTTAACCCGAATAGAAGAGAGATCAGAGTCCCAGAGTATAGACAAGGAATAAAAGATCCAAATACCACCGAATTGGCGACGTGTGCCCGTAAGCCACACAGCCAAGTTAGTAAAACGGTTTTCGGTTTCTAGACTCAACTTCGGCCAAGAAGTTGGAAAGGGGGATCTGTAGGACCTTGAAGTATGTCTAGAAGGGGGGGTGATTAGACTACTTGACCAATTAAAAACTTAACCTTTTCCCAATTTTAGAGTTTGGCAGATTTTAGCTATTTAGAACAAGTCAAGCAATCATCACACTATTCAAGCAAGCATGCAAAGAGTATATAGGCAGCGGAAATTAAAGCATGCAACTTGCAAGAAAGTAAAGGGAAGGGTTTGGAGGATTCAAACGCAATTGGAGACACGGATGTTTTTGGAGTGGTTCCGATAGGTGGTGCTATCGTACATCCACGTTGATGGAGACTTCAACCCACGAAGGGTAGCAGTTCTTGTGAGTCACGGAGGGCTCCACCCATGAAGGGTCCACGAAGAAGCAACCTTGTCTATCCCACCATGGCCGTCGCCCACGAAGGACTTGCCTCACTAGCGGTAGATCTTCATGAAGTAGGCGATCTCCTTGCCCTTTCAAACTCCTTGGTTCAACTCCACAATCTTGTCGGAGGCTCCCAAGTGACACCTAGCCAATCTAGGAGACACCACTCTCCAAGAAGTAACAAATGGTGCGTTGATGATGAACTCCTTGCTCTTGTGCTTCAAATGATAGTCTCCCCAACACTCAATTCTCTCTCATAGGTTTTGGATCTGGTGGAAAGAAGATTTGAGTGGAAAGCAACTTGGGGAAGGCTAGAGATCAAGATTCATATGGTAGGAATGGAATATCTTGGCCTCAACACATGAGTAGGTGGTTCTCTCTCAGAAATGGTAAGTTGGAAGTCTAGGTTCGTTCTGATGGCTCTCTCCATGAATGAAGAGGAGGTGGAGGGGTATTTATAGCCTCCACACAAAATCTAACCGTTACAAACAATTTACCAAACTCGGTGGGACCGATTCAGCAGACTCGGTCGGACCGATTTAGCAAACCTAGTGACCGTTAGGATTTTCGGTGGGACTGACATGCATCTCGGTGAGACCGATTCGGTTAGGGTTAGGGCATAACGTAATCTCGGTAAGACCTATTACACAAACTCGGTGAGACTGATTTTGGTAATAAGCTTTCCAGAGAGTTGGTCGGGTAAACTCGGTGGGACCGATTTGCTCTTTTCGGTGAGACCGAAATGTTACAAAAAGGAAACAGAGAAGTTACATTGCAATCTCGGTGGGACCGATCGCTCACTTCGGTTAGACCGAAACGTTACGAAGGGAAACAGAGAGATTACAATCTCATCTCGGTGAGACCGAGATCCCTATCGGTAAGACCGATTTGCTTAGGGTTTGTGGCAATGGCTATGACTTTTGGAATTGGTGGCGCCGGATAGGAAGAATCGGTGTGACCGATTTTGGCTTTAGGTTTAGGTCATTTGTGAATGTGGGAAAGTAGCTGAGGGTTTTGGAGCATATCACTAAGCACATGAAGCAAGAGGCTCATTAAGCAACACCTCATCCCTCCTTGATAGTATTGGCGTTTCCTATAGACTCAATGTGATCTTGGATCACTAAAATATAAAATGAAGAGTCTTGAGCTTTTGAGTTTGAGCCAATCCTTTGTCCTTAGTATTTTGAGGGATCCACTTTCATCATCCATGCCATGCCATTCATTGAGCTTTCCTGAAATAATAGTCTTGGAATAGCATTAGCTCAATGAGCTATATGTTGTTATGAATTACCAAAACCACCTAGGGATAGTTGCACTTTCAATCTCCCCCTTTTTGGTAATTGATGACAACATATAGATCAAAGCTTCGACAAATGATAATAAGATTGAATAACATAAATCGCTTTGAGAAGTATGTGATAAGCAAGACTCCCCCTAAATTTGTGCATAGTTTAAGATTTGCTTTGGACTGCAAATGCACAATGAATTAGGCTCATGGGTTACTCTTCCATGTCACATACATCTTGGTGGAGCGCTCAAAATAATAAACATTGAATACATGCACTCATCACCAAGCAAAGTGAATGATCACATAGGATAGATAAGATAATATCATCAAACATGCATAAGTGTAGCTTATGATCAAACACATGATCATCAGTGTCTCACAAGCATAGTATCTCAAGCAATCAAAAGCAAACAAGTTTAACCACCAAATAAAGCAAGAGAGAACAAAAGCAACTCTCTCTCTCTCTCTCTCTCTCGAAGCCTATGATCTATACATTTTTCTCCCCCTTTGGCAACAAGTTACCAAAAAGTTCATAGAAAATGCATAGTGCTAGATCGACTCTCAGGCTTGATCTTCAGGTGGTGGTGTCCGGATAACTCCAAGGACGAAGGCTTCAGTTGAAGTATAGGGTGCTGGAGTTGATGCTGGAGCTGGTTGCACTGGAGCTGAAGGGGTTGTAGCTGGTGCAGATGATGTTGCTCTAGTGTCTGTCACAGGCACTACAACTGACCTCTGGGCTCTAGGCACTCTGGCAAACACATTAGGTGTAGTCTTGCCCTGCCTCTCATGCATGTCATCCTGCAACTGCTCTACAACTGATTGAATCTCAGTTACTTTGACATCAAGGTCATGGAATTTGAGTTCCATGATTCTCTCCAGGCTCTCCTGATTCTGAGTGAGGGTGGCCAGTCCCTTCTCAATCCTTAGTGTTGATGCAATTAAGTAACCAAGCTGCTCCTGCTTGTTCTTCAAGAAATACTCAAATGCCTCCTCTTGAGTTGGCATCTTGGCATCCTTCTCCTTCTTTGCCTTCTCCTTCTTCTCTTGAGCTTGAACTGATGATGGGTCATTCTCATTCATGACAACCTCATTGTCCTCAAAGTCTGGATAAAGTGGAAAGTGTTCCTTATCCAACTGATATTTCCCTGTGCCCATCTTTGAGTTTATCAATTCCTGAATCTGAGGGGCATATCCACAGCTCCTCTTCTGATCTGCTGCAGTCCTCTTAATGGTTTCAATCATCAGGCTCATGACTTTAAACTTTGTGGCACATCAAACACATGCAACATGTTGATGGCGTGCCCTCTGATCATGTTATGGTCACCAGACTTAGGCAACAGAGTGTGCCTCGGAATCCAATTGATTGTTGGCAGCCCTGACAGCAGAAAGTGGACTGATCCAAACTTATGTGTCTCAACTGCCTTGTCTGGGATCTCCTTGTACATGTGTGCCATGGAATTGTGATCCATCTTCTTCTTTGCATAAATGTCCAGGTCATCCTCATTTTCCTTTGGGGCATTTATCAGACTTGCCCATTCTCCAACAGTGGACTGGTACCTTGTACCTTCTGACATCCAAACAATTTTTCCATCTGGATAAAAGTGTGTTGTGGAGTAGAATTGCATGATAAGTTCATCATTCCAGTGAGTGAGCTTTTGCCCAACAAAATCAGCAACTCCACAAGCAACAAAGTTGTCTTGCACTCCAGGATAGTGCTCTTCATTTTCCTTGATGTAGGTCGAGTCGACCCACCTCATATCACAAACTATGGGCTTCTTATCCAACAGAATTGTCTCATAGAAGTCCTGTTGTTCCTTTGTATGGAACCTGTAATCAACAACAGTTCTTCTCCTTGAGGCATATGGATCTTCCATCCTCCACATCCTCAACCCTGAGTCCTTCCTGATCCTCATGTCCTCAGCCACAGGATGGGCATTGTCGGTGTACTAAGGTAGGGGTACCTCAGTACCCCAACTTGTGCACGGGCAGCCCCAGCTCCCCGCAGCTAGATCCATCGAACGCTTGCCGGAGACCATCTCCGTTCCACGCCAAGCCGTTCAAGAACAAAGTATATAAGATAGAAACTCAAGACCCCGGCAAGAGGAGCTTGCCGGGAAGGCCATTCCAGGCTCAAGACTACATTACTCCTGCAGATCCCCGGCGAGAGGAGCTCGTCGGGAAGACCAGAAGATCGCATCACAGAAGACACGCCTCGGCGTCCCGCGCCCGGCGAGGACCCGGAGGCGGCAAGTCCTGAGCCCGACAAGCCCGGGTCCGGCAAGATCAAGGCCCGGCAAGGTGCTTGCCGGGAGAGCTACGCCACGTGCCAGCGCTCCAGCTCATCGCCCGCGCGTCGCCTCCGGCCTTCTCGAGAGACGCGTGGCGGGTGGCGTGCTGCATGAGGAATGCGGTGGCACTCCACGGTGGTGGCCGCCGCCGTGGTAAAGAAGACGCGATGGCGGGAGCTTTTGGGGCGGCGGCGACGGGCATTTAATGCCCTTGTCCCCTCTGTCAAAAGTAGGTAGAAACCTTTGAGCTGCCTTGTTCCCGCACTGTTCCAACTACCACCTCTTTTACGTTTTTACCCCTCTACCTCACGTTGGCACCTGTCGGTGACCCCTTGCCCTATAAAAGGAGGCCCATGCACAACGTAGAGGGGGTTGGACTACTGGCTACTCACGCGAAGGGGCTCGACCACTGGCTACCCTCGCGAAGGTTTTCACACACTACTCCACCGTCTTGCTCGCATTCTTGAGCAAGATCTAATACAACACAATGCAGCAGTAGGGTTTTACGCGACCATCGCGCCCGGCTGGGTAAAATCCCGCGTGCATCGCCTCGATCTGCTCTCCGCGCAGCCTCCGCCCGCATCGAACACGAAGGGCCCGGCCCCATAGGTGCGCGCCACCCATCCGGCGCGACATCTCGGCGCGCCCGGTAGGGGCGTCGAGGTTATCGCGAACCTGATCCGGCGTTCGCGCTAGCGCTCTTCATCAACCTCTCCGGCCGTCGGCAGCTTCGCCGACAACTGCGTCATGGCCCCAAGCGAGAGCTTGGTCGCAGACCATCTCCGTCTTCTCCGCCGCCACGGAACCAACGGCGGCGGGGAGACGCCGGTGGAAGGGTGGACACCGGCGAGGGCTTCGCGGTGCCACGAGATCGAGGGCAGGGCGGAGGACGCGCCTCGGCCTCCGTGAGATCGCGTCCACTCCAGCATATGGCGGCTCAGCGGCGCCATACCACGAAGGTGGTATCCGCCACCGGGCAAGAACAGCGGGGTTCGCGGGACGCTCTGGACTGCTGTCCATGCATGAATAAAGCGAGAGAGGTCGAGGCAGGGTTCTGCTCCCCCTAACGTTGTTAGGGGCCCGAGTGTATCCGGCTCCTCGCACCGCTCGCTCCCGCTCCCCTCGGCCCCGGCAAGCGCCTATCCCTGGAGCGTTACGATGTCGTCGAAAGACGCGCTATCGAGCTCTAAGTCCGGCAAGGACGGCTCTGGTGCTCTATCCGACAAGCGTACCTCCTCGGGCGCAGATAAGCCGGTGAGGACAGCTTTGGTGTTCGTCCCGGCAAAGCGCGCCTCCCCGGAGCGCCGCGCCGCCGCCGTGGACACACCACTGAGCCCCACCAGCGAGCACAAAGAAAAAGAAAAGCTAAGTCGCTCGAGTTTTCGTGCAGAGCGCTCTTTTAATTTCATACTTTTATATGTTATACCCCTCGCGCATTCGTCCTTTGTGCGCGAGACCTATCTGTGAGGAGCCTGCTTGTGGATGGTCGCACCTTACTTCGCTCGAACACGCTCAGCGAGTTAAGAGTAAGCCGCGACCAACCGGCGCTCTCGTTCGTTCTAGCCTGCTCGGCAAGATAAGTGCGTCGCGCCGGACACGGCAAGGTTGCTTGCGGGCGACACCAGCCAAGCGGGCTGCTGACGTTCCGCACTCAGCAAGCGTGTTGAGCACCGGCAAGTTACCTAGAAGCGTAGGGTGAGAACACACAAAGGATGTAGGGCAGGGGGTATGACGTGGCGAGTCATGCCGTGAAATGTCGTCCGTATGAGAGACTTGGGCGCAAGAGGAGCCAAGTCGTGGCCCGATTCGCGTGCTTGTTTTGTTTCCGAGTCCGCTCAACAAACACAAGTGTGCTGCAGCACCCTTATCTTGCTTTCGAGCCACGCTCAGCAAGTTAAGCGTCGCAACTGGCCCGACAAGGTTGCTTGCCGGAAGCGACACCACCAGCGGGCTGTCCCGCGGCAAGCGTGTTCGCCCCGGCAAGCTCCCCAAGAGCGTGAAGTACAAACATCGAAGGACAAAACCGGCATCACGTTGCTTAGCCAAGATTTATATATACATGCACATACATGTGCGTTGAGCAATGCATATCTACCTCAGCCATTTTCATGACTAAAATTGCAGCAACAAGAAGGAACCAAAGATCGCACCATACGGGGCCCAGCGAGTCGTGGTCGCCGGGGCTGCGGATGCCAAGGTTCTTCTTGGCGGGCGGCCTCGCTGGGGCTGCGAGCATCGAGACTCGTCTCCGGCAAGCTAGTGTCGCCGGGGGCTGCGATTTCAGATAAGTTTTTCATCCCTCATCATGCATCCTCTCATGGACCGGGAGATGCGGGACTGCGTCTTTGAACGACCGTGTCTTGAAAAAACCCGTACGTGGAGGAACCGAGTCGTGACCCAGTTGCGTACTTGGTTTGTTTCCGAGTCCGCTCAACAAGCCCAAGTGTGCCGCTGCACCCCTATCTTGCTTCCGAGCTTGCTCAGCAAGATAGGCGTCGCAACTGGCCCGACAAGGTTGCTTGCCGGAAGTGGCACCACCAGCGGGCTGTCCCGCGGTTGCTAAGCGTGTTCGCCCCGGCAAGCTCCCCGATAGCGTAAGAACACACAAGGCACGCAGTCAAGTAAAAGACTCGGTCCGGCAAGCATTCCCCCTTTTCATTAAAAACATCCAATTTAGTACAAGTCCATAGAGGATGAAAAACATGATAGAGAGGATTACAAGTTTTTAAATGCAGCTAATTGCCCGAGGGCTTACAATTTGAAAAGATAAGGTGCCCGTGATCCCTCTCCTGTTTCTCTGTTCAGGAGTTCAGGAGGTAGGTCAAGGAGCCCCCGGCAAGATAAGCTTGCCGGGGAGAGGAGACCCCGGCAAGAGGAGCTTGTCGGGGAAGGCGAGGCGCCTAGGGGGCGTGGCGGTGACGCCGCTGCCGTGCAGAAGCTGCGCAAGGTGGCGGGCATGGGGAACGCATGCCGGAGAGCCAGCTGCAAGCCCTGAAGCCCGCCGAGAGCCACAGGCGCCGAAGACCCAAGAGAACACCCGGGAGCCGTCCCAGAGCTTGGCGGTCGAGGCGTCGGAGGCAGAGCTTGAAGGCGGGGTAGTGGGGCGTCCAAGACGCTCGAGGGCTACTCGCTCTCGTGCTGCGACGTAACGGCATTGCCGCCACTCCCCCTCTTCCTCTTCTGCTGCCTCCCTACGCCAGCCGCCAAGGAGGCGGCCCCGGGGAGTTCAGGAGCCCGGCAACCCAGAAGATGGGGTTGCGGTGGCCTATGAGGCAGCGGTGTCCGGCGCCTAGTCGGGCCCGCCATCCCCTCGTCGCCGCTGTCGCTCTCCTCCTCGTCACTTTCGCCGAGGAGGAGCCTTCGCTATCCGAGGAGCTGTCCACACAGCAGCGCACCGGGTTCCGTAGTCGCCAAGACCTTGACGGCGAGGAGGTCACCATCCAATAACTTGAAATGGAGGTGAACCCGCCGTCAAGCTATGGATCGGCGAACGTCTTCCACCCTCGGTCGAAGAACATCACGCCGGGGCTGGGGACACGACACTCACCCGAAAGTGCCGCTGATCCCGCAGCCCCTCATGCGTAGCTCCATCACGTCGGGCGGATCCGGCCCCATTGCGCCCGCATGAACGGGCCGGCAACCGGCGACGACGAGGCGCCCGACGAAGCTTGATGAAGAACTCCTGGGGTCATCTCCGGTGTGGACCGCGCCGTGGTCGAGACGCCGGAGGAGACGGGAGGCTCCTCACCACGACCGCCTCTCCTCGACCGCCTCGGCCACGCCTCGGCCTCGACAGCATGCCACGCCCCTCCCTCTCCCTCTCGTGGCGGCTCCACCGCCACGGGCGAAGCTGAGGAGGCGCGCTGCCTAGAAGCAACCAGCGCCGCCACCGTCAAGAACGGGATTCCCTCCTTCCATGGCGGCAAGAAGAACGAAGACGAAGGCGAAGGGAGAAATGGATGAGTGTGGCCGTTGTGCCCCTTCCGCCCTATTTAAAGAGGCGAGGTGGGGCTCAACCGCCCGCTCAACCAATCAGGAAGCGAAGGCGGAGGAGCGGGCCGACTCGCCCTCTCCGCCCGTGACGGCTCGGTCTCCCACCTTCGCCGCCCGACCCCCATGCATGAGGGCCGCGTGGCGAAAAAGCGGAGCCGGAGCGACGGCGAAGCGACCCCGCTCTGCGCCACGATCACGGGGTGGGTGCCTTAAAGGCTGCATCGCCGCCCACTTCCCCCACGACGCCGCAATCGACGCGTGCCGTTGCGGGAGGAGAGCGACAGATGCTGGCAGCAGATTCGACGCGCCGTGGGCTTCAAGGCGCCGTGCCTGTCTTGGGCCTGGCCCAACAGCGCTCGGCACCGTGTATGGCCCAGGCCCGGGGGCTCCTGTCGGTGTACTAAGGTAGGGGTACCTCAGTACCCCAACTTGTGCACGGGCAGCCCCAGCTCCCCGCAGCTAGATCCATCGAACGCTTGCCGGAGACCATCTCCGCTCCACGCCAAGCCGTTCAAGAACAAAGTATATAAGATAGAAACTCAAGACCCCGGCAAGAGGAGCTTGCCGGGAAGGCCATTCCAGGCTCAAGACTACATTACTCCTGCAGATCCCCGGCGAGAGGAGCTCGTCGGGAAGACCAGAAGATCGCATCACAGAAGACACGCCTCGGCGCCCCGCGCGCCCCCCGGCGAGGACCCGGGGAGCGGCAAGTCACAGAGCCCGACAAGCCCCCGGGTCCGGCAAGATCAAGGCCCCGGCAAGGTGCTTGCCGGGGAGAGCTACGCTACGTACCCGCGCTCCAGCTCATCTGCCCACGCGTCGCCTCCAGCCTTCTCCAGAGACGCGTGGCGGGTGGCCGTGCTGCATGAGGAATGCGGTGGCACTCCACGGTGGTGGCTTCGCCGCCGTGGCGAAAGAGACGCGATGGCGGGAGCTTTTGGGGCGACGGCGACGGGCATTTAATGCCCTTGTCCCCCTCTGTCAAAAGTAGGTAGAGAGCACTGTAGCTGCACTGTTCCCGCACTGTTCCAACTACCACCTCTTTTACGTTTTTACCCCTCTACCTCACGTTGACACCTGTCGGTGACCCCTTGCCCTATAAAAGGAGGCCCATGCACAACGTAGAGGGGGTTGGACTACTGGCTACTCACGCGAAGGGGCTCGACCACTGGCTACCCTCGCGAAGGTTTTCACACACTACTCCACCGTCTTGCTCGCATTCTTGAGCAAGATCTAATACAACACAATGCAGCAGTAGGGTTTTACGCGACCATCGCGGCCCGAAGCTGGGTAAAAATCCCCCGCGTGCATCGCCTCGATCTGCTCTCCGCGCAGCCTCCGCCCCGTACCGAACACACGAAGGGGCCCCGGCCCCATAGGTGCCGCGCCACCCATCCGGCCGCGACAGGCATCATTGTGGTCTGGTATCTTGGGCTTGAGCTTCCTTAGGACCTATCCTTCTTCATCTTCTTCATCAGCAGCATTTGGCACTGGGCCTTGTTCTTATCAGTAGCTGGAATACTCCTAGTATTCCTCTTTGGTATAAGCTTGGCCTTGGAGGCAGCTTTGGGTGCTTCCTTGGGCTTAGATGTTGCAGCCCCTGATCTTATAGCATCACCCATAAGCTTGGGTGATGTAGGGTGGAACCCTATAGCGTCGATCTTTCACGTTTGGAGTGGGATCCCTCGAAGAACACAATGAACACGGGGAAGAACGGGGAGAAATCACAAGGGGAAACACTCAAGAACAAGTCCAAATCACACATCCACTAGACAATCAAACACACAAGATCACAAGGTACATGAACAACAAAGGGAAAGATACAAGGTAAGGTTCATCTCCAAGAGGAGGTCTTGATGATATCCTAGATGGATCTTCCCACAAGGGGTCTTGATGATATCCCGGGATCTTCTCCTAGATGGAGGTCTTGGCCTCCAATGGAGTAGTGGTCTCTCTCTCTCAAGAGTAGAGATAGGTAGGAGCAAAGCTCACCTAAGAATGAGCTATAACTTTGCTAACCCTAGAAAGGAGGTGGAGGAGGTCTATTTATAGCCCAAAGGCGAAGGGGTAAGTGAGGCGAAGGGGTACGGGCTTCAGCCCAAGTCACGCCTTGCAGCGCGGGTCCGGATGATCCGGATGGTGGCCCGGATGATCCGGGTGTCGGGGGTCCGGATGATCCGGGCGACCGTCCGGATGATCCGGCTTCGTCGAGCAGGTTCTGTTGTCTTCGGGCACGTTAGCCGGATCGTCCGGGAGGTCGTCCGGATCATCCGGGCTCGGTCCGGATCGTCCGGCTGGGGGTCCGGATGATCCGGGCAACTCCAGTCCTGCTCCGTTCTTCTTCTTCCTTTCTTCCGTCTTCTCTTCCACGCTTCCCTCGCGGATGGTGTAGTCGTTCCTTGGCGCTTGCACTCCTCCTCGTCGTCCGTAAAGTTCCGACAATACCTATGCATGCACACGGGAGGAGTGTCAAGTAGTATGCCATCCTCGAAGGGGTCAAGTGAGCACGTGTAAAGGAGATGATTCACCTTAGTGTGTGTGAAGTAGATGTCGTACGTGTCACTTGCCAAATGGGCTCTTGACATGGTGATGTCTGTAGGATGCTCCGCATCATCCCCTCCCCCTTGGGAAAGATCCGACCTCGGATCGAAATCCAAATCACCATGGGAAAGAGATGATGTCGGCGTGTAGAAGTGGACGATCACCAAGCATTTGTCATCTTGTAGTTCCACATGGGCACCCTCCAATGTCGCACCGTCTTGTAATTCCTTCAAAAGTAGCAAAGATAACAAGCACTTGGAAAAACAAATGTGGTTGTCATAAGAGCAAAACCAAGCATTCAAGAGGTGATTCACCCAACAAGTGTTGTCATCAAGCATAGCATATGGTTTGACAAAGAAGTGTGGCATGGCATTTGAGCATATAAATTGAGCACAATCAAGTATATCATGGGAACAAGCATGCAAATGGGAGGTCAAGATGCAAATATATGTGATAAGTGAACAAGCATCTACCTCAAGGTCATAGCAAGCATGCATAAAGAGCTCAATGAATGGTCTATGGTAGGCATAAGAGTCATTCACAACACCAAATATAGTGAAATGTCTAAACACATGGGGCAAGTGCAAGACAATCCGAGCATAACGTGCATAGGGTGTAGTGAAGATATCGTGGCACTCAACACAAAGGAAAGAGCAATTGTTCAACATGTGTGAGGCATGAGCATATATGTCATCAACCCAAGAAAGCAAGTAGTGGAACATGGGTGATGCAATATAGCAAGCATTCATAGCTATCAAATCAAGCAAGCTAGTAGTGCGAAGATGCAACATACTAGGAGGAATCATGGCAAACATGTCATTGGTGCAAATAGTGGGCATGAATAATTCACAAGTCATAGCACAAGCATGAAAGCAAGATATGAGTACAATATCATGAATGTATTGGCGAGAGGCCATATGTGAATAGCAATGGGTCATCATGACTCTCCCAACACAAAAAGCATCAATAGAATGGGGCACATGATAAACATGGCAAAAGCAACAAGGATCTCCACCAAGCATGCAAATACACATAGGAGTACTAGAATCAATCATCATGTGTAATGCAAAGCATGGGTCACAAATGCATGGCAAAGGCATAGAAGCAAGCATAGCATGCAAAGTGAACACAGTAAAATGGGCATAACGTGACAAGTGGTAAATGGCCCATAGCCGTGTGAGAGCCAAGTAGAGGAGATGCGCGTAGTCCTTGCGCGGAGGGGACAGTGGTAAGTATAGTCCACGGTTTCCCAAATCGTCATTGCTCTCAAGAGCTCGTTTTGTCAACTCGTGGTATTGCGAGGTTGACAAGTATTCATGGGTACCTACACAAGAGAGACACAGTCCAAAGAAATTGTGCGCGTGGTAAATGTACACATCATCCATCATGATGTGTATGTGCACGTGTGAGTTAGCACAAGTGAAGCATCGCTCAAAGAAATTTGATGCATGGTATAAGAACATGTCATCCATCATGAAAGAATAGTTGTTATGTATGACACGATGGGGACACAAATTGAGCAAACAAGTATAAGGCACATCAAAAGAATGTTTATTCATGGGGAGCATATGGTGCACACACGTAATGGGATCATGCAATGGATGGGATGGATCAAAATCTCCTAAAATGTATGAGGAAACTATGGGGGTCTCCTCATGAGCAATATCGGAAACATCACATGGAGAAAATGGACAACATCCAAAACAATGCATATCCGAAGCTAGGTGGTCATGGCATGGCATATGAGATAAATGATGCAAAGGGAGCATATCAATATCATTACAAGAAAAACAAATGACAATAACCATGGGCTTGTCATCTATGCCATATGTGCAAATTGGGTTTATTTTAATGGCATATGCATAGTCACTATGAAGAGATTGCAAATAAGACATATGGTTGATCTCATGCATAGCATATGACAAGTCAAGCGGATTATCAAACATGATGTGACCTAAAGAATTGTAACAAGAAATCCTATGTAACATGGCATCACAACTAATAGACTCCACAAGAGAATCATCATACTCATCATAAATGGGCAAATCATCGCATGGGGAAATCATACTAGCATGAAGCATGGCAATAGGTGGATCAACATCATGCAAGCAATCAATGTCAAGAATGTCCACTAGTGGGATTAGAGCATCACCTTCACCTATGTTACCTTTGTCATTCCACTCAAGTGGTGTAGGTGAGGTGGGAAAGACCAAATGGTGGTCATCTTCATCTTGATGGAACCATGTGGGGGGTGCATCATATTCCACCATGGCCATCGTCTTGTCCAAAGGGAGGGCGAAGTAAATCGAGGATCAGCGTCATCATCAATGGGACCTAGCACCAAGCGAGAAGACACAATAGAGGTAGAGGTCAAGTTGTTAGAAATGCAAATGGCCTCACGAGACCTATCAACTATCTCACTCTCTCTATGTGGTGGTTCACTCACTCCCTCAAAATAGGTGCACTCAAACTCACGTATGGTGGAGTCACTCATCTCACTCAAGTGGTGGGGGTTGTCGCTCTCCTCACATGGGAATTGTGGCAACTCATCATATATGGGGCTAGTGGTGAAGTCACTCTCACTCTCAATATGGTGGCACAAGTCACTCAAGTCATCATATGTCGTCGTGGTCGAAGGGAAAGTCCCATGCACAACCATCTCGTCGTGGTCGTCGTTGATGAAGGCCGAAGATGGCACATCATCACTCTCGTCGTGGATGAAGGCCGAAGATGGCTCAACATCACTCTCGCCTCCTAAGATGGAAGCATCATCCTTGCTTGCCACCTTGTCGCTCGCCTCCAAAGCTTGGTCCTTGAGGGTCTCCGTAGTCGTACTCATCGCCGCACCGTCTTGAAAAAGAGTCGAAGTAGACTCGGCATCATCAATGCCACAAAGAGGGATGGCGGTGAAGTCACACTTGGGAGCATCGTCTTGGAGCTTGTCGGCCTTGGACATCATGGTGGTACTAGCCTCATGCTTGTCGTAGAGCTTGGTCGCCACGAAGTTTGCTTGGGGTGGAGAAGCCTTGGCCTTCATGAGTTCTTGTTCCGCCTTGAGAGCACCAATGTAGTAGTCGTCGATGGACTTGTAGTTCTCGAGGAAGATGGTCTTGGAGATGTCGTTGTGCAATCCCATCATGAAGTGGAACTTCATCAAAATGGGGTCGTCCACGTCGGCTCGTCGCAAGGCAATCATCATCTCCTTGAAGTACTTGTCGATGGACTTGGATCCTTGGGTGGTGTTCTCCAATTGGCGTCGAAGTTGTTCCGTGTAGGTTGGAGGCACAAACTCTCGCCGTAAAGCTCTCTTCGTCTTGGGCCAACTCATCTCATAGCTCTCCGAAGGTGTGTGAAGCCACCATGTCGAGGCGTAGTCGTGGAAGTTTCTTGTGGCGCACTTCACTTGATCTTCGGGACGAACTTGATGTAGCTTGAGGTAGTCGTCCATCAAACGCTCCCACTCGAGGTACTCCTCGGGTTCTTGAGTCCCATAGAAAGGAATCGCGTGGTCGATGTCGAGGTCGTAGTAGCTCGTGGAAGTCGCAGACTTGAGCTTGGGGAGCTTCTCTTGAGTGTAGTCTTGGGGTTCTTGTTGGCGAAGATGTCGTATGTCCGTAGGCGAAGATGCCTTGAAGTCGCTTGGCGAAGATGCCAAGGGAGATGGTGAAGTCATTGAGCGGTTGTTGATGTAGAGCTCTTGACCTTCACGTTCTTGTTGGTGATGGTGTCGATGCCGATGTGATCTTGCTGGAGATGGTAGCTCAGAAGCATGTGCTCTTGAGCGTCTTCTCGAAGATGAGGAAGATCGCTTGTAGGACTTGATGAGGGCTTTGATCTCCTCCATTTTAGCTTGCATCTTGGCGTCGGAGTTGTTGTTCATGGCATCGAACTCGTCGTTGTTGTTGCAGACCGAAGATGAAATGCCTTGCCTATCCATCACAAGACTCGAGTAGAGGTGAGTAGGAAATGAGATAAACAATACCAAGTTACCTTTTCCCAAAGTTGAGGATGTATCCCGTGTCACTCAATGTGAGATGAAATAATAGTGGAATTGGTACCGGACTTGTTCACTCACACCTATCAAGTAAAGCTTATGGTAGAGCTCGGTAAGGATAGTGGCACAAAAATTTAATGCAAAATGTTAGCAAGAGTCAATAATGTTGAAAGAGATTCACAAATTCGCAAGTGAAACAAATGGACCAATAGCAATGAAAGGTACACGGAAACACACACACGGATAGATAAATGGGGTCGTGCAACCAAGGAATGAGCACAAAATGTGGAATCCACGGAAAACGCTCGTGTTGCACAACTCAAGAGAGACGCTAGCACGATTGCTCAATAGGCGGATACGACACTTGTGCACAACCTATAAGATGCAAAATGGATATTCTTTCTATCCCAAGTATGCTATGTATGTATGGTTCCCGGTGTTTCTCTCAAGCATGATATCATATGATGTAGATTTTGGTTGCGGAAGTGGTGGTGGTAATGCGGATGATGTGGTGTAAGCCCTAGGCAAAGATGCCAAAATTTCAGAAAATATGATGGAGTCAAATGATGTTGGTGGTATTTTTGTGGGATGGGGGATGTCAAGAGCTTCAAAACGAGCTAAAGAACGTCAAAATCGGACTCCGGATGAATTAGTTATGACCAAAACAAAAATCTGTCAGTGTCAGTTTCAGGGTTAACCGGACATCCGGGAAGAGGTCCGGATGATCCGGGCTAGGTCCGGATGATCCGGGAGGAAATCCGGATGATCCGGGTTCGTCAGCGCCGGTTCTGTTTTCTGGGTGCGTGGGTTATCCGGACGTCCGGGGGGCGTCCAGCTGATCCGGGGGATGTCCGGATGATCCGGGAGTAGGTCCGGATGATCCGGGAAAGTCAAACTGCTCGGGATTTGCTCGTGAAGACGAATTTTTGGGCGGAATTTGGGGATTTTGGGGTCAAAATTGACGAGATTTCGTGGATGGAAGGTGGGGAAACTTGGGGGAAAGCTAGATCCACTTGAAAGCTGATGCGGAGCATCCTATGGACATCACCATGTCAAGAGTCCGTTCGGCAAGTGACACGTGCGACATGTACTTCACATACACAAAGGTGAATCATCTCCTTTACACGTGCTCACTTGACCCCTTCGAGGATGGTATACTACTTGACACTCCACTCGTGTGCATGCATAGGTATTGTCGGAACACTAAGGACGACGAGGAGGAGTCTGGCGCCAAGGAACAACTACACCATCCGCGAGGGAAGCCTGGAAGCGGCGACGGAAGAAGACCAGGACGAGCGGTACTACCGCCCCGTAAGCGGTACTACCACTGACCAGCGGTACTACCGCCCCCACTGCCGCTTCGCCACTACCGCTCAACCCGGCAAGTACTAGTGTTACGACGATCCGGGCCCGTACTACCGCTCAGCCCAAGCGGCACTACGCTTGAGCGGTACTACCGCCCTTTGGCGGTACTACCGCCCTGCTTGCATCGCAGAGTCGGGCCAGAGGCCCATGTATCCCTCCTCACTTACCCCTTCGTGGACATATGCTATATAAACTCCCCACCTCCTCCTAGCTAGGGTTAGCACTGGATTAGCTCAGGTTTGTGTGAGAGCCTTTGCTCATCCACTTGGTTACTTCTCCTCGGAGTTCACGACCTCTTGGAGAAGATCCCCAAGCGGATTCAAGACCCCTTCTAGGGAAGAACATCAAGGCCTCCTCTAGGAGAAGAACGGTTCCTTTGTATCCTTACCTTTGTTGACTTTGGATCTCGTGAATCTCTTATGTGTATGATGATCTAGCACTTGTGTGATCGATTCCTTGTTGGTTGAGTGATTCCCTCTCGTTTTCCCCGTGTTTTCCCTTGTGCTTCCGCGTGTTCTTCGTATTCCCTCCGTAGGATCCCCTCCAAACGTGAAAGATCGACGAATTAGGGTTCCACCCTACATCATATGGTATCATGAGCCACGTTGATCACGTTTTTGGAGCCCCTACCCCGTGTTTTCTAGCTTGATTTTGTGTGTTCTTGCCTAAATCCGAAAATCCCCACCAAAAATAGCCCCCAAATTTTTTTGTGATTTGTTGGTTTGATGATGTTTTGTTGATTTTGATCCATGGATTTGCTTGGTTTCAAGTGGATCTAGCATTCCCCCAAGTTTCCCCCCTTTCCATCCACAAAATCCATCGAATTTTGACCCCGAAATCACCCATTTCCGCCCCAAAATCGCGAAACCATTCGAGCAATCGAGAAAATCCCGACACGAGCGGTACTACCGCCCTACAGAGCGGTACTACCGCTGAGGAACTCAAGCGGTACTACCGCCCCGCGAGCGGTACTACCGCCAGGTCCCTCCCAGCCGAAATAGTCGAAAAAACCCGACACGAGCGGTACTACCGCCCTTCCCAGCAGTACTACCGCCCTGGACATTCCAGCTTTCGAGTTTCACCATTTCCACCATAACTTCCACATCCGGAGTCCGATTTTCGCGTTCTTTAGCTCGTTGAGAAGCTATTGACATTCTCCTTCCTCCTAGATAGGTTACAACATCATTTGACACCATCACATTTGATGAATTTTGGCATCTTTGCCTAGGGCTTCCACCACAACATCCGCATAACCACCACCGACTTCCGCAACCTAACCCATTTTGTTCCTCATAGCATTAGTGGTTGTTTGAGTTGCGATTTGAGTCTCCTAAGGTGTTTAGGCTACTTAGGGACGGTTGCTTCTTCATCAACCACCACCACCACCACTTCCACATAACCTTGCCCACCATACACTTCCGACAACCCAACTTAACCCAATAGTTGTTTGAGCTTATTTGAGTTGTGGCTTGTGTCTCCTAAGGTGTTTCGGCTACTTAGGGACCGTGTGCTTCCAACTCTTACACCGTGTATAGCCCATCATTCCACTTCCGCATTGCCAAGTGCATACCACCACCGCTTTCCGCTACCACCATTTTGACATTTGTCATTTGAGATTTTGAGTTTGCGGTTTTTCCGTTTCCTAAGGTGTTTCGGCTACTTAGGGACGAGCCTCCATCATCTTGGTATCTACACCAAGAACACCGCCACTCATCATCGCAAAGGACGGTAACCTCGACGACACCATTGTATATTCCCGTGCAATTGCATTGTTAACCCCTAGCCCATTTTGCGTCACTTACCTATCGAGACTAGCCATTTGAGTATTGCCGGCAACGTTACTTGTGCACATTAGTGGTCCATACCTCCCATTGCATACATACCATATCATATTGGTATCATATCATCCATTGTGCCTCAAGTTTGTTCCCGCATATACACAATTGCTATCTTGGTTTGTGCATTGTACAAAAGTGACCATAGCAAAAAAAAAAGAGAAAAAGCTTTTAAGCAAAAAAAAAGAGAGCAAAGAGCTCGTGAGCAAGTGCCATAGCATCATCCCATTGCACATAAGATTGTCAAATCAACATCATATGATATCATGCTTGAGAGACACACCGGGAACCATACATACATAGCATACTTGGGATAGAAAGAATATCCATTTTGCATCTTATAGGTTGTGCACAAGTGTCGTATCCGCCTATTGAGCAATCGTGCTAGCTTCTCTCTTGAGTTGTGCAACACGAGCGTTTTGGTGGATTCCACATTTTGAGCTCATTCCTTGGTTGCACGACCCCATTTATCTATCCGTGTGTGTGTTTCCGTGTGCCATTCTTTGCTATTGGTCCATTTGTTTCGCTTGCGAATTTGTGAATCTCTTTCAACATTATTGACTCTTGCTAACATTTTGCATTAAATTTTTGTGCCACTATCCTCACCAAGCTCCACTATAAGCCTTACTTGTGTAGGTGTGAGAATCGACAAGGATCGGTACCAATAGTGCTATTTCATTGTCCACATTTGAGTGAACTTGATTCATCTTCAACTTTGGTCAAAGGTACATTGGTATTAGTTCTTCTCTTTCTCCCACTCATATTTGCTCGAGTCTTGTGATGGATAGGCACGGCATTTCCTCTCCGGTCTACGACAACAACGACGGCGTGAACAACTACATCACCAAAGCGTCTATCTCCGATCTACAACGACAAGTGCAAGGCGCACAATCAAGATTGCGAGAGCGCATCGAGAACATCTCCATCGACATTCGTCACTCCGAAGCAAGGAAAAGGGACTACATCGACAACAAGCTTGCCGCACAAAAGGAGGAGCAAGATGCGAGAATGGAAGAGATTCGGGCCTTGATCAAGTCTTCTTCCACTTCATCATCCTCAAGACGACGACGGTCAAGCCACAAGTCTTCGGAGCGCGAAAAAGATGCAAGTGCAAATCGTCCTCGTCCACATCTACATGGCGATCACCATCACGTTCATGATCATCACCGCCATGAAGGGCAAGTCACCTCCAAGCATCATGTGCACGACGACGACGAACGACATCTACTACGAGCTCAAGCACGACAACGACATCATCATCATGAAGATGCTCCACAAGCGCAAAGGCACAAGTCCCAACAAGCCCTACATCACGCCAAGTCCAAGCTTCAAGAGCACAAACGAAGACCGCGAGACGACCACAACCAAGTCGGCGCTACAGCTACATCAACCACTTCGGCATCTTCGCCAAGTGTTCTCAAGGCATCTTCGCCTTTGGACGTACGGCATCTTCGCCTACTTCCCACGTGTACGCCTACATCGACTTCATCAAGTCCAAGGCGACCACCTACGAGCGAGGGTGACACTTCCATCTTGGAAGCCCCTCAAGGAAGATGGCGAGCATGGGAAACTCCCTTCGGTCATGGAGGCGAGCTATGAGGTGCCACATCATATGGACCTCCAACAACAAGGCGGCGACATGAAGGTCGAGCAAGGGCCATCCCCTTGACCACGCAGCGTCTGAGTTGAGCATGGAGACATTTGCACCTACACCTTTCCGACACCCACATATGTCGAGATGCCCAAAGTGCCATGTGAGGAGAGCCACCACCCCATGAGAGAGATGAGTGACTCCACCATATGTGACATTGAGAGCATTTCCTTTGAGAGGATGAGTGTGACCACCACTAGCCCCACACATGAGAGCATGCCACACATCCTATGTGAGGTTGGCGCCACTTGAGTGACTCCACCAGCCATATGGTGAGAGCATCCTTGAGGGAGTGAGTGAGCCACAACGCTTAGTGAGTGAGGTAGTTGACACGGCATGTGAGGCCACTATGATTTCTAACGCCTTAACCTCTACTCCTAGTGTGTTTTCTTCATTGGTGCTAGGTCTCCTACATGACGACACGCCTACCATTGATGAGTCCATACCTCCTATGGAGCAGCGATGGCCATGGTGGACGATGATGCACCCCCCACATGGTTCCATCAAGATGAAGATGACAACGAGACGATCTTCAACACCTCACCTACAACACATGAGCGACGCTCCAAAGGTAACATAGGTGATGGTGCTTCTCTTGTCCCACTAGTGGACTATCTTGACATCGATTGCTCCCATGATGTTGACAAACCTATTGCCATGCTTCATGCTAGTGAGACTTCTTCATGCCTTGACTTACCTATTTATGATGAATATGATGATGAGCATGTTGAGTTGCCTAGTTGTGATGCTATGCTTCATAGGATATCATGCGAAAATTCTTTTGGTCACATCATGTTTGACAATCCATTGAACTTGTCATATGCTATGAGTGAGATCTCCCATATTGCATCTTTACAATCTCAACATAGTAACTATGCATGCCCCATTAAAATCAATCCCATTTGCACTTATGGCATAGATGACGAGATGATGGTCATTGGCTTTTGTTTTTCATGTGATGATATTGCCATGCTTCCATTACATGATTTGCGCAATTCATCCACTATGCCATGCCATGATCACATTGTTCCAAATATGCATTGTTTTGGATGTTGTCAATATTCTCCACGTGATGTTTCTACTCTTGCTCATGAGGAGACCCCCATAGTTTCCTCATACATATTAGGAGATCTTGATGCATTTCATACTTTGCATGATTTCCATGATTGTATACACCATATGCATTCCATGAACAACAATGCTCTAGATATTTCTCATGATGCATTACATAATTTGAGTCTCCATTATACGAAACATAATAACAAACCTCTCATGATGGATGACATGTTTCTATATCACGCATCTCATTTATTTGAGCATTGGCTATTTTGTGCTAACAAACACATGCACGTGCGCATCATGATGGATGATGTGTACATATACCACGCACACACAATTTTTCCTTTATCTTTGTCTTGTGTAGGTACTCACGTATACTCGTCAACCTCTCAATCCCAAGAGTTGACGAAGCGAGCTCTTGAGAGCAACGATGACTTGGGATCCCGTGGACTATCCTTACCACCATTCCCTTCGCGCAAGGACTACGCGCAACTCCTCTACTTGGCTCTCACACGGCTATGGGCAATTTACCACTTCTCACATTATGCTCATATTACCGTGTTCACTTTGCATACTATGCTTGCTTCTATGCCTTTGCCATGCAATTGTGACCCTTGCTTGCATTTACCCATGATTCACAATTATGCTACTCCTATGTGTATTTGCATGCTTGGTGGAGATCCTTGTTGCTCTTGCCATGTTTATCATGTGCCCCATACTATTGATGCTTGTTGTGTTGGGAGAGTCATTATGCCTTATTGCTATTTACATATGGCTTCTCACCGAGATATTCATGCTATTTTTCTCACATCTTGCTTTCATGCTTGTGCCATGTCTTGTGAATTATTCATGCACACTATTTGCACCAATGACATGCTTGCCATGATTCCTTCTAGTACGTTGCATCTTTGCACTACTAGCTTGCTTGACTTGATAGCTATGATTGCTTGCTATGTTGCATCACCCATGTTCCACTATTACTTGCTTTCTTGGGTTGATGACATAGATGTTGATGCCTCTCACTTGATTTGTCATGATCATTGTCTCTTGTCTCCATTAGTTGCATCTCTCATATCACCTTGTATTGAGTGCCAACTTACTATGCTTATTGATCTTGGAGATTTGGACACTTTACTTGTGATGCATGCTTGTTTGATTGAGCCTATTGCACATGGTTGTTCTTGCATCATATGCCTCCATACTATGACACGCTCCTTGTACTTTCTTATGATGAGCATGATGCATACACTTGTTGGGTATCTTACCACTCGAATGATAGGTTTTGCATTTCCGCTAACCTCATTTGTTTTTCAGTGTTTGTCATGTTCTTTCATTTTGGAGGTTTCACAAGGTGATGCCGTTATGACATATTGGTTATGTGAAGGCATATATGATGTGCGGCACCAACATTTTGACATTCTCATAAAGGTGAACTCCTTCTCTTTGAGCAATCCTCAAATATGCATATTGGATGGGTCACTCTTTCATTGTTGTTTCCTTCTTGTTGTCTACATGATACATCTCGTGAAAGGAGGAGCGACATTGGAGATTGGCTACATGGACCTTCACATTGAGGGCGCTTGCACTTATTGGAGGCACCTTGACACTCCACTCATGCCTCGACATCGAGCTTTGGTACACCAACACCTTCATATTTCTTGATTGTGCTCACACATGTCATGCTCGATGGACGTATCATACTCACCACAAGTTTGCACACTATGCATGGATTGACTCACATTGTGATTGCCTTGTTGCATCTTGTATTCCCATGTCATCCATGATATATGAGCTATGCATTTCCTTAGCAAATTTGTTGTGATCTACCTTGAAGGCATATTCATACATCATGATCATATTGTCCATCATCAATTGCATGATAACATATACATATTGAGCATCCATTGCCATATTCATGCTATTGATAAAACATCTCACTATGACATCATTTTGCACCGTGGTTGCATAGATCATATTTACAACACATTTGTTTACACAATGATTGCATTTCCTCCCATGAATGCTTTGCATCTCATTCTAGATCATCTAGATATGCTTCATGCGCTTTGTCACGACCAATCTTACCGCACGGACTCGTTCTTACATGATGGACATTTTGTGTGCGCTAACCATTGTATTTCAGTGTTGCTTGTGTTTGCTCTTTTGCATGTCTATCACTCGGCGACACCTTGGACTACTTGGATTGCGCCATGTCTTCAACTTCTTCCAACTACAAGTCCGTCTATGACAACCGTTTCCATGGTGATGAGGATCACGATCCGAGGTCGGATCCTTCCCAAGGGAGGGGAGATGATGCGGAGCATCCTATGGACATCACCATGTCAAGAGTCCGTTCGGCAAGTGACACGTGCGACATGTACTTCACATACACAAAGGTGAATCATCTCCTTTACGTGCTCACTTGACCCTTCGAGGATGGTATACTACTTGACACTCCACTCGTGTGCATGCATAGGTATTGTCGGAACACTAAGGGCGACGAGGAGGAGTGCAAGCGCCAAGAACAACTACACCATCCGCGAGGAAGCACAGAAGCGACGCGGAAGAAGACCCAGGACGAGCGGTACTACCGCCCCCCGTAAGCGGTACTACCGCTGACAAGCGGTACTACCGCCCCCACTGCCGCTCGCCACTACCGCTCAACCCGGCAAGTACTAGTGTTCGCACGATCCGGGCCCAGTACTACCGCTCAGCCCAAGCGGCACTACCGCTTGAGCGGTACTACCGCCCTTTGGCCGGTACTACCGCCCTGCTTGCATGCAGAGTCGGGCCAGAGGCCCATGTATCCCCTCCTCACTTACCCCTTCGTGGACATATGCTATATAAACTCCCCACCTCCTCCTAGCTAGGGTTAGCATTGGATTAGCTCAGGTTTGTGTGAGAGCCTTTGCTCATCCACTTGGTTACTTCTCCTCGGAGTTCACGACCTCTTGGAGAAGATCCCCAAGCGGATTCAAGACCCCTTCTAGGGAAGAACATCAAGGCCTCCTCTAGGAGAAGAACGGTTCCTTTGTATCCTTACCTTTGTTGACTTTGGATCTCGTGAATCTCTTATGTGTATGATGATCTAGCACTTGTGTGATCGATTCCTTGTTGGTTGAGTGATTCTCTCGTTTTCCCGTGTTTTCCCTTGTGCTTCCGCGTGTTCTTCGTATTCCCTCCGTAGGATCCCCTCCAAACGTGAAAGATCGACGAATTAGGGTTCCACCCTACATCAAAAGCAAGCAAATCCATGGATCAAAATCAACAAAACATCATCAAACCAACAAATCACAAAAAAAATTGGGGCTATTTTTGGTGGGGATTTTCGGATTTAGGATGAAATCAAGCTAGAAAACATGGGGTAGGGGCTCCAAAAACGTGATCAACGTGGCTCTGATACCATATGATGTAGGGTGGAACCCTATAGCGTCGATCTTTCACGTTTGGAGTGGGATCCCTCGAAGAACACGATGAACACGGGGAAGAACGGGGAGAAATCACAAGGGGAAACACTCAAGAACAAGTCCAAATCACACATCCACTAGACAATCAAACACACAAGATCACAAGGTACATGAACAACAAAGGGAAAGATACAAGGTAAGGTTCATCTCCAAGAGGAGGTCTTGATGATATCCTAGATGGATCTTCCCACAAGGGGGTCTTGATGATATCCCGCGGGATCTTCTCATAGATGGAGGTCTTGGCCTCCAATGGAGTAGTGTTCTCTCTCTCTCTCAAGAGTAGAGATAGGTAGGAGCAAAGCTCACCTAAGAATGAGCTATCACTTTGCTAACCCTAGAAAGGAGGTGGAGGAGGTCTATTTATAGCCCAAGGGACGAAGGGGTAAGTGAGGGGCGAAGGGGTACACGGGCTTCGGCCAAAGTCACGCACGCAGGCGCGGTCCGGTTGATCCGGATGGTGGCCCGGATGATCCGGGTGTCGGGGGTCCGGATGATCCAGGCGACCGTCCGGATGATCCGGATGGTGGCCCGGATGATCCGGGTGTCGGGGGTCCGGATGATCCGGCGACCGTCCGGATGATCCGGCTTCGTCGAGCGGGTTCTGTTGTCTTGAGCGCGTTAGCGGATCGTCCGGAGGTCATTCGGATCATCGGGCTCGATCCGGATCGTCCGGCTGGGGGTCCGGATGATCCGGGTAACTCCAGTCCTGCTCCATTCTTCTTCTTCCTTTCTTCCGTCTTCTCTTCCACGCTTCCCTCGCGGATGGTGTAGTCATTCCTTGGCGCTTGCACTCCTCCTCGTCGTCCGTAAAGTTCCGACAATACCTATGCATGCACACGGGAGGAGTGTCAAGTAGTATGCCATCCTCGAAGGGGTCAAGTGAGCACGTGTAAAGGAGATGATTCACCTTAGTGTGTGTGAAGTAGATGTCGTACGTGTCACTTGCCAAATGGGCTCTTGACATGGTGATGTCCGTAGGATGCTCCGCATCATTGGGTGCCTTAGGTGCTGGTGCAGCAACTTCTTCTTCCTCTTCAGAATCTCTTCTCATAGAGGGCTTTCCAAGAACCTGGGCAGTTGTGGTTCTTGCTCTTTTCTTCTTCTTGTCCTGAGCACCTTCATCCTCTGATTCAATGGTAAACTTCATTGTCTCTCCAGTGGGAACTTTCTTGGGTTTGGAAGATGTGACTTTCTTCTCAGGTGCCTCTTTGGGTTCAGTCTGTTCTGGCACTTGAGTGGACCTTCTAGCCTTGGGCATTGGTGTCCTCTTGGCAGGAACTTTCCTTTTCAGTCCTGGCTTTGTGCTATGTGCTGAGCCATATTCCTTCTTGAGCACTACTTTCTTGGAAGTAGCCTCATCTTCTTCAGCTTTGTAGTGCTCATCCTCTGAGTCTGGAGTTTTCTTCCTCCTTTGCCTGGTAGCAGCCTTAGGCAGGTTGCTAGGAGTGCTTCTGCTCCCTTCATCTGTAGAGCTTGAGGGACTAGTGCCCTTGCTCATGTCAATCTGCTCTTCTGACCTATTCTGACTGTCACTCTGGTCTGACATGCTGCAAAAACTGACTGCTGACTCTGTGAAGAGTTGTAGATGAGATAGAATAGATGAGCATCACAAAATGCAGAAATTTTTGCAAAAGAATGATTCAAAAATTCAGTTTTAGTTTTCCACAGAAAGCATTTCGGATCAACCGATTTTTAAACTCGGTGATACCGAAGCAGTTTTGGAACATAAACTGATGAACTCGGTTGGACCGAGTCACAGTTCGGTGGCACCGAGACTGCTAGGGTTTCACAAAGTCCTAAAATTGGTCGCACCGATTAGCAATTCTCGGTCAGACCGAGAGTTACTTGTGCAACGGCATAATCCAAATCGGTGGGACCGAGTTTTCCAACTCGGTGGGTCCGAGATGGTTTCGGCAGAAACCTAACCCTAAAATTTTGAATCTCATCTAATCTATGGACTATATTGAGTGGATAGGATTGTTTCAATCGTGGCAAGAATCAATAAGAATACAATGTGCTAGGAATCAGACGAGGATAGCACAATGATCGAGTCCATACCCTAGCTTGGCGGTGAACTCGCTACGGCGGCAACGGCGGGGGCGAAATCTGTTGACGGCGGCGGAGACCAGCTACTGGAGGTGGCTGGCGACGAGGAGACGATCCGGAGACCTTCAATGGCAGAGCGAGCTATTGCGCGGGCGAAGGGGTTCGGAGAAATTTCCAAAATTTTGCCCGTGACTATATATAGCCCGACCCTGTCGGTGTGACCGAGTGGAACAACTCGGTGACACCGAGATGCATAACTGTGTACAGTTACAGAAAATCGGTGTGACCGAAAAGTTCAAATCGGTTGCATCGAGATTGAAAACTCAGATCAATTTAATGATCTCGGTAGGACCGAAATGGAGGAATCGGTCAGACCGAGAGTCACAAATAGGTTTTGGAAGTTTAAGTCTATGACGAATCGGGGACTCCGAGTGCTCCTCACACAGAGTGGTTCGAATCTGACTTGATCAAATTTTGTGATGTAGCATGAATAGAGTTTGAGATGAGAAAAGCATAGATAGCTAGAGAAGGTTCTTAGGCATTCTTGTCCATCCACTTGGCAAAAAGAAAAGAGACCAAACAATCAAAACAACAAGTGGATGTCCTTGCATGAGTAAAATATGCACCAACATGCTCACACAATAAGATGGCAAATGAAATATGTGGCAAAGCATGCACAACCAATACTAGCATCTATCAAACAATTGGCGATGACTAGGTCATCTATATATGAGTATATTGACTTAGGAGTCAAATGAGAACATTTGATCATAGGTCATACTCATCGTTTAAGCTCAAGTGGGGTTACCACTTTTACATAGTGCATTGATGTGTTCACACCATTAGAGTTGCTTTGACTCAATTCTTAGAGTTAAGCTCCCCCTAGATGTGAGATCCCCCCTTAGAGGGATGAACTAACCTTGGGTTTTGTCGATGATGACTTCATGTAGGTGTTGAAGATGTGGATGCTCAATGTTGATCTAGATCATTTGGAGCAATCCTTTGGAGTGAGTTGCACTTTCAACTTACCTACATGGGTTAGTCCCACAAGGAACAAACAAGAATATCCATAGACATAGAGTGATGCACACACAAGATGATGTCCATGAAATCATTAGGTTACCTTGTCCCTTGCCTTACCAACATGAGGGTTTGTGACTCCTTGAACTAGTGCAAGATGTGGAAGTTGATTCACTTGTTCTTGCCATAATGATATGAGTGAAGAATGTTGGCGGAGTCACCCTCAAGAACTCTCTAGTTCTTCTTCTTCGGGATCCACATCATCTTGATGGGAATCCTTGGAGTTGTAGTTGTACTTGATGAAGTAGAACTTGACGTAGTCTTGGGAACCCACTTGAACGAGGCCTTAGGTGCTTCTTCAAATGCATCAATCTCTTCTTGAAGCTTGTCCTTGCCTTTGTTCCTGTGGTCTTGTGGTGGAAGATCATCTTGTGCTTGTGTTCCCTTGAAGGAAGTAGGATCATACTTCTCTTGTTGAGGAACAAACTTCGTCTTGGGGTATTGATCTTCTACCCACTCAACTCCATTGGCATTGAACTGTAACGCCCCGGATACAACTTTCCATATTCGTAACTCCAACTCTTGCCTTTTCCGGAGATGCGATATGTTATTTCCTCCATGGTTGGGTTTTGTCTGTTGTTTTGCATTTTGTTCTTGTTATGCATCTCGTCTCATGTCATCATCTGCATTTCATCTGCATGTTTTTAAATGTCTTGATGTACCGGGATACCGAGTCTGATCGGAGTGTCTCGGGTGAAGGTCTATTCCTTCGTTGATCGCGAGAGCTTGTCATGGGCTAAGTTGGGACACCCCTGCAGGGTATAAACTTTCGAGAGCCGTGCCCGCGGTTATGTGGCAGATGGGAATTTGTTAATGTCCGGTTGTAGAAAACCCGAAGTTGACCTTAATTAAAATACATCAACCGCGTGTGTAACCGTGATGGTCTCTTTCCGGCAGAGTCCGGGAAGTGAACACGGTGTTGGAGTTATGCTTGACGTAGGTTGCTATAGGATCACTTCTTGATCATACTTTTATCGACCGTGCTTTGCCTTCTCTTCTCGCTCTCATTTGCGTATGTTAGCCACCATATATGCTAGTCGCTTGCTGCAGCTCCACCTCATGCCTTTACCTTACCCATAAGCTTAAATAGTCTTGATCTCATGGTGCGAGATTGCTTTGAATCCCGTGGCTCACAGATACTTCCAAAACCAGTTTGCAGGTGCCTATGTACCGAGCAGGTGACGCAACCAAGCTCAAGGAGGAGCTCGATGAAGATCTTGCCCTTTGTGTTGTTCCGTCCTAGTTGATCAGTAGTGGAGCCCAGTTGGGGTCGATCGGGGACCTTTGTCGCATTTGGGGTTCTTCTTTTATTTTGGTTCCGTAGTCGGACCTTGATTGTATCTGGATGATGTAATGCTTTATTCATGTAATTGTGTGAAGTGGCGATTGTAAGCCAACTATGTATCTCTTTCCCTTAAGTATTACATGGGTTGTGTGAAGATTACCTCACTTGCGACATTGCTTTCAATGCGGTTATGCCTCTAAGTCATGCTTCGACACGTGGGAGGTATAGCCACATCGAGGGCGTTACAAGTTGGTAATCAGAGCCTTCCCCGACCTTAGGAGCCCCACTGCTTGATCGTTTTTAGCGGCCGAGTTGTGTCTAGAAAAATGTTTTGAGTCATTTAGGATTATATATATCGGAGAGTTAGGAATTCTTTTTACTCCTCGGTCCCTTAAATCGCTCTGGTGAGGTCTCTGACGAGAAGTTTTGACTCTTCTCTTCTCAAATTTCACTAAAAAATTTAGGATCACGCTGGTATCTTGGAATCGTTCCGATGGTTTTATGATGAGAACATTGTCTTGGTGCCTCCTGTCAGGGGTTTAGTGGAAGTGTCCCGGGGAGTTGAGCTCTGAGGTGTTGTCGTCATAATTTTATCGTTGCAGTTCTAGAATACCTGAGTTTAGTACGCCGACATCGAAAATCTCTTTTATGCAGTTGTTGGTGAGATAACCCCGATAACCCAGTACTGAGGTGAGTACGGGAGTATTGCCATGACTCGTATAACGGATGCTTTTCGAAGGTTGAGGTAGACGATTTCCGAAGGTTTCTTGGTTATGTGTTGAAGGATGGATACAGCTGGATGTAGGATTTGTTAGTTTTGGGTGAGATATTATGCTTCCCTTGTATCCCCAACACCTGATTGCATAACCGGAAAATTTCGGGAGTTTCATAGGTGGGAATTCAAGTAGCTCTTAGGATATCTTTCCGACGGATGTATGATATGAAATTGGGGTTCGACGTCTAGTGGTCCGCCTATTCACGGTTGGTTTTACTGATGGTCTCGTTGTGTCTTAAAGAGTCCTTGGCTGTGCCGACTGGGACGCTTCAGTATGTCATGTGCTTGCCTTGTACATGATGGTGTTGTCTGATCGAGCCCGTGTAGGCCCCACCACGAAAAACTTCGGACGAAATCTCTATCATATGTTTGTTCCGGCTTATTCTGCAAGCCAGTCCTTTGTTTTTGTTTTGAGTTGTGGTATTCGAGTTGCTTCAATGTCAAGTGTTGATTCCATACCTTTCCGAAATGGTGTTCTCATACTCCGATGTGAATACCAATCCTTCTTGACAATCGAGATTGTCATGTCAACCCTTTTCAACCGGCGTGTTTCTCTTCAAGTGGATCCGATCACTTCAACATCAGCAAGACCAATTATCATTTCTTCTCAACGGTGTTTGTTTCATCCGTCTCCAAGTTGCCTTTGTTTTTTCCCGCCCACCCACCCTTTTTCGTCAAGGACTAAGATTTCTTTACCAAGTATCCTTTTATTTTCGTGAAGTTTCTCCATTCTTTTCCGTCAATGTTCTTACCCGGTGGTTCTCAAGAAGATGTTCTACTAGTTCGTCATTCCTCATTCCTTTCTCTTCTCCGGTGGATTCAAGTCAAGTTTTGTTGATCATACCTTTTTCCTCATTTCAATGTCTTCTCATACCGGTGCACCTCATTATCATTCTACTTCTCGCTATTTGTTATTCCGGAGTGCTCAAGATATCTCGAAGATTCGTGTTTCCACTCTGCATTCGTTCAAGCTCTTTCGAGATTGGTATCTCATTCAAGTCATTTAATTCAACCGGGGCAACATCTCTTTTAAATCTTTTCAACGGTGTTCTTTTGAGAGGGCCCTAACCCACAGGTCTTTTCTCAGGATCTTACCTGACTCTTCTATTTTCCCAGAGCTATCCTAAATTCTTCTCCAAGTTTGACGTAAGAATGAGTTATCATCAGTCAAATGCTTTTCTCCAAGATCTTTCAAATTCTTTTCATAGTTGGCTCAACCTCTTCGCTTTTGATTCTTTCGGTGTGCCTCAATAATTCTTGGTGGTGTTTCTCGTTGTCATTCTCATCATTTGAAGACTGAAGAAGAGTTTCTCTTTAATCTTTCTCTATTCTCTTCAAGATTCATGGTGCTAGCTTGTTGCCATCCTCTCATAATTGTTTTCGATTGTGAGAATCTTTTTCACCCATCAGGAGATATTCAAGAGTCTTCTCAGTTTGTCATCCGGAGTCCATCAATTCAGGTTTATTCATTCTCAGCTGTCAGTTAACATTCTCCTATCTTACCGGTGCATCGTTCAAATATCCTCTTATCAGTTCTTCATCTCTTCGTTCTCATGTATCTAAATCCCCTCAAGTATCTTCATTCATTTTTCAATTCTTCCCGGCGAATTGTGCCTTTGCTATGTTCATTTTCAATTTTTTACGGTGGTCCGTTCAAGATTCCTCTCCCTTTATTACCATATCATTTCATTCGTCCTTTCCAATCCTCTCGGTGATTCATTGAAGACTTCTTCAAGTTGGCGCAATATCCCTCTTCAATCCTTGCAAAAGAATAAGTAGTGTGCCAAACCCGTTGCTTATCATCAATTAAATTGGTGAAGGGTACGCATAACTTATTCTTATTCCTGTTTCATCCAAGTTGATTAATCTCTTCTTTTCGGTGTTTGTCCATCATATCACATTCTCGGTTCTAAGATGTTCATCTTTCTTTTCGGAGTTCCAAGCTCTCTCAATTATCTCGTCGCGAAGCTCCATCTAAATCATTGCAAGGCTTCACTGTTGGGGAACGTAGTAATTTCAAAATTTCCTACGCACACGCAAGATCATGGTGATGATATAGCAATGAGGGGAGAGTGTTGTCTATGTACCCTCGTAGACCGAAGCGGAAGCGTTGGCGCTTAACGTAGAGGAAGTAGTCGACGTCCTCCGGTCCGACCGATCCAAGCACCGTTACTCGGCACCTCCGAGTTCTTGACACGCGACAGCTCGATGGCGCACCCTCGATATCCAATCCAAGAGAGGCTCCAAGGGGAGTTCCGTCGGCAGGACGGCGTGGTGACGATCTTGATGTTCTCTGTCGCAGGCTTCGCCTAAGCACCGCTACAATATGATCGAGGTGTAATATCGTGGAGGGGGCACCGACACGGCTAAGGAACGATCAATGATCAACTTGTGTGTTCTAGGGTGTCCCCTACCCCGTATATAAAGGAGGGAGGGAGGAGGTGGCCGCCCAAGGGGGCGCGGGAGGGGGAAACCTACTCCAAGTAGGTTTCCCCTTTTCCTAATCTTATTTGGAGGGAAGGAAGGAGTACTAGTATTAGGAAGTAGTACTAGTAGTAGGAATAGGAAGAGGGGAAGAAGAAAGGAAGGGGGCGGCCCCCCCCAATTCGGATTGGGCTTGGGGCGCCCCCTTGCTCCTTCTCCTTCCTCCTACATGGGCCCAATAAGGCCCATATACCTCCCGGGGTTCCAGTAACCTCCGGAGCTCCAAACTTCTCCGGAACCTTTCGGTGTCCAAATATATCCGTCCAATATATCAATCTTTATGTCTCGACCATTTCGAGACTCCTCGTCATGTCCGTGATCATATCACGGACTCAACAAACTTGGTACATCAAAATACATAAACTCATAATATAATTGTCATCGAAACCTTAAGCGTGCGGACCCTACGGTTCGAGAACAATGTAGACATGACCGAGACACGCCTCGGTCAATAACCAATAGCGGGACCTGGATGCCCATATTGGTTCCTACATATTCTCGAAGATCTTTGTCGGTCAAACCGCATAACAACATACTTTGTTCCTTTGTCATCGGTATGTTACTTGCCGAGATTTGATCGTCGGTATCCAATACCTAGTTCAATCTCGTTACGGCAAGTCTCTTTACTCGATTCAGAATCGTCATCTCATAACTAACTCATTAGTTATATGCTTGCAAGGCTTAAGTGATGAGTATTACGGGGAGGGCCGAGATACCTCTCCGACAATTGGAGTGACAAATCCTAATCTCGAATTATGCCAACTCAACATGAACCTTCGGAAACACCTGTAGAGCACCTTTATAATCACCCGATTCGTTGTGACGTTTGGTAGCACACAAAGTGTTCTTCCGGTACACGGGAGTTGCACAATCTCATAGTTGCAGGAACTTTGTATAAGTCATGAAGAAAGCAATAGCAAGATACTAAGCGATCAAGTGCTAGGCTAACAAAATGGGTCATGTCAATCACATCATTCTCCTAATGATGTGATCCCGTTAATCAAATGACAACTCTTTTGTCCATGGCTAGGAAACATAACCATCTTTGATAAACGAGCTAGTCAAGTAGAGGCATACTAGTGACACTATGTTTGTCTATGTATTCACACATGTATTATGTTTCCGGTTAATACAATTCTAGCATAAATAATAAACATTTATCATGAAATAAGGAAATAAATAATAACTTTATTATTGCCTCTAGGGCATATTTCCTTCAGTCTCCCACTTGCACTAGAGTCAATAATCTAGTTCACATCGCCATGTGATTTAACACCAATATTCATATCGTATATGATTAACACCCATAGTTCACATCATCATGTGACCAACATCCAAAGGGTTTACTAGAGTCAATAATCTAGTTCACATCGCTATGTGATTAACACCCAAAGAGTACTAAGGTGTGATCATGTTTTGCTCGTGAGAGAAGCTTAGTCAACGGGTCTATCACATTGAGCCGTATGTATTTTGCAAATATTTTATGTCCACAATGCTCGCACGGAGCTACTCTAGCTAATTGCTCCCACTTTCAATATGTATCCAGGTTGAGACTTAGAGTCATTCGGATCAGCGTAAAAGTTTGCAATCGATGTAACTTTTACAACAAACTCTTTATCACCTCCATAATCGAGAAACATCTCCTTAGTCCTTACTAAGGATATTATTGACCAATGTCCAAATGATCTACTCCTAGATCACTATTGTACTCCTTTGCCAAATTCAGAGCAAAGTATACAATAGGTGCAGTACATAGCATAGCATACTTTATAGAACCTATGGTGAGGCATAGGGAATGACTTTTCATTCTCTTTCTATTTTACTGTTGTGGTCGGGATTTGAGTCTTACTCAATTTCATACCTTTGCAACACGTGCAAGAACCCTTTCTTTGACTGTTCCATTTTGAACTATTTCAAAATCTTGCCAAGGTATGTACTCATTGAAAATCTTATCAAGCGTCTTGATCTATCTCAATAGATCTTGATGCTCAATATGTAAGTAGCTTTATTGAGGTCTCTATTTAAAGAACTCTTTTCAAACACTCCTTTATGCTTTGCAGAATAATTCTACATTATTTCCGATCAACAATATGTCATTCACATATACCTACCAGAAATGCTGTAGTGCTCCCACTCACTTTCTTGTAAATACAGGCTTCACCGTAAGTCAGTATAAAACTATATGCTTTGATCAACTCATCAAAGCGTATATTCCAACTCGAGATGCTTGCACCGGTCCATATATGGATCATTTGGGGCATGCACACTTTGTTAGCACCTTTAGGATTGACAAAACCTTCTGGTTGTATCATATACAACTCTTCTTTAACAAATCTATTAAGGAATGTAGTTTTGACATCCATTTGCCAAATTTCATAAAATGTGGCAATTGCTAACATGATTTGGACAGACTTTTAAGCATCGATACAAGTGAGAAAATCTCATTGTATTCAACACCTTGAACTTTGTCAAAAACTTTTTCGACAAGTCTAGCTTTGTAGATAGTAACACTACTATCAGATCTGTCTTCCCTTGAAGATCCATTTATTTAACATGGCTTGTCGATCATCGAGCAAGTCAATCAAAGTCTATACTTTGTTCTCATACATGGATCATATCTCGATTTTATGGCCTCAAGCCATTTCGCGAATCTGGGCTCATCATCGCTTCCTCATAGTTCGTAGGTTCATCATGGTCTAGTAACATGACTTCCAGAACAGTATTACCGTACTACTCTGGTGCGGACTGTACTTTGGAAGACCTACGAGGTTTTGTAGTAACTTGATCTGAAGTTTCGTGATCATCATCATTAGCTTCCTCACTAATTGGTGTAGGAATCACTGGAACTGATTTCCGTGATGAACTACTTTCCAATTCGGGAGAAGGTACAAATTACCTTATCAAGCTCTACTTTCCTCCCACTCACTTCTTTCGAGAGAAACTCCTTCTCTAGAAAGGATCCATTGTTAGCAACGAATGATTTGCCTTTGGATCTGTGATAGAAGGTGTACCCAATAGTTACCTTTGGGTATTCTATGAAGACGCACTTCTCCGATTTGGGTTTGAGCTTATCAGGATGAAACTTTTCACATAAGCATCGTAGCCCCAAACTTTAAGAAACGACAACTTGGGTTTCTTGCTAAACCACAGTTCATATCTTTGTCGTCTCAACGGATTTAGATGGTGCCCTTTTAACGTGAATGCAGCTGTCTCTAATGCATAACCCCAAAACAATATTGGTAAATCAAGAAGAGACATCATAGATCGCACCATATCCAATAAAGTGTGGTTACGACGTTCGGACACACCATAACGTTGTGGTGTTCGGTGGCGTGAGCTGTGAAACTATTTCACATTATTTTAATTGAAAACCAAACTCGTAACTCAAATATTCGTCTCGCGATCGATCGCGAAACTTTATTTTCTTGTTACGATGATTTTTCCACTTCACTCTGAAATTCTTTGAACCTTTCAACTATTTTAGACTTATGTTTCATCAAGAAGATATACCCATATCTGCTCAAATCATCTTGTGAAGGTCAGAAAATAACGATACTTGCCACGAGCCTTCATACTCATTGGTCTGCATACATCAGTATGTATTATTTCAATAAGTCAGTAGCTCGTTCCATTGTTCCGAAGAACGGAGTTTTAGTCATCTTGTCCAAAAGGCACGGTTCGCAAGCATCAAATGATTCATAACCAAGTGATTCCGAAAATCCATCTTTATGGAGTTTCTTCATGCGCTTTACACCGATATGACCCAAACGGCAGTGCCACAAATAAGTTGCACTATCATTATTAACTTTGCATCTTTTGGCATCAATATTATGAATATGTGTATCACTACGATCGAGATCCAACAAACTATTTTCATTGGGTGTATGACCATTGAAGGTTTTATTCATGTAAACAGAACAACAATTATTCTCTGATTTTAAATGAATAACAGTATTGCAATGAACATGACCAAATCATATTCATGCTCAACGCAAACACCAAATAACACTTATTTAGGTTTAACACTAATCCCTAAAGTATAGGGAGTGTGCGATGATGATCATATCAATCTTGGAACTACTTTCAACATTCATCGTCACTTCACCCTTCAACTAGTCTCTGTTTATTCTATAATTCCTGTTTCGAGTTACTAATCTTAGCAAACCGAACAAGTATCAAATACTCAGGGGCTACTATAAACACTAGTAAAGTACACATCAATAACATGTATATCAAATATACTTATGTTCACTTTGCCATCCTTCTTATCCGCCAATCACTTGGGGTAGTACCTCTTCCAGTGACCAGTCTCTTTGCAGTAGAAGCACTTAGTCTCAGGCTTAGGACCGGACTTGGGTTTCTTCACTTGAGCAGCAACTTGCTTGCCGTTCTTCTTGAAGTTCCCTTTCTTTTCCCTTTGCCCTTTTCTTGAAACTAGTGATCTTGTTAACCATCAACACTTGATGCTCTTTTCTTGATTTCTACCTTCGCCGATCTCAACATCGCGAAGAGCTCAGGAATAACTTTCGTCATCCCTTGCATATTATAGTTCATCACGAAGTTCTAGTAACTTAGTGATGGTGACTAGAGAATTCTGTCAATCACTATCTTATCTGGAAGATTAACTCCCACTTGATTCAAGCGATTGAAGTACCTGACAATCGAGCACATGCTCACTAGTTGAGCGATTCTCCTCCATCTTTTAGCTATAGAACTTGTTGGAGACTTCATATCTCTCAACTCGGTATTTGCTTGAAATATTAACTTCAATTCTGGAACATCTCATATGGTCCATGACGTTCAAAACGCCTTTGAAGTCCCGATTCTAAGCCGTTAAGCATGGTGCACTAAACTATCAAGTAGTCATCATATTGAGCTAGCCAAACGCTCATAACGTGCGCATCCGCTCTGCAATAGGTCATCACCTAGCGGTGCATTAAGGACATAATTCTTACGCAAAGCAATGAGGATAAACCTCGGATCGCGGATCAAATCCGCATCATTGCTACTAACATTTTTCAACACAATTTTCTCTAGGAACATATCAAAATAAACATATGAAAGCAACAACGCAAGCTATTGATCTTACAACATAATTTGCAAAATACTACGGGACTAAGTTCATGATAAATTTAAGTTCAATTAATCATATTACTTAAGAACTCCCACTTAGACAGACATCTCTCTAGTCATCTAAGTGATCACGTGATCCAAATCAACTAAACCATAACCGATCATCACGTGAGATGGAGTAGTTTTCAATGGTGAACATCACTATGTTGATCATATCTACTATATGATTCACGCCTACCTTTCGGTCTCCGTGTTCCGAGGCCATATCTCGCATATGCTAGGCTCGTCAAGTTTAACTGAGTATTCTGCGTGTGCAAAAACTGGCTTGCACCCGTTGTAGATGGACGAGAGCTTATCACACCCGATCATCACGTGGTGTCTCGGCACGACGAACTTTGGCAGCGGTGCATACTCGGGAGAACACTTCTTGATAATTTTAGTGAGAGATCATCTTCAAATGCTACTGTCAATCAAACCAAGATAAGATGCATAAAAGATAAACATCACATGCAATCAATATAAGTGATATGATATGGCCATCATCATCTTGTGCTTGTGATCTCCATCTTGAAGCTAATCGTCGCGATCACCATCGTCACCGGCGCGACACCTTGATCTCCATCGTAGCATCGTTGTCGTTACGCCATCTATTGCTTCTCGACTATCGCTACCGCTTAGTGATAAAGTAAAGCAATTATAGGGCGTTGCATTTCATACAATAAAGCAACAACCATATGGCTCTCGCCGATTGCCGATAACCGGTTACAAAACATGATCATCTCATACAATAAAATATAGCATCATGTCTTGACCATATCACATCACAACATGCCCTGCAAAAACAAGTTAGACGTCCTCTACTTTGTTGTTGCAAATTTTACGTGGCTGCTACGGGCTTAGCAAGAACCGTTCTTACCTACGCATCAAAACCACAACGATAGTTTGTCAAATAGACTCGTTTAACCTTCACAAGGACCGGCGTAGCCACACTCGGTTCAACTAAAGTTGGAGAAACCGACACCCGCCACCACCGTGTGCAAAGCATATCGGTAGAACCGGTCTCGCGAAGCGCACGGCGTAATGTCGGTCCGGCCGCTTCATCCAACAATACCGCTGAACCAAAGTATGACATTTGGTAGGCAGATGACTTATATCGTCCACAACTCACTTGTGTTCTACTCGTGCATATAACATCAACGCATAAAACCCGGCTCGATACCACTTTGTTGGGGAACTTAGTAATTTCAAAATTTCCACGCACACGCAAGATCATGGTGATGATATAGCAACGAGGGAGAGTGTTGTCTCACGCCCTCGTGAGACCAAGCGAAGCATTGACGCAACGTAGAGGAAGTAGTCGTCGTCCTCCGGTCCGACCGATCCAAGCACCGTTACTCGGCACCTCCGAAGTTCTTGACACGCGACAGCTCGATGACGCACCCTCGATCTCCAATCCAAGAGAGGCTCCGAGGGGAGTTCCACAAGACGACGGCGTGGTGACGATCTTGATGTTCTCTGTCGCAGGCTTCGCCTAAGCACCGCTACAATATGATCGAGGTGTAATATCGTGGAGGGGGCACCGCACGGCTAAGGAACGATCAATGATCAACTTGTGTGTTCTAGGGTGTCCCCTACCCCGTATATAAAGGAGGGAGGGAGGAGGTGGCCGCCCAAGGGGGCGCCATAGGGGGGAAACCTACACCAAGTAGGTTTCCCCTTTTCTTAATCTTATTTGGAGGGAAGGAAGGAGTACTAGTATTAGGAAGTAGTACTAGTAGTAGGAATAGGAAGACGGGAAGGAGAAAGGAAGGGGGGGCCCCCTCCCCAGTCGGATTGGGCTTGGGGCGCGCCTCCCTTGCTCCTTCTCCTTCCTCCTACATGGGCCCAATAAGGCCCATATAACTCCCGGGGTTCCGGTAACCTCCGGAGCTCCAAACTTCTCCGGAACCTTTCCGGTGTCCAAATATATCCGTCCAATATATCAATCTTTATGTCTCGACCATTTCGAGACTCCTCGTCATGTCCGTGATCATATCACGGACTCAACAAACTTCGTACATCAAAATACATAAACTCATAATATAATTGTCATCGAAACCTTAAGCGTGCGGACCCTACGGTTCGAGAACAATGTAGACATGACCGAGACACGCCTCGGTCAATAACCAATAGCGGGACACGGATGCCCATATTGGTTCCTACATATTCTACTGAAGATCTTTATCGGTCAAACCGCATAACAACATACTTTGTTCCTTTGTCATCGGTATGTTGCTTGCGAGATTTGATCGTCGGTATCCAATACCTAGTTCAATCTCGTTACGGCAAGTCTCTTTACTCGCTCAGAATACGTCATCTCATAACTAACTCATTAGTTATATGCTTGCAAGGCTTAAGTGATGAGTATTACCGAGAGGCCCAGAGATACCTCTCCGACAATCGGAGTGACAAATCCTAATCTCGAATTATGCCAACTCAACATGAACCTTGGAAACACCAGAGAGCACCTTTATAATCACCCGATTCGTTGTGACGTTTGGTAGCACACAAAGTGTTCTTCCGGTACACGGAGTTGCACAATCTCATAGTTGCAGGAACTTTGTATAAGTCATGAAGAAAGCAATAGCAGTATACTAAACGATCAAGTTCTAGGCTAACAAAATGGGTCATGTCAATCACATCATTCTCCTAATGATGTGATCCCGTTAATCAAATGACAACTCTTTTGTCCATGGCTAGGAAACATAACCATCTTTGATAAACGAGCTAGTCAAGTAGAGGCATACTAGTGACACTATGTTTGTCTATGTATTCACACATGTATTATGTTTCCGGTTAATACAATTCTAGCATGAATAATAAACATTTATCATGAAATAAGGAAATAAATAATAACTTTATTATTGCCTCTAGGGCATATTTCCTTCATTCACCTTGTGTTTTCAACTTCTCTTTCTCTTTTTTTTGTCATCCGTTTATTACCGGAGTGGTGGTTCGTCAAGGATTCTTTTCATTCTTCAATTGTTCTTCAAGATTTCTCTTGAAGTTAAGATCAGCCAAGCTATACTCAAAAATTAAACATGGTGTTCAACACATGTCTTGTTTTGAGGAGTTCAAGCATTCTTCATCTTGCATTCCAAAGTGTAATTCTTTCTACCTTATCTTCTGAGGTGGTGTTAGGTCATTCTTGATAATTTCCCTTCGCGTTTCATGATTCACAAGTTTTCAAGAGTGACATATTTAAATCCATCTTTTTCTCTTTGTTCAAGAGATCTTTTCAACCGTTAATCTCTTCATTGGAGTTATCTTGGTATAGATTTCACCTAAAGCCTTCCCGAAGGAATGTTGCTATTTTTGTGCTTATTAATGACCCAAGTTATCTCTTTTCCATCTTGATGGAACAAGCTTTCATCTCTTCGTTAATATCAAGCAAGCAATTGTTTCCGTTAGTGGCCGGTTGTCACCTCATAATGTTGAGATGTTTCCATAAGCCCACTACAAACTTGTTCTTTTCGTTGTTGGTCTTCCAACAACTCTATTCTAACCTTTCTTGCAAGGATGCCTTCCAAATTCAATTATGGTAGAAGTTGTCATTTTCTTCTCCGTCCCTTTTATCCCAACAATCTAGCTTCTATTCTTTCGTTCCGGAGGCATTGTATTGTTGATTTCATCAAGTATCTTCCCATCTTCTCAAGTTCATGTTCTATTCCTTCCATGTTCAACCGGAGTGCTGCCCGAATTCTTCCTCTCTCATCTAGTTTTAACCGGAGTGGTTTTGAATTCTATCTTGACCATTAAACTCTTGATTCATGCCTTTGCAACCTTCAAGTTATCGTAATGTTCCTCTTTTCTAACGGATTGTTTGCAATCTCCTTCATCTCTAATTGCTCAACCTCTCAAGGTTCGTGGTTTCACTCATTGGTCGAAGAAGCAACTTAGTTTTACCGCTTATCTTCCTCTTCCTTTTCCCTCCGGTGCCATCCTAGATCTCGGGACGAGATACTCTCGTAGTGGTGGAGTGTTGTAACGCCCCGGATACAACTTTCCATATTCGTAACTCCAACTCTTGCCTTTTCCGGAGATGCGATATGTTATTTCCTCCATGGTTGGGTTTTGTCTGTTGTTTTGCATTTTGTTCTTGTTATGCATCTCATCTCATGTCATCATCTCGCATTTCATCGCATGTTTTTCAAAACTTGCATCCGTTCGGTTCGCCGTTTCTCTCCGTTGTCGATTCGAGCCCGACCACACTCAAGACGCTACCGCGACACCTCAAATATATTTTATAAGTGGCATAAAATGTTCTCGGAATGGGTTGCAACTTGTCGTGGCGGTCTTATTATAGTGTAGACAGACCACCGCCAAATTTCATCGCATTCGAGTCCGTTTGATCGCCTAACCGTTAAATATGTAACGCGATATAGTCGGTATATTCGTCGGACGTTTGGTCTCGAAACCATTGCGGGCTGCATTTCTCCCTCTCCTCTCAGCCCAACCTCTCGTCCACAGCCCCCTAGGCACGCTTACCCCCTCGCGTCCGGAATCGCCCGATCGAGATCGGAGGGCTCCAAAACCCCTAGTGACTAAACCCTAGCCCCTTTCCTATTTATAACCCCCTCCTTCCAATCTGCCGCCCTAACCCCCTCCTCATATTTTTCGCGCCACCCAACCCAGACCACCTCCTCCCACCTCGGGGCAGCGCCGCGCTTCCCCCTCCAAATCCGGCGCCCTCCGGCCCACCTCCGCCACGTGGCATGTCCGGCGGTCACCGCCGCCCGCCATCGCTCCCGCCAACCAGGATCGCCACGCGGCCTCCAGCGCCTGGCGTTCCCTCGCCGCAGCCCGCCCAGCCCGGGAGGGCCCGCCAAGCCCATCGGGCCCGTCCCGAGCCCGTGCCCCATGCCTCGTCGATCTAGGGAGGAGAGGAGCTCCTCCCGTTCGCCTCGCCGCCGCCGATCTGCCGCCGGCCAGCAGCGCCTCCGCCTCGGCCTCGTCCCTCCGCCCGGCGCCGCCAGTCGCGCCGCCCTCGCCATCTCTCTCCATCTCTCCTCGCCGGCCTCACGATCTCTCTCTCCTCCCACTGCAAGGCCGCGGGCGCTGTTCGAAGGAGCCGCCGTCCTCGACTTGATCCGCGGAGCTCGTCTTCGGCCCGGATCCGACGATCCCGACCACCTCCGCCTGCTTCCCGACCGGCGCCATCTGCAGCTGCGCCAAGCCCGGCGCCGTAGCATCCTCTCCTTCCCCTGCTTCGAGCAGCGGTTTGAGAACGAGCGCTCGACCGCGTGCGTTGACTGCGCACACGTGGACCAGGAGGCCTTCGATCGCCTCCAGCGCCTGGGCCAGCGGCCTCCAGGCCCAATGCCCAGCTCCAGTCGGCCTCTCCTCCACCGAACGGGCCAAGGCCCAGGGTGAGCAGCCCCCTGCCCTCTCCTCTATTGGGCTAGCCAGTTTCGGCCCGCTTTTGTTTTTTTTTCCTTCCTGCGAATTTAGCTATTAACCAGTGATTTATCTGTTTGACAGAAAGACCCTCAAACATCATGCATTTAATAACTCACAATTGGTGCATCGGTTTAAAATGATTTAAACATGTAAAATGCTTAGAATTTTATCTAGTTTCACAATATGCCACTTTCATCCCATGTTAATATGTTTAAAATGTTGTTTACATTAATTTGCTCCTATGCCATGCTAAAATGATTTATTTCATAACTATTTAACCGTAACTCCGAATTTAATAAACTTTATATGTAAATGGGGTGGAAAAATGCCTAGTTTAACATGGTACACTTTATTTTCCTGTTTAACAACTTTAAAATATGTTTTAGGGCAGAACAGTAGCAAATTCATATATTGCATATGAGGTTTTTCCGGAAATGTTGTTTGTTTTTCCGGCCTCATTTAAACTTGCCTAAATAGTTAGTTTACTTTTGTTACACCCCTTGCCATGTTTAATAACATTTAACATTGTTGTGTATCTAAACGAGAGCGAACTAAATAATTGATGTGGTGCTTTGTCAATATGCAACTCGTTGCATATTGAGCTCCACTTAACTTGTAGTATCGTTTGTTGCTCTTTGCCATGCCATGCCTCATTAAACCAGTCATGCATCATGCCATATTTATGCTTGTGTGTTTACCATGTTGTTTGTTTCTTTCCGGTGTTGCTTCTTAGTCCCGGTAATGTTGCGATTGTGAGGATTCATTCGACTACGTCCGTTTGTCTTCTTCATGGACTCGTTCTTCTTCCTAGCGGGATCTCAGGCAAGATGATCATACCCTCGAAATCACTACTATATTTGCTATGCTAGTTTGCTCGCTATTTTGCTATGCCAATGCTACGATGCCTACCATTTGCTTGTCAGCCTCCCAAATTGCCATGTCAAACCTCTAACCCACCATGTCCTAGCAAACCGTTGTTTGGCTATGTTACCGCTTTGCTCAGCCTCTCTTATAGCGTTGCTAGTTGCAGGTGAAGTTGAAGATTGCTCCATGGTGGACAGGGTTTATGTTGGGATATCACAATATCTCTTATATTATTAATGCATCTATATATTTGGTAAAGGGTGGAAGGCTCGGCCTTATGCCCAGCGTTTTGTTCCACTCTTGCCGCCCTAGTTTCCGTCATACGGTGTTATGTTCCCGGATTTTGCGTTCCTTACGCGGTCGGGTGATTTATGGGACCCCCGACGGTTCGCTTTGAATAAAACTTGTCCAAAGAAGGCCCAACATTGGTTTTACCTTTTGCCTCACCACCACCTATTTTTCCCTTGGGAGTAATTAACCCAAGGGTCATCTTTATTCAGCCCCCGGGCCAATGCTTGTCTAAGTGTTGGTCCAAACTAGAGCGCTTTCTGGCGCCACCTCAAGGAAACTTGAGGTCCTGGTTTTAGTTATACGGATGCTCATCCGGTCGTGGCTCGAGACGAGATACGCGGCTACTATCGGGATGTCGCACACCGGAGGTCTTCTTGGTCTTGTTTTACCATTGTCGAAATGTCTTGATGTACGGGATACCGAGTCCGATCGGAGTGTCTCGGGTGAAGGTCTATTCTTCGTTGATCGCGAGAGCTTGTCATGGGCTAAGTTGGGACACCCCTGCAGGGTATAAACTTTCGAGAGCCGTGCCCACGGTTATGTGGCAGATGGGAATTTGTTAATGTCCGATTGTAGAAAACCCGAAGTTGACCTTAATTAAAATACATCAACCGCGTGTGTAACCGTGATGGTCTCTTTTCGGCAGAGTCCGGGAAGTGAACACGGTGTTGGAGTTATGCTTGACGTAGGTTGCTATAGGATCACTTCTTGATCATACTTTTATCGACCGTGCTTTCCCTTCTCTTCTCGCTCTCATTTGCGTATGTTAGCCACCATATATGCTAGTCGCTGTCGCAGCTCCACCTCATGCCTTTACCTTACCCATAAGCTTAATAGTCTTGATCTCGCGGGTGCGAGATTCTTTGAGTCCCCGTGGCTCACAGATACTTCCAAAACCGGTTTGCGGTGCCTATGTATCGAAAGCGGTGACGCAACCAAGCTCAAGGAGGAGCTCGATGAAGATCTTGCCCTTTGTGTTGTTCCGTCCTAGTTGATCAGTAGTGGAGCCCAGTTGGGGTCGATCAGGGACCTTTGTCGCATTTGGGGTTCTTCTTTTATTTTGGTTCCGTAGTCGGACCTTGATTGTATCTGGATGATGTAATGCTTTATTCATGTAATTGTGTGAAGTGGCGATTGTAAGCCAACTATGTATCTCTTTCCCTTAAGTATTACATGGGTTGTGTGAAGATTACCTCACTTGCGACACTGCTTTCAATGCGGTTATGCCTCTAAGTCATGCTTCGACACGTGGGAGGTATAGCCGCATCGAGGGCGTTACATGAACTTTCGTTCAAAACCAACACCTTGATTTTTCCGGTGCCTTCCTTGCTTGCGTACAATTTCCTCGAATTGGTTACTCTCGGCAAGGCTCTTGTAAACACCTTTCTCTATAATTCCCTTCAATAAGCTATTTTCTTGCTCAAGTGTAACTTGGCTAAGAGAATCATTAGTGGAATCAAGAGAACTACTAGAAGCAACAATATTGGATTTGCCATTATTATTGTTACTACTAGAGGAAGTATCTTTCTTGTACTTGTTACTAGACTTGACTTGAGGCATGTAAGTAGATAAGAGTAAACGCTTGGCAATGTAAGAAGAACTTTTCTTGCGAAGATCATCATTGATAGCTTTTAAGAACTCATGCTCTTGCTCAAGATTGAGCTTTTCAAAGCGTAACTTCTCATGAGCCCTTAAAAGTTCTCGATGATCTTCGAAGATAGTTTCATGAGCCAACTTAAGAGTGTTTAGTTCTTTAGTTAGAAGCTCAATCTTCTCCTTATCATTGTCATTCGTTTATCTTGATTAGTATGATTAATTGACGTTTCATCATAGTATTCATCAGTAGAGTTGTCAACAAGTAAATCATCATCCACAAGCAAGTCATCTTCATCACTATTGAAATCAACATACTCAGGATGTGTTACCTTTGGACCTTTGGCCATGAAGCATCTTCCAATTCCTTCATTTGGTGAATCAAATATGTCGTAGGAGTTGGTTGACACAAGTGCTAGACCGGCAACACCTTCATCTTGAGTATATTCGGAGTCGGAGTGATAGCTTCTCTCGGAGTGATTGTCGGAGTCGGAGCCGGATACCCATTCACAACATGAGCTTGATGTCTTCGTTTTGTGTAGCTCCTTGATGACTTGTCCTTCCTTTCCGAATCCTTGCTTCTCCGTGAGGGTCTTCGTTCATAACGATCATCTCTACTCCTCCTCTCTCTTGGTGGTGATTCTTCTCTTTTGCTTCTTCTTCTTGGAGAATCTTCTCTTCTTTTGTAAGGTGTCGTACACTCATTGGAATAGTGTCCGGGTCTCCCACAATTGTAGCAATTGCGCTCTCGACTAGAAGATCTTTTGTCATTGTAAGACCTTGACTTGGAGCTTCTTTCTTTCCTTCTACTCTTGTAGAATTTGTTGAAGTTCTTCGTCATTAAGCTCAATTCTTCATTGAAGGTTTGTTTCTCACTTGATGATGTCGGGGCTTCACTTGAGGCTTTGTAACCACCACTTGACTTGTTGTGAAGTTCCTCCTTATCCTTGAGTGACATCTCATGAGCAACAATTCTTTCAATGACTTCCGTTCGCTTGAGATCTTTGTAGTTTGGCATCATTTGAATCAATGTGCACACGGTATCATACTTTCCATCCAATGCTCTTAGGATCTTCTTGATGATGAATTTGTCGGTCATTCACTCCCTAAGCCGGTAATCTCATTTGTGATAAGAGCAAGCATAGAGTACATTTCAGCGACACCTTCACCATCCTTCATTTTGAACTTGTCAAGCTGACTTTGGAGCACATCCAACTTGGATTCCTTGACGGATTCAGTACCTTCATGCATATCAATCAAAGTATCCCAAATTTCCTTTGCATTCTCAAGACGGCTGATTTTGTTGAATTCTTCGGGGCACAATCCGTTGAAGATGATATCACAAGCTTGAGCGTTGTATTGCAGCATCTTATTCTTCCGCATTAGCTTCACGGTTTGGTTCTCTCCCATCAAAGAATTCACCTTGCAAGCCAATACAAATGATTGCCCAAACGGCGGGGTTATGTTCGAGAATATGCATTTTCATCTTATGCTTCCAACTAGCAAAATTAATACCATCAAAGTAAGGACCTCTACGGTGATAATTTCCCTCGCTAGACGCCATACTCTCCTAGGTTGTGAAACCAAGATTATGACCACCAAAAGCTATGGAAATCAAAGCAAATGGAGACCAAAGCTCTGATACCACTTGTAGGACCTTGAAGTATGTCTAGAAGGGGGGTGATTAGACTACTTGACCAATTAAAAACTTAACTTTTTCCCAATTTTAGAGTTTGGCAGATTTTAGCTATTTAGAACAAGTCAAGCAATCATCACACTATTCAAGCAAGCATGCAAAGAGTATATAGGCAACGGAAATTAAAGCATGCAACTTGCAAGAAAATAAAGGGAAGGGTTTGGAGGATTCAAACGCAATTGGAGACATGGATGTTTTTGGCGTGGTTCCGATAGCTGGTGCTATCGTACATCCACGTTGATGGAGACTTTAACCCACGAAGGGTAACAGTTGCCCGAGTCCACGGAGGGCTCCACCCATGAAGGGTCCACGAAGAAGCAATCTTGTCTATCCCACCATGGCCGTCGCCCACGAAGGACTTGCCTCACTAGCGGTAGATCTTCACGAAGTAGGCGATCTCCTTGCCCTTACAAACTCCTTGGTTCAACTCCACAATCTTGTCGGAGGCTCCCAAGTGACACCTAGCCAATCTAGGAGACACCACTCTCCAAGAAGTAACAAATGGTGCGTTGATGATGAACTCCTTGCTCTTGTGCTTCAAATGATAGTCTCCCAACACTCAATTCTCTCTCATAGGTTTTGGATCTGGTGGAATGAGTGGAAAGCAACTTGGGGAAGGCTAGAGATCAAGATTCATATGGTAGGAACGGAATATCTTGGTCTCAACACATGAGTAGGTGGTTCTCTCTCAGAAATGGTAAGTTGGAAGTCTAGGTTCGTTCTGATGGCTCTCTCCACAAATGAAGAGGAGGTGGAGGGGTATTTATAGCCTCCACACAAAATCTAACCATTACACACAATTTACCAAACTCGGTGGGACCGATTCAGCAGACTCGGTCGGACCGATTTAGCAAACCTAGTGACCGTTAGGATTTTCGGTGGGACTGACATGCATCTCGGTGAGACCGATTCGGTTAGGGTTAGGGCATAACGTAATCTTGGTAAGACCGATTACACAAACTAGGTGAGACCGATTTTGGTAATAAGCTTTCTAGAGAGTTGGTCAGGTAAACTCGATGGGACCGATTTGCTCTTTCCGGTGAGACTGAAATGTTACAAAAAGGAAACAGAGAGTTTACATTACAATCTCGGTGGGACCGATCGCTCACTTTGTTAGACCAAACGTTCTGAAGGAAGCAGAGATATTACAATCTCATCTCGGTGAGACCGAGATCCCTATCGATAAGACCGATTTGCTTAGGGTTTGTGGCAGTGGCTATGACTTTTGGAATCGGTGGCGCCGGATAGGAAGAATCGGTGTGACCGATTTTGGCTTTGGGTTTAGGTCATTTGTGGATGTGGGAAAGTAGCTGAGGGTTTTGGAGCATATCACTAAGCACATGAAGCAAGAGACTCATTAAGCAACACCTCATCCCTCCTTGATAGTATTGGCTTTTCCTATAGACACAATGTGATCTTGGATCACTAAAATATAAAATGAAGAGTCTTGAGCTTTTGAGCTTGAGCCAATCCTTTGTCCTTAGAGTTTAGGGTTTAGGGTTAGTATTTTGAGGGATGCACTTTCATCATCCATGCCATGTCATTCATTGAACTTTCCTGCAATAATAGTCTTGGAATAGCATTAGCTCAATGAGCTATATGTTGTTATGAATTACCAAAACCACCTAGGGATAGTTGCAATTTTAGGATCCTACAAGCAATCGGCTCTGATACCAACTTGTGACGCCCTCGATTCACTCGTACACTAATCATACACGCAAATGTGTACGATCAAGATCAAGGACTCACGGGAAGATATCACAACACAACTCTAGACACAAATTAAAATAATACAAGATTTATATTACAAGCCAGGGGCCTCAAGGGCTTGAATACATAAGCTCGAATACACAAGAGTCAGCGGAAGCAACAATATCTGAGTACAGACATAAGTTAGACAAGTTTACCTTAAGAAGGGTAGCACAAAAGCATCTACGATTGAAAAGGCGAGGCCTCCTGCCTGGGAGCCTCCTAACTACTCCTGGTCGTCGGCGGTCTTCACGTAGTAGTAGGCACCCTCGGGTAGTAGCAGTCGTCAAAGGTGGCATCGGCTCTGGGCTCAGGCATCCGTTGCATCAACCAGGAAAGAAGGAGAAAGGGAAAAGGGAAGAAGCAACCGTGAGTACTCATCCAAAGTACTCACAAGCAAGGATCTACACTACATATGCAACATTATCAAAGGAAGATCAGATATGTTGACCGGGTCATGAAATGCCAGAATAGAGAGAAGGCCTAGTCCTATCGAAGACTAGCATCTTCTAGAAATCACCATCGTGCAGCAAACAGGAGGGAGTAGAGTAGCATAAAGTAAAGTAGTAGTAGTGTTATCAACCTCGGCCAGAGATCCTTTCTTGACTCCCTGCGAGAGAGCAATCTCAGAGCCATACTATCCAGTTATCACCTCATCACAATCCAATTCTCATCACAAGTATCCAGTTCTAGTTGTATCGATCGGGATACAACTCCAAGTGTCCGTTCTCAGTAGGACGGGCTATCGATAGATGTTTTCTTCCTTGGGTGCACCAACTTACCCACCACGCCGATTAACTCGGTAGGACACACTTTCTGGGTCATGCGGCCTCGGCCAAACAATACACCGCAACCCGACCTAGCCTTAATAAAGAGGTCAAGCACGCCGGACTAAACCTATGCCCCCAGGGGTCATGGGCCATCTCCCAGGAACTCTGCATGTTGCGTGGGCGGCGGTGAGCGAACCTAGCTACCTCCTTAAAAAGGCGGTGCTTACCGGTCCAACTTTGGCGCGCCTTCTTCACGACGTCTATTAAGCTTCGGCTGATTATACGACGCAGAACGCCCATACTGTGCCCACGTGATGGTTAGTGCTATCAGGCCAGAGGCCCCTCAGATCAAATATCCAAACCGTTAGTGTGTTGGTAGTGCGGTCACGAGCAGAGACTCACGAAAGATGTAACCCCGTCGCCCCGTCTCGAGGACTTGCGGCAAGGGCTAAGAATGCCCGGCCACGCCTCGTATTCAACTCTCGGGTACCCTCCAGGTCAACCCGTCTCCGCATAACTCGCAATTATGCTCGCGCGGGTACCCCTCGGGGTCGACCCGTCTTTAGTAACATGGTTCAGAGTAAAGTCATAGTAATCATAGTAACTGTGTGTCTAAACATCAAGGGGAAACCCGAGGAATCACCCCCGGTGAGTTACACTCGATGTAATCATCAAGGTGAACGTAAGAGGAATCACCCCCGAGGTTCACACTTGAGGGGTTGCACGACAGAGTCATATCGAAAGTGGTTAAGGCGAAATCATCCTCGATGACCACGACCGAATAGCTACACTACAGGGTTAACATTAGAAGTGTTGTAGAGGTCTCACCCTCGGCACTCGATAGTAACCCAGCAGTGTCGAGCAACTAAGGGAAAAGTGATGTGCGGTGAAGGGGCCTGGTCTGCGATCCCGTTGATCGGGTCTTCGATGATGAAGCAGGGGCAACAAGGATAAGATGGGGGTCACTGATGGATCACTAACCAACCTATACTAAGCGGTTTAGGATAAGCGGTAGGTAACAATAAGGTGTTACAAAAGCGGACTATGCATCGAGCAGGAGCAATCAATTACGAGAGCAAAATCTAATGCAAGCATGAGAGAATGAAATGGGCGATATCAGGATGATCAAGGGGGGGCTTGCCTGGTTGCTCAGACGAGGAGGGGTCGTCGGTGACGTAGTCGATCACATGGGCATCAGCATCGTCACGGGGTCTACTGAAGAGAAAAGGGGGAGAAACAGTAAATACATAGCAAGCAAATGCATAACAGAACAACAGGCAGAGCTAGACATGTTCTAACGCGGTGCTACACGATACCAATGAAGGGGGAAGTCAACCGGGAATGTTTTCCCGGTTTCGGACCTGTGTCACACAAATGATCAGAGAGGGAAAGTTCCATGTTCAGATAGTTAGAGGCATCTGACAGGTAAACGGGCCGCGTGTTCAAATTCGTCTCGTCGTTCTGAGCAACTTTCATATATAAAACTTTTTCATCCGAGTTACGGATTAATTTATGTGAATTTTCAAAGATTTAAACATTTACTGAATTTATTTTAATTCAAATTAAACCAGAATATCTTTTTATACCCAGCAGTAGCCAGCCACTGAGTATGACAGGTGGGGTCCAGAGGCTGAGTCAACATGCACAGTCAGCAGGTCAAAGGTCAAAGTTGACCAGTCAACAGGGGGGGTGGCCCACATGTCATCTGCACATTTGGCTAATTGATCTACTAATTTAAATCCTAATCTATACTAGTCAAACAAGGGCCGGCCACACATGGCTGTGGCAAAAGCCAGCCACACACACACCACACACACGGCACACACACGCTGCGCTCTCACACACCACGGGTCATGGCCTTTGCCGTGGCTAGCAGCAAGCAGAACAGAGACAGGGCAGCGCAGAAGCACGCAAGGAGCATCTGCAGTGCGGCGGCAGCGGTACGCGGCAGCAGCGGCCAGCAGCAACGGAGCAGCAGCACAGGCACGCACACGCAGTAGGGGCGGGCGAGCACGGGACAGCAGCAGCGACAACCGGCAGCACCGGCAACAACGACAGCAGAAGAAGTAACAGGCGGCAGCGAGCGCACGCACCTACGCGTACACGGGGGTTCGAGCTCGACGGAGATGACGGCCTACTGCGTCCAAATCGAAGGGCTAAAAGGGGGATCCGAGGGAGAAGCTCACCCCGGTTCTCGTGGACGAGGTTAGAAGGTTGGAGGCGGCCCGGACCGTGGCAACTACGACGAGTTGGTGACGTCCGCGGCGGAGAAGGGCTCGATGGCGAGCACACGGACCGTCCCGGCTTGAGGTGGTCCCCGGAGCGGAAGGATCCGGCCACGGCGGACCTCCTGGACGTGCTCCCGCACGCCGAAGACGACGGTGGCCGCGGATGACGGGGAGGTCGGCGGGGCAGAGGCAGACCGGTCAGGGCGCCGCGACGTTGGCGGGCGCAGAAGGAGGAGGGGGCGCGAGGGAGAGAGATGTGAGGGCCTAGGGTTTCGGTGGGGTGTGGGGGGGTGCCCTTATAGGTCAAAGGGAGGGGCTCGTGGCAACCATCCATGGCCATGGCGCCGTGGATGAGCGCCACGCCCTCCTGGTTTTTTTTTTTTTTGAGAAATCGCCACGCCCTCCTGGTGTTCTGTAGAGGAGGAGGAGGTGGAGGTGGGCTGGTTGTTTAGCTAGATGGGCCAAGTGGCGGTGGGGGGAGGGTTTCTCTTTTATTTAAACAGCTTTGCTTTTCTGTTTTTTTATAAACAGAGATGGATAAGAAAATAATGGGCATGCCATTTTCTTTGGAGAAATATGGGAAGTGCCCCTTTTATTCCCTGGTGATATTAGACAGTGCCACAAATATCTTGGAGACCAGAAGAATTCATTTGGTATTTTTCATAAATAGGATAGCATTTAAAAATGCTGAATTGGTGTTGTTATAATTGCTAATTCTCATCTTTGCACAAAAGTGATGTTGTGTTCCTTAACAAAGGAGTGTTATGGAATTTTTGACAAATGATGAACATTTTTCCAGCAACTTTTGAGCAACTTCAAACTTCACTTGAATTTGAATTGACTGGAATTTCAAATGGGATATTGAACAAGGTGATTAAGCACTGTTTGGAAAAATGATTAGCTTAATCATACAGCACGACACTACGGGTGTTACAGAGAGTCCATTTTACACTTGGTTTGTACCATGATTATGTTGACTGTGACGTCGTCCCTATACAAGCTTATTTTTTATTGTTAGGTCAACATTGGCAATATGATAATAGTGTTACTCAGCATGGTAGAACAAATTCGTATACTCTCATGTTTGAAGGAAAAACCATTAACTTGCTTCCTCTGACCCCCAATGAAATAATAAATGATGATAAAGTTAAATCAATGGATCGAACTACACATAGTATGCTTGCTATCAATTCTAAAAAAAATTGTTGAGTGTCCCAAATTCTGATCTGGACATACCACATGCTCAAATAGTTCATTTGCGGTCCCATAATTCATATATAGGCTCTATGTGGGATAAACTTTATCATGATATTCATAATATTATGCTCCGACGTGAGAAACTTTATCATGGTATTCATAATGGTGCTATACAAACCTATCAAACCCTCTTGAGCTAATGCCTTTGGAACAGCCTATATATGTTGCATCTATCTTTTCTTTGTTGTGTGATGTGTTTCAGATAGGTGAAAGCCAAGGACGGCTTTGTTTTCAAGAAAGGGGGGATGATGTGGACATAGATGCCATAGCTACATCTACAAATATTACACAATATATTTTCAGGTGATCTCAATTAACAATTACACAATATATTATTTTGTTATTCAGGATAAAATTACAACACCATGCTTTATTTTGTACAGCATTAATGGAGAAATGTTGTTCACGGCAATAAAGAAAGTCAATAAAAAGCATAGCTATTTGAAGAAGCCAAATGGTTGTCATGCATGCAAGTGAAGCACCACGTCCATCAAAGAATTGGAGTCCAGCTATGCTTGCATACATGCATCAGCAAAAGGTGCCAGCCAGACATGCTTGTGTACATGCATCAGGAAAAGGAGCCAACTTGGATCCAAGGAGTCTGTACGCCACGTTGGGTCAACACATCTTGTCAACAGAAGTCGTGCACTACTGGGTCTCCGTATGACTGCGTTCCGCGGTCAGACGCTCTTAATAAATAGCTAGTCTAAATTAGGGTTTAGACTCGGAATTTGTTTAGAGAAGTTTAGCTATTGCTACTTTTATTTGTCTTCGCTCATAGCGGCTAGTGCGGCCGTCAAGACATCATATCGAAACCCCAACTTGTGAGATTTATTCCATCTAGCATATTCGCAATTTTGAGATTGCTTGGCTATTATTTTCTTGCATGTTCTTAGATTTGCTTGCAGGAAAAATCCTTCGTGGATAGGTCGACCGCGTCGTTGGCTCGGTCGATAACGCCGTGGAGTTGGTTCAGCGATTGTCGTGGATGTCAGTCATGTACAATTCTCCCTGTACGGTTGGTAGCCGGATTGTGAGGGTCAAGTCCCACCCAAAATCGTAGTTATCTCTCTCTCATCGAAAGATCAGCCCCGGTTCACATCACTTGATTTCTTTTTGTCTATGATTGTCAATGTTGTGTTCCTAACATAATATTGACCTTTTTTCTAAACCTTTGGCAATGGGAATTGAGGCTCCACAAAAAAAAATTCCTCTTTCTTGACCTTCATGGCAGTGGAACTAAGAGCATAGCTTGTATTACTCTCCCTTGCTGATTAAATTTTGCATGCTAGCACGATGAACATGGATATCACTTTTGGGGTTTGGTTAAATGTATTCTTTAGAGTTGGTAGCCATGTGCTTTTGGTGTCAACCTTCTTACTCGACAACAAGCAAGGTTTAAGCGTGGGGAGGTTGATGGCTCTATATTTTACACATTATTAGAGCTCATTTGTTGCATGTTCTCTTCATATACCATGTCCCACTGAACCAAATAGTTGTCCATTATGTATGATTACCAGTTTTTGCACTTATCATTGTGAGCATTGCACATTTAGTATTTTATTTGGTATTTATTAGTTTTCCTTGTTTTCTTGTGTCTACGGGTGTTTTGGAGCAACCTATAACCAAGCATAATAAAAGGACCAAGGATGGGATCAATACGGAGTCAGGTAGGGGTCAGACTTGGCCATTTCAAAGCTCGGACAAAAACCATTTTTCTAAAATGCTCCAAATCAAGATCTAAGACCAGAAATGGATCGGCGTCGTTCATACAAATCCAACGAGCCCAAGAACTTCAAATCCCGAGTTTGATGACGACCGTTTTACCAGAGGAGGTCAAACCAAAAGATGGCCTTCATGTAACCACGTGCGGTCGTTTTGGCGGTCGTTTAACATGCATTCCGCTCCGAAAGTTGCCCTTCCAGAGGTGATTCTTCACCGATTTCGTCACCGTTCGATTCAACGAGATCCTTGACTCGTAAAGAAGAGATTGGCAGAGGATAATGCTCATCTTGAGCCCATGGATGAGGCCTATCAAGGGAGGAGGCTAGGGAGGATCCTATATATGTCATCCTCAACCCTAGTCGCCGCAATTCATAATCCATTTATCTCATTCATCCACAACCATCTCCATTGCTGCTCCACACCAGAGAAGGAGGGACAACGCAAGCAGAGGAGGCTCCATCACCATGAGCACCGGCCTTCGGGCCGATGCCCTCTCGCCGGCGCCGCCACCACAAGTGGTGTCACCATCTCCATCACCATCGTCGCAGCCACCATCATCATCATCATCACCACCATGTCGCCGCCATCACCACCATGCCTTCTTCCCTCACCGGCTTGATGATGGCTTGTAACTCATCCCGACTTTCCTCATTGAGTAGTTGTAATTGAATATAAATAGTAGAATGACTCATCCCAGCTTGTCCCCATTGAGTAGTTGTAATTGAATATAAGTAAAATAATAGAATGAAATATATTTTCTCATGAATCGTTGCACGTGATGACGGGACCATAATTATAAGGTGATATGACATACTTACATGTTGAGATAAATAAGTTAGTAGGGATCACTCTTATCTATATAGGATGCCAGCGGTGTGCTTAGCCCATCCACCTAATGATACGGACACCGCAAGTACTCTTGTGGTTCCTTCAATATTGTCAAGTAAAATATCTTCCAACCGAGAGACTCGTTACGGAAGTAAGATGCAAAAGTATGTGGTTCTTGCTCTACGTCATAAGAAGACTATGTCTGCAACAGAACAGAGAGGCATCTTAGGTGTGAAGCCTGTTTCATATGCTACTAAAGGGAAATGGTCATATGCTCTACCGATTGAATGCAATAACATCATCACAAATAACTCTTTTGTTTGTCCAGTTGCTCCACAGATTGTGCCTCAGGAGAAAGTGAAGCCCACGTTCAGAACACCTTGCCATGCAAGTATACATATGTGATGAATCCCAGAATCAATCATCCTACAAGAGTGCAAGCCAAGTATTATTTTGTCGTAGGGAAGGATATGTGTGTCCTTTTTATTTATTTTCATAGTTCGATCAGATTTGGTAGTCTTTTTTTTGCGTACAACTTGTAACCGATGAGGTGTCCTCATGGTTTTCTTAGGGCTAGTTTGGTTGCAAGCCTGGGCCACAAGCCTGGGCGAAGCTGCTGCCTGGTATGCGCCTGAGATTTTCAGTTTTCTAGCCTGGTCAGGCAGCCTGGAGAGGTAGCTGTTTGGATTGTGTGCTGGGCCTGGGAGGAATAAACAAATACAAAACTAACAAAGCAGCCTGTAACTCATCTATAACTTGTTGGATCAGCGTCAGGCTGGTGTTGCCTGCGGTCCAGGCGGATGGAAGAGGACGCCTGGCAGGCTAATCTCATGCCTGGGCGATTCAGGCCAGGCTCCCACCAAAATTTTCAGGACACCAACCAAACAAACATCAGGCAGACTTCAGGGAAGCTCCAGGCCAGGCATCCCGCGACGTGGAAGCGAACCAAACTAGCCCTTAGTCCAGGTCGTGCCTAGCCCAAGTATTAGGCGCTACCTATATAAAGCAAGGGGTGCAAGCTTTAGGGCAAATCCTATTTAGCGATGCAGGCGCCGGTTATTAGTCTTTCTGCAAACCGGCGCCTGCAGCCATGTTTACTGGGCTCGGCCCATTTGTCATTTTTCCTGCTTTCAACAAGGTAAAAAAGGTGTGTAGACAAGGGTTCGAACCGGCGACCTGTTCGCTGCAAGGGCTACATTGGTAGCATCAGGCCATCGCTCCGCTCATGACAAAACACTTCGCGCCTTTGTTTTATCAGTTCTTCAGTTTGTTTTATTTTTTTATCCTTTTCTGTTCTTTCTTTTTTTAATGCGTGTTTATTTTTCAAATATCGTGAACCTTTTTCTAACTTGATGAAGATATAAAAAATTCGATGAACTTTTTTTTCCAAAATTTATGAAGTTTTTTTCAAATTTGATGAACTTTTTCTAAATTTGATGAATTTTTTTTCAAAATCGATGAACTTTTTTTCAAATTTGATGAACTTTTTCTAAATTCGATGAACTTTTTTCAAATTCGGTGATTTTTTTTTCTAAATCTATGAAAAAAAAATAAATTTGATGATTTTTTTCAAATTCAATGAACTTTTTTCGGAATTGGTGAACTTTATTTAAATTTTGTGAACTTTTTTGGTGAACTTTTCCCAATGTTTTGAATTTTTTTTGAATTCTTGAACGAAACGACCGAGCCAAGAAAATAATCGCGACAAGCTAATTGACTTCGACCTAGCGATCTGCCTGGTTTTGCGCTTAATGGGCCGGCCCAGCTTGCAGTGCCTGTGAGCGCCAGCGGGCGAACTGGCGCCTGCAGCCAATTAGGAGCTCCCAGGTTTTAGTTTTGGCAAAAAAACTCAGAAGATGCATCTAGCGATGCCCACATATGTGTGCTCAAGCGTTCCTTAATCAGGGTTTGATAATTGTATGTGTTTCGTCCATCGTCAAGGCGCAAGTTTCTTGTTTTTCTCCATATACTTCTACTAAGGCTGGTTGTAATGGAGAGTATCATGTACTAATATCATGCATATGATACTAGTGTATCATATGTTTGTATCATAGATGACTATATTTATTGCCATGCATGACACAAAGTAGCACATCATTTAATATGATACACAACCATCTCTTTCTTCATTTAATTCTATGTCACCTCATCAACATTGCTTAGTTGGCATCCATAATACTACTTATGATACTCCCATTACGGGCAGCCTAATGCTTATTATCCATCTGCTAATTACTCCATCGCCGTCGCCGCCGCTAATCGCCATTAGCTTAATAACCTGCATCTATACTAGTACTACTACTACCACGTACATCTTCCAGCCGCTGTTCATCTCTACAGTCCATCCATCCATCTAGTCTGCTACTAGTCTCCTTATTGCGTTTTCTTTTTCCTAGTACAATTGTTGGCGCGTGGTGAAAGATCAGGGCAACTCAAAAACCGTTACCGTGTCAACGCAACTTGAGCCGTATCACCTAAGAATCAGTGTCAGTAGGTTTTTTTTAACGGGAAGATTCTTTGTTGATCAAGAAGGACAACGTCATTTACAAGAAAATCCAAGATAAAACTGTACGCACTAGAATCCCAAAATGACGAGGATTGATCAAGAAGCTGATATACAAGACAATCAACAACCACATTTGCATCTCAACTACAATAACCAAAAGAAACCTTCCCGAACCCTGTTGCAAGTTGAGCACATTCAGCAATGGTCGCCGTGTCAGCTCCATAGTACTCCCTCCGTCCCAAAATAAGTGTCTCAAGCTTAGAATAAATTTCTACTAGAGCTAGTATAAAGTTGAGACACTTATTTTGAGATAGAGGGAGTAGTAGTTTTGTAGCTTCAATCACAGGAACACGATCGGACTCAATCTCCACCTTGTTACAGCCTAAATGTGAGGCCAGAATTAATCCATTCCGTAACGAGTGCGCCTTTTTACATGCTAATGTTGCAACTTAACTGACTAATCAATTGATAGATCTAGTTGCTGATCCCACAAAAACTAATACAACATGGTGGATTGGTAAACCTAGTTTCACTTAACTACCCCAAGCATCTCATGCAATGGCAAAGAATGACGTGATAGGATTACTTCCTGGAGAGGCTGTTGATCTTGTCGTCGATTCACGGGCTACCTACAATACACTGATCTCCAAATAACTATCGCTAAGCAATTTATTACAGATCTGTTTCATTTGGTTGCCATTTCCCCTTCGCATGATAAAAAACTATCCATGGCCAAAAAATATTGCCATGTCTGCATGTTTTCTTCATCCTTCTTGCTCTCCTGCAAACATAAATAAAATATTTGGTACTTCTGTTTGAAGAAAAATATTTGGTAATTTTTACTGCTAAGTGCATAGATTAGCATGCTTTCACCCAACAATACTAATTGGCAAGATTACATTATGACATCCAAAATGGAATTATGGGGTTGTTTTGTTGGGCTTGGGCAGTGGCTTTCTGTGCCCTATAAGCCACCCAACCAAATACTCCCCGTCCCATAATGTAAGACGTTTTTTGACACTAGCGGAGTACCTTATTTAGAGTTTATGCAATATTTCAGGGTTTCATCTACCTACCTCGTATTTCTGAAGCAATGATGTCCACACAGATTTGCACTGTGCTGGTGTACGAGTTATCCCCTGCTTCAACAGGCTACCAGATATCTCTTCCCACAGAACCATTCTTCCTTTGACGGTTTGGAATTTCTCATTCATTTCTCCACGCAGCTGTATCAAGCTCTTAATTTCCTCGGGCTTCCACTTGTTCTTTCTTGAAGATTTAGCTGCAGCAGGAGCTGACGTGCTGGAATCCTTATCTATTATGCTGATCTTGCCGAGCTTTGGTTTGTTCCCTTGAGCTGAAGCATTGACAATTCTTGCAATTTTTACTGCTGTAGGGGACTTGAACGACTCCCAAAAATGATCCAATGTTTTAGGCTGATGTAAATCAGGAGAGAAGAATGATTCACCATTGGAGCTAGTGGTTGCATCGTCAGGTGTTGTTCTCATGACCTCAGGGATGCTCTCTGCAAACAACGTAATGACATCATTGGCACGAACTGATCCACAACTACATGAAATGTTGACAACTGAACTAACAACTAGTGTTTAAAGTTCCAGGGATAAACAAAGTAACATATAAAATACTTGCCGCTTCATACCTTCAGCCTCACGCTCTGGGTTCTCTGGCCGTGTTTTCTCATAGTCTAGACTCATATGCCTATTTATTACCTCTTCTGAGAAACCTACTGTAGTGTTCTCTGAAGCAACTACAATGACGTCAGGTCTCTTTCCACTGTACTTTCTAACCATTTTCCTCAAGATTTCAGATACCATTCGCTCCATGTGACTAAGTGGGCAATTCAAAGGACAGCTTGACAATGCTGCATGCGCAGCCTTGTAAAGTGCATCAAGTAGTCTCCCATTATCAAGCCATAGACACCGTGTTGTTATTTTAAATTTCCCTTTCAAGCCAGACTGTGGTGAAGCAGGTTTAGGTCGGAAGATCTCCATGCTGCAGGGAACAAATAATATGTTTAGCATTTTGGGGGTGCCTAAAAAGTAAAAACAAACACTGCATACTGTTTTATCATCTCAACAATGTTCAGATGCATTTTGGGGGTCCTCTGATTCACAACTAAAAACAACTTCTGCTGAAGATAAACATCATGACAAATGCCCCAAAACCGTGTGAGAAATTACCTGACAAAGATAATGCCATCAGATGCGATCCTGAATCTCTCATCGATGCAGAGATCAGTGGACGTTCCAAAAGCTTTGTCTCCGTCACTATACATTAGCTATAATATCAAGTACATCATGTTAAGTTTCAGAGCTGTTAAGAGACAAGACAGAGATAGTAGGATTAAATGATTCACCTTAAAGTCCTGCTTCCCTAAAGAAACAAACCCATTTGACAAAACCTTTCTGTTTCTTAGATGAGATACACCAAGCATCTCCCCATTTTTAATTACCTGCAATCAAAATAAGCAACTAAGAAATCCTACTAAATGCTAACATAATGGACAATATAAGGAGTAAGAACATGTCTATATGATGGCAATGCTAACAAAAAAAACATCATGCCATCATTTTTAGTGTTAGGGGAGTAAAATGAGCAGCACTACATTAAGTTTAAGGTTTGTCTCCCTTAGCATAGTCATATACATCTATGGCACTAAGATACCTGAAGTCTCAAACCATGGAAGACAGATTACTTACAGTAGTGTGCTTTATGCCAGTTGACCTTCCTAGCAATTCATGTTCTTTGAGAAACAAGAGTTCCCCATGAACAGGCAAGAAATGCTGCGGTTTAACAATCTGTAGAACTTCCTCCTGGAAATAACAAATTAAAGACACATTATCTCCTCTAATCTCAAGTTAACATCAGAATTAAGAACATTTCACACGGAGATCTAGGCCTAATTCCATAGCAGTATACTCGCTATGTTACAAAAATGCATGACGTTCCAAAACACAATCTCCAAGATGCACCTTTGACTGTTCTTTTTTATATGTATTGTAAATTATGAAAATGATATTACTTTAAAACTATTTTTATGAAACATCCAATGGTGCGTTCTACCAAGCAAAACAAAACTGCTTTCTGTAATCAGTTGGCAAAGACGGTGAAGTTTCAAACGGGGATAGTAGTAATATACATTGTTACCAGGTACGAAAGCATATCAAAGAGCAGAAAGCAACACATGAGAAAAAAATTACCAGTTCATCGTGATAGGCATGCCCAGATGTATGGAGGCCAGCATCTTTACCCATAACAATTTTGGGGCCAAGGTCGGTGAGGCGATTTAACATCTTCATTACCCGGGACTCGTTTCCAGGGATAACCTGAAAATAAAAGCATATGCATGATGAGATTTGGCAATGCTATGCTCAAAGGAGAAACCAGTTGACCTGCAACCACAAATACTACAACAAAGGTATGTTAGATGCTTTTCATCAATTCATTTGGCGCCCTTTCACGCATACTTGTTAAGAGGAATGATATTTCAAAAAATAAATGTGTACTAGAATGCTACAAAGCATGGACACGGCCAAAACTGCCAAATTGCCGTCCTAATTCGGTGGGACACGGCGATATGGCCAGACACACCGGAATACGCAAGACCCCAGTATCCTCTGATTCTCGGATTAAAAAAAAAAGAAAAAAAGGTAAGATACGGCTGGGACACACTGGGGACACGGGGAAGCCCAATAACAAACAGCCTCGGCCCGGTACAAACCCTATTTTGCAGGGTCGCACACATGCTCACCACAAAAGGACCGCTGCTCCCAATCGAACGCGCCGTCGCCTGGGTTCGACGACCGCCGCCGTCGCCGCCTCCTGCACTCGACCACCGCCGCCGCCGCCTGCACTCGACCGCCACAGCCACCACCAGGACTCGACCTCCCGATGGCAACCACGCTCGAGCAGATAACCCCAGCAGCCTCTCCTCAACCTCTTCATCTCTTTCTCTCAGAAAAAAACCTCTTCATCTCTTTGCTCGACTTCTTGCTGTTGAGTTGCTGCTGCTTGCTTCCCATGTGGCCATGCAGTTGCTGCTTGCTCTTGAGCTGCTGCTCACTTACATGCTGGTGCCTGGTTGCTGCTTGGTGCTGGGGAGCATGGCGTCTGGGAGCACCACCGCCGGTAGCCAATCATCCGTGAGTGAGGGTGAAAGTTACACCTGCATAGCTGCTGTGTCTTCTCCAGTCTCTACTCTCTAATAGACTAACACTAGCATTTGATGGATTATGCAAGTTGCAATGACATGGGTCTCTCTAGAGGATCAATTAATTCAATCAAGCACTGACATCAGACAACAAATAGAAATGGGGCAGTATTCTGATCTCATCTTAGTTTCTCTTCTTCTTCTTTTTTAACTCTATATTACATGGCATGTTTTGATTTTTGTTATATACTCGCCGTATCCCCGAATGGCTGTTTTTGGAAAATGCCGTATCCCGTGTCCCCGTATGTGTGTCGCCGTCTTTCCATCCCCGTATCCGTGCTTCTTAGCTAGAATGTAATTAGTTGTAACACAATCATGAGAAAATAAATTTTGTGTAACATAACCCACGTATTATTGGATTAATACATCAACGATCAAAGCTTAAAATTGGACAGTCAAAGGACATCCTGCATCTCCAAATAGAGGGGGTACCAATTTTCTTCAGAAATTAAGAAAGTCATGCTCAAGAAAGCTGACAGAGTCAAGAATGCACACGGAGCAAAAATATATGACTCCGTTCCATCTGACTAATCTCAAAGGTTCTTGAAACAACTCAATGATACTACATGAGCAATACCTTAGCTGAATAAAGAAGGACGTCCTCTTTGCATAGTTTAAGAGCATGGCTCCCCCCATAAGATGCGAGATTCAGAGCCGCACGTGGCTCTGCCTGGACAAATTTTATACAGAGATGCAAGAATTATAAGAATGTGAATGACCAACTGATTCTGAGGACCACTTAGCCTGTAACTCTTACCTGTGAACCTGTAGTAACGACTAAAAGATTTTTAGGGTCATATGCATCCATGTCCTCTGCCTTAACCTGCAGAAAGGTTCTGAAATTATGAACACCACTTTGTTGCATCATCATGTGGATATCAAAAGATTGCTGGAAGAATCTACTACTGAGTACTGACACAAACCCTAATTACTGAAAAGTAGATAAAAGTAAACGACAATATTCTTCTCTGCTTTATTGAGAGGGGTCAGCCCCTTTATATAGTAGACAAATCTATGTGTCCATTAACTCAAGTTATGTTAGAAGGAACTCGTAGGCCCCTTTAGGTGTTTTCGCATGTAGATATCGCTTGCTAGTTTACCAAGAAACCAAATACACACACACACACACACACACACTTCTCTTTTTGCCACAACAGGGAGCTAACTGAATTTTATTGAGGTAAACACAGTACATGGATTAAGGAAAACAGAAAGGTGTTTACTTGGGCAGAACACAGTCAAGCATCGAGCTACTGTAGGAGCTGCTAAAATTTCTGCAACTAGCATTCAAGCCCCCTGAGTATACTGACAGGAGGCCATACAATGAAGATAAAGTAGATAGCTTAAAGCAGATTGTGCTGACACAAGAACATCAATTGAACAGATCGCCAATAGGCAGTAAAAAGAGACAGTTCCAAAACTGCATCATTCGCAACAATCACAATAACAATTGAATAAGTAACTTATCAAGTAAGTTGCTGCATACCAAGGTTGATGGATCCAGTGGTGCCTTTCCATCCCTGAAAGCAGCCTCAAGGTACGTCCGCAGTGACATTCCAACAAAGACCTGTTTCAGTTTACCAAAACTACAGACTAAGAAACTATGAACTACAAAAATCATCAAATTAAACGAGGTGTGGTGTAGTCTGTTGAACTAAGACTCAAAGATTACCAGCCTTCGGCCAGTTAAGTCTGCAGCGGCTTTGATGCTCCCAATGCGATGTATATTTGAAGCAAATTGTGTTGTAATTACTCTTCTCCCTTTTGCTTCTGAAACATGACGCAACAATGAACTAGCGACAACAGATTCACTCGTGGATCTTCCAGGGGACAGAATATTTGTTGAGTCGCTCATCATCTTGAATTGAGAGAAAAAACAGAAATATAAAGTTAGGATCATACAAACGAAGAACTTCTTATGCCAGGTGAGACCTGGCTCAACACTTCTTTAGTTTTTAAATATTTGTAGTTCTTTCTTCATAGTAAATGTGTAGCTTTAAATATAAGGTCAAATTTGAAGTTTGACCAAGTTCACAGAGAAAAATATCAACATCTAGAATACCATATTATTGGAAAACTTTACAAAGTTTTGACTTGGGAAAAAAAATTATATGTCTTTACATTTTGGCAATGAGGGAGTATCTTTCTACAATATTGCATAGGTGAAATCTATGCCAAAGACCTAAAGAATTGGGAAAAAAGGTACAGACCTTAGTCAATAGGGATCAACTTACCAGAGTAACACCTTCTTTCGAGAGCTCCTCCAATGCTTCTCGGTCGAATATTCTCCCATCCACTGGTGATTCATCAATCTTTAATTGAAAATAAGTTAACCAAACAGTCCAATTAAAGAACATAGTGTACAATTATTGCTGATATAACTTACTTTCCAGTCACCAGTATGGAAGATTGTGCCATCACCACAACGAAGCACTAATCCACAGCAGTCAGGAATTGAATGAGTTACGCGGATAGGTTCCACTTCAAATGGACCAGCCTGAAACCTATTTCTAACTCTAAAACTCTTTAGCCTGGATGAGAGAAAAATCCCAAACTCCTTCAAACGCTTCTTTATGAGCTGCCCAAATATGAATAAATTCGTGTCATAACTTTTGAAGATTTGGCAGCAAATATACAAGTAATAATACATCAACATCATGAAACATGCAAGCAGTGATCAAACAATTGAGTGTTACCTCCATCGTAAAAGATGACGCAAAAATAGGTGTGGTCGAATCCAGTGCAGGAATAACCTATCAGCAGAAACGATGAAGGGACAGCTGAGCATATTCCAAAGGTGGATGCAATTGGAAGCTAAAAAGGCTCAGAAATATCATCTCAAGATATCAAGTTAGCAGTGTCTATGAAAAGCAACATGTAAAATAACAAAAACGCAGAAAAACTGTATACACAAGAAGAGCTAACCAGATGCCAAACATTGGCATGCTCCTGTATAATTTAAGTGTGCCCTGTTTGAACAAGCCCTGCCCAAATTAACTCAAAGAAAAACTATGGTATTCACAAAACAAAATTATGTGACTTCTTGTCCAAGTCATACATCTAAAGTTGAGATAAATCAAAATCGATCTATGCCTTGAAAGCAAAGATTGTTAATGATGGAATAACTATTTCCCACTTAATGCTCTAGAAGAAAAGATCGAGTACTTCCTCGAAATTAGAAGATCTGGCATAACAAATACTAGTGATGCTACATGATTTTCCTCACAAGAACACTTGACATGTGGTATTATGTATTTATGTTGACAGCTCTTGGATTTAATTGCCACTGTAGCTATTTCTGAAAGATGTTATTCAGCAAAGGGAAACTTTGGCTCAGGATTGCATGTATTATACAACGAAGAGGGTGTTGTATAACACAACTACCTATCTTTGAAGTTTGACAATTAAGACATGTTGCGCATGAAAAGAATGAGACTGTAAACAAGAGGTTCTAACTTGTCAACCAGGGAGTTCCATTGTGCTATTGTGACTCAAAATATGATACAGGACTGTTAGTTTCCATATCATTATCACATAATTAAGTGAGCAGCAGATAGCCAAGCAAGCATGATAAATGTTGTATTAGAGTAACAGAAGAACTATTTACCCAAGGCAACGCACCGATGTGATCTTCATGGCCATGTGTAATAATAACTGCTTCAATTTTGTGGCTCCATTTCTTGATGAAAGTTGTGTCAGGAATAATCTTTTGCACACCAAACTCGTCGTAGCTGACATAAGTTCAAATAAAATGCACTACGTCAAAATTCAGCACACGTGTGGACAGGAAACAATAGATAATGACAGTTTTCCTCCCGGCCTCCAGACGAACTAAGGATGCATGCAGTAAGTGAACAGGAAATTCTATACATGCACAGTATACACGTCTACCTAGAGAATCCGCATAAAAATTTAAGTCCTTGTGAAGCAGTGTGATTTACAAGTACATCAAAGTCCTCACTTGAATATGGTTTCTAAAAATGTGGTCAGAAAATGCATTATAAGGATGGCACACGCAGAAACAGATTAGCAAGCTACAGGAATGCAAGTATGAAACACATACTCTGGGAACATAACCCCTGCATCAATCAGGATATAACGGTCATAGTTCCCGACGAGCATGCAATTCATGCCGATTTCCCCAAGGCCGCCGATTGGGAGGACCCGGAGGGGCGGACCATCCACCCCTTCGTAGAACTGCTCCATCTTTCGCTTGACTGAATCTTCCATGCTCTTAGTAGCACCCTCGGTTCTCCGGAACCTTCTACGGGGTATTCTAGATTCATGAGACCCTGTGAGATATAAGGAGGAGAAGCGCATTGGTAGGCCGATTTGGGGCGACAGAAAGGACAGGTTCGTCAACAGGGGATGAAGGTTCAGAAAGTCGAGAACATTTACCTCTGCCGGAGGGAGTTGCGAGCACGCAGCATGATATGGAGGTGGGCGCGGAGGCAGAACGGCGGCGAGCGGCGCCGCAGAGGCACAGAGAAGAGAGGGAGGCGAGCGCGACCATGGCGGCGGCGCGGGCGGGGGTGGGGTGGGGGGTGGAGTGGAGCACAGACCGCGAGAGAGCGGATGGGATAACGCAGGTGCCGTGGTTGGGAGGTTAAGCCTTGTAGTACTACAATACTACTCTCTTCGTCTCATAATGTAAGACTTTTTTTTTAGAATCAAGAGCAAAGAACTACTCAAGATGAAGAGCTACATTCCGAGATTATAAGGGATCTTAAACTATCAGGAACTCCGGCAAAGATTTGAAAATCTCCCGATAGTCTTGTCGTAGACGCCAGCTCATGGACCACTGAGTTGCATTCCCTCCTCCCCAGATAAAATTTGTGTGATGTGAAAGCCTTCAAGGCCTCCTTTATATCCCATATCACTCCTAAACAGGTTGACGGTGATGGCTGATTTGCATTCAATTCATCTGACACGCATTTGCAGTCGAGCTCCAGTTTGACCGGCCTACTGAAACTGTAGCCAGCGCTTGACCAATCAAGGCCGCTCTTGCTTCAGCTTCCTCTACACTGTCTGATATGGACAGATCTTTGCCAACTGACAGGAGTACAAGGCCCTGGTGATTCCTTGCAACAGCACCCGCCCAGCTCTTACCACTGTTAGGCAGGAACGCCGCATCCGATTGATTTTGGCTGAACCATGAGCCGGTGGAGACCACTGCATGATATCTCGCCTGGGAACTCGATGTTTAGGGTTTGACGGAGCACTACCTCCTTTCCCAACTCTGAGCCACTGTTCAGACCTGCATTTTTCAGTTCTTCCTCATATCGCAACAGAAACAACACAGACTGTCTGATTAGCTCTTTTCCTTCCCCATGCACGCCATCCTCGCGAAGGTGCCAACATCTCTAGAGTAAGAGAAGCACTCTACTCTGCATGTTCTCAGTTTCTGTGCTTAGAATCATCTGCAGCCAATCTGGTCCAGTGTTTTTGAACTGTGATTCAGGCGGGAGCTCCCATACCTCCCTCAAGGCATGACGCAAGGCCCTGCTTTTTGTGCAGCCAATCACTACATGGAACTCATCTTCGTTGCTACAGCCACAAATAGTACATATTGCGTCCAACTCAATAGTCCGCCTGCACTTATTCTTCTTAGTAGCAAGTGTGTTGGCGGCCACCCTCCATGTGCAGACCCTTACTTTAGGAGGAACACTGGCTTTCCATATTGTAGGATCGAAAATAAGTCTAGAAGGGGGTGATTAGACTACTTGACCAAATAAAAATCTAGTCTTTTCCCAATTTTAGTTCTTGGCAAATTTTAGCAACATAGCACAAGTCAAGCAATCAACCTACACATGAAATTCTAAGAGTATAGTAGCGGAATGTAAATCATTGCATATGAAGGTAAAGGGAGGAGTTTGGAGGGAGCAAACACAATGTTGACACGGAGATTTTTGGCGTGGTTCCGATAGGTGGTGCTATCGTACATCCACGTTGATGGAGATTTCAACCCACGAAGGGTAACGGCTGCGCGGGTCTACGGAGGGCTCCACCCATGAAGGGTCCATGAAGAAGCAACCTTGTCTATCCCACCATGGCCATCGCCCACGAAGGACTTGCCTCGCTAGGGTAGATCTTCACAAAGTAGGCGATCTCCTTGCCCGTAAAACTACTTGGTTCAACTCCACAATCTTGACGAAGGCTCCCAAGTGACACCTAACCAATCTAGGAGACACCACTCTCCAAAAGGTAATAGATGTTGTGTTGTTGATGAACTCCTTGCTCTTGTGCTTCAAATGATAGTCTCCCCAACACTCAACTCTCTCTCATAGGATTGGATTTGGTGGAAAGATGATTTGAGTGGAAAGCAACTTGGGGAAGGTTATAGATCAAGATTCATATGGTTGGATTGGAATATCTTGGCCTCAACACATCAGTAGGGGTTCTCTATTAGAAACTGAATGATGGAAGTGTAGGCATGTTCTGATGGCTTCCCCCACGAATGAGGAGAGGATGGAGGGGTATATATAGCCTCCACACAAAATCGAACCGTTACACACAATTTACCAAACTCGGTGGGACCAAATCAGAAAACTCGGTCGGACCGATTTAGTTCATAATGTGACCGTTAGGCATTTTGGTGGGACCGACATGTCAACTCGGTGGGACCGTTTTCGTTAGGGTTAGGGCATAACGTAATCTCGGTGAGACCGATTACACAAACTCGGTGGGACCGAGTTTGGTAATAAGCTAACCAGAGAGTTGGTCAGGCAAACTCGATGGGACCGATTCGCTCATCTCGGTGGGACCGAAACGTTACGAAAGGGAAACATGGAGTTTGCATTGCGAACTCGGTGGGACCGATCGCTCATCTCGGTTAGACCGAAATGTTAAGAAGGGAAACATTGAGTTTGCAATCCCATCTCGGTGAGACCGAGATCCCTATCGGTAAGACCGAAGTGACTAGGGTTTCTGGTGGTGGCTATGTCAAATGAACTCGATGGCGCCGAATAGATCAAATCGGTGGGGCCGAGTTTGACTTTTGGTTTGGGACATATGTGGATATGAGAAAGTGGTTGAGGGCTTTGGAGCATATCATTAAGCATTTTGAGCAAGCAAGCCATTAAGCAACAGCTCATCCCCTTTTAATAGTATTGGCTTTTCCTATGGACTCAATGTAATCTTGGATCACTGAAAGTAAAATGTAGAGTCTTGAGCTTTTAGAACTTGAGCCAATCCTTTGTCCTTAGCATTTTGAGGGGTCCACATTCCTGATCCATGCCATGCCAATCATTGAACTTTCCTGAAATATTCATCTTGAAATAGCATTAGTTCAATGAGCTATATGTTGTTAATCATTACCAAAACCACCCAGGGATAATTGCACTTCCAATCTCCCCCTTTTTGGTAATTGATGACAACATATAGATCAATGCTTCGACAAATGATAATAAGATTGAAATACATCGTCGCTTTGAGAAGTATGTGATAAGCAAGAGCTCCCCCTAAATTTGTGCATTATTTAAGATTTGCTTTTGAATGGAAATGCACAATCGATTAGTATCATGGGCTACTCTTCCCATGTCACATACATCTTGGTGGAGCGTTCAAAATGATAACAATTAAAAAGCATGCACTCATCACCAAGCAAAGTGAATGATCATATAGGGATATAAGAGATAATGTCATTCAAGCACACATTAAAGTAGCATGTGATCAAACACATGATCATCCAAGTATCTCACGTAAGGACATAATGTATCAAGCAAGTATACAATAAAGTTCAACCAAATAAAGTGCAAGAGAGACAAAAAGCAACACACACTCTCTTTAAGGCTACGATCTATACATATTTCTCCCCCTTTGGCAACAAGTTACCAAAAAGTTCAAATATGCATAGTGCTATGCGTCTCTCAGGCTTGGTCTCCATGAGGTGGTGTAGTGATGACTCCAAGGACGAAGGCTTCAGTTGATGTAGCTGGAATTGCTGGAGTGGCTGCTGGAGGTGGCATTGAAACTATGGCTGCTGGTGCAGATGTAGTAGCTTGTGTATCAGGTACTGGCACTACAGTAGACCTCTGACCTATTGGCACATACTGAAAAGCTTCTGTAATTGCCTTGACTTTGCTCTCTTCTCATGTGCTTGCACTTATGAAGGATCATTCTCATCCATGACTACTGTGTTGTCTTCAATATCTGGCTTGAGAGGTAAGTGCTCCTTGTCCAACAAATAAGTGCATGTGCCCATCTTTGAGTTGATGAGCACCTGAATTTGTGGAGCATACCCACAAGCCCTTTTTTGATCAGTAGCTATCCTCTTGATTGTCTCTACAATCAGACTCATCACCTTGAATTTCTGAGGAACATAAAAAATGTGCAGCAAGTTGATTGAATGTCCTCTTATCATCATGTGATCTCCATATTTGGGCAATAGAGTATGCCTCAGGATGGTGTTGATAGTAGGCAGGCCAGATAGCAAGTATTTCACAGAGCCCAACTTATGAGTTTCCAGGGCTTCATCAGGAATTTCCTTGTACATACTTGCCATTGAGTTGTGGTCTTTCTTCTTCTTCGCATACACATCCAAGTCATCCTCATGAGCTTCTGGGGCATTTATCAACTTGTCCCATTCATCAACAGTTGATTGGTACCTTGTACCTTCAGACATCCATACTATCCTTCCATCTGGATAGAAATGACCAGTGGAGTAGAATTGCATGATCAGCTCATCATTCCACTTAGTGAGCTTTTGTCCAACAAACTTGTCAACTCCACAAGCCTTAAAGCTATCATATACTCCTGGGAAATGGTCTTCATTCTCTCTGATGTATGTCCAGTCAACCGATCTCATATCACAGATAATTGGCTTCTTGTCAAGCAGAATGGTCTCATAGAAGTCTTGTTGTTCTTTGGTATGGAACCTGTAATCCACATCAGTTCTCCTTCTCACAGCATAAGGATCACTCTTCCTCCAAAGTCTCAGACCTGCATCTTTCCTGATGCTCATTTCCTCTGCCACTGGATGAGTGTCATTGTGGTCTGGGATCTTTGGTTTGAGCTTCCTCAACACTTGGGCTTCAGCATCTTCTTCAGCAGCTTCAGGCACTTGGGCCTTGTTCTTCTCTTTAGCAGGGATGTTTCTTGTGCTTCTCTTGGGTGCAGACTTGGTGGTTTGACCAACAGCTTTGGTAGCAGATTTGGGCTTAGGAGTGATACATCTCCAACGTATCTATAATTTTTGATTGTTCCATGCTATTATATTACCCCTTTTGGATGTTTATGGGCTTTATTTTACACATTTATATCATTTTTGGGACTAACCTACTAACCGGAGGCCCAGCCCATATTGTTTTTTTGCCTATTTCAAGATTTCAAGAAAAGGAATATCAAACGGAGTCCAAACGGAATGAAACCTTCGGGAGCGTGTTTTTTGGAACGAACGTGATCCAGAGGACTTGGAGTGCAAGTCAAGAAGCAGCCGAGGCTCCCACGAGATAGGAGGGCGCCCCCCTATAGGGCGCGCCCCCTGTCTCGTGGGCCCCTCGGGCGTCCACCGACGTGCTTCTTCCTCCTATATAAGCCTACCCCGAAAACATTCAGGGGGCAGACGAAACACAATTTCCACCACCGTAACCTTCTGTATCCGCGAGATCTCATCTTGGAGCCTTCGCCGGCACTCTGCCGGAGGGGGAATCGACCATGGAGGGCTTCTACATCAATATCCTTGCCCTTCCAATGAGTTTTGAGTAGTTTAGCACAGACCTACGGGTCCATAGTTATTAGCTAGATGGCTTCTTCTCTCTTTTTGGATCTCAATACAATGTTCTCCCCCTCTCTTGTGGAGATCTATTCGATGTAAACTATTTTTGCGGTGTGTTTGTCGAGATCCGATGAATTGTGGGTTTATGATCAAGTTTATCTATGAATAATATTTGAATCTTCTCTGAATTCTTTTATGTGTGATTGAGTTATCTTTGCAAGTCTCTTCGAATTATCAGTTTGGCTTGGCCTACTAGATTGATCTTTCTTGCCATGGGAGAAGTGCTTAGCTTTGGGTTCAATCTTGCGGTGTCCTTACCCAGTGATAGAAAGGGTTGCAAGACACGTATTGTATTGTTGCCATCGAGGATAACAAGATGGGGTTTATATCATATTGCTTGAGTTTATCCCTCTACATCATGTCATCTTGCTTAATGTGTTACTCTGTTCTTATGAACTTAATACTCTAGATGCATGCTGGATAGCGGTCGATGTGTGGAGTAATAGTAGTAAATGCAGGTAGGAGTCGGTCTACTTGTTGCGGACGTGATGCCTATATACATGATCATGCCTAGATAATCTCATAATTATTCGCTTTTCTATCAATTGCTCGACAGTAATTTGTTCACCCACCGTAATACTTATGCTATCTTGAGAGAAGCCACTAGTGAAACCTATGGCCCCCGGGTCTATCTCTTATCATATTTTCTTCCAATCTACTTTTATTTGCATCTTTACTTTTTGCATCTATATTATAAAATACCAAAAACATATTTATCTTATCTTACTATCTTTATTAGATCTCACTTTCGCAAGTGGCCGTGAAGAGATTGACAACCCCTTTATTGCGTTGGTTGCGAGTTCTTAGTTTGTTTGTGTAGGTGCGTGGGACTTTTGAGGAGCCTCCTACTGGATTGATACCTTGGTTCTCAAAAACTGAGGGAAATACTTACACTACTCTGTTGCATCACCCTCTCCTCTTCGAGGAAAACCAATGCAAGCTCTAGACGTAGCAAGAAGGATTTCTAGCGCCGTTGCCGGGGAGGTCTTCGCTCAAGTCAAGACATACCAAGTACCTAAAGGAAATATGCCCTAGAGGCAATAATAAAGTTATTATTTATTTCCTTATTTCATGATAAATGTTTATTATTCATGCTAGAATTGTATTAACCGGAAACATAATACATGTGTGAATACATAGACAAACATAGTGTCTCTAGTATGCCTCTACTTGACTAGCTCGTGAATCAAAGATGGTTAAGTTTCCTAGCCATGGACAAAAGAGTTGTCATTTGATTAGCGGGATCACATCATTAGGAGAATGATGTGATTGACTTGACCCATTCCGTTAGCCTTAGCACTTGATCATTTAGTATGTTGCTATTGCTTTCTTCATGACTTATACATGTTCCTATGACTATGAGATTATGCAACTCCCGTTTACCGGAGGAACACTTTGTGTGCTACCAAACGTCACAACGTAACTGGGTGATTATAAAGGAGCTCTACAGGTGTCTCCGAAGGTACATGTTGGGTTGGCGTATTTCGAGATTAGGATTTGTCACTCCAATTGTCGGAGAGGTATCTCTGGGCCCACTCGGTATTGCACATCACTATAAGGCTTGCAAGCATTGCAACTAATTAGTTAGTTGCGGGATGATGTATTACGGAACGAGTAAAGAGACTTGCCAGTAACGAGATTGAACTAGGTATTGAGATACCGACGATCGAATCTCAGGCAAGTAGCATACCGATGACAAAGGGAACAACGTATGTTGTTATGCGGTTTGACCGATAAAGATCTTCGTAGAATATGTGGGAGCCAATATGAGCATCCAGGTTCCGCTATTGGTTATTGACTGGAGACGTGTCTCGGTCATGTCTACATAGTTCTCAAACCCGTAGGGTCCGCACGCTTAACGTTACGATGACAGCTTTATTATGAGTTTATAAGTTTTGATGTACCGAAGGTTGTTCGGAGTCCCAGATGTGACACGGACATGACGAGGAGTCTCGAAATGGTCGAGACATAAAGATTGATAAATTGGAAGCCTATATTTGGATCGGAATGGTTCCGGGTGAAATCGGGATTTTACCGGAGCACCGGGGGGTTACCGGAACCCTCCCGGGGGTTATTGGGCCTTCATGGGCCCTAAGGGAGAAGAGGAGAGGAGGCAAGAGGTGGGCTGCGCCCCCTCCCCTCCCTAGTCCGAATAGGACAAGGAGAGGGGGCGGCGCCCCCCTTTCCTTCCCCTCTTCCTCCTCCTTCCCCCTTCTCCTTCTCCAACTAGGAAAGAAGGGAGTCCTACTCCCGGTGGGAGTAGGACTCCCCCTTGGCTCCTTTATATACGGGGGCAGGGGGCACCTCTAGACACACAAGTTGATCTTCGTGATCATTCCTTAGCCGTGTGCGGTGCCCCCCTCAACCATATTCCACCTCGGTCATTTCTTTGCGGTGCTTAGGCGAAGCCTTGAGTCGGTAGAGCATCATCATCGTCACCACGCCGTCGTCTTGACGGACTCATCCCGACACCTGCTTTGGATCGAGTCAGGAGATCGTCATCGAGTGAGCGTGTCTGAACTTCAGAGGTGCCGACGTTCGGTACTTGGATCGGTCGGATCGTGAAGACGTACGACTACATCAACCGCGTTGTCATAACGCTTCCGCATACGGTCTACGAGGGTACGTGGACAACACTCTCCCCTCTCGTTGCTATGCATCACCATGATCTTGCGTGTGCGTAGGAATTTTTTTGAAATTACTACGTTCCCTAACAGTGGCATCCGATCTAGGTTTTATGCGTAGATGTCATATGCACGAGTAGAACACAAGTGAGTTGTGGGCGATACAAGTCATACTGCCTACCAGCATGTCATACTTTGGTTCAGCGGTATTGTGAGATGAAGCGGCCCGGACCGACATTACGCGTACGCTTACGTGAGACTGGTTTCACCGTTACGAGCACTTGTTGCTTAAAGGTGACTAATGGGTGTCTGTCTGTCTCACTTTAGTTGAACCAAGTGTGGCTACGCCCGGTCCTTGTAAAGGTTAAAACAACACTAACTTGACGAACTATCATTGTGGTTTTGATGCGTAGGTAAGAACAGTTCTTGCTCAGCCCGTAGCAGCCACGTAAAATTTGCAACAACAAAGTAGAGGACGTCTAACTTGTTTTTGCAGGGCATGATGTGATGTGATATGGTCAAGACGTGATGCTATATTTTATTGTATGAGATGATCATGTTTTGTAACCGAAGTTATCGGCAACTGGCAAGAGCCATATGGTTGTAGCTTTATTGTATGAAATGCAAGCATACTGTAATTGCTTTACTTTAACACTAAGCGGTAGCGATAGTCGAGAAGCAATAGATGGCGAACGACAACGATGCTACGATGGAGATCAAGGTGTCGCGCCGGTGGCGATGGTGATCACGACGGTGCCGGAGATGGAGATCACAAGCACAAGATGATGATGGCCATATCATATCACTTATATTGATTGCATGTGATGTTTATCCTTTATGCATCTTATCTTGCTTTGATTGACGGTAGCATTTTAAGATGATCTCTCACTAAATTATCAAGAAGTGTTCTCCCGAGTATGCACCATTGCGTAAGTTCTTCGTCTTTGAGACACCACGTGATGATCGGGTGTGATAGGCTCTACGTTCAAATACAACGGGTGCAAAACAGTTGCACACACGGAATACTCGAGTTAAACTCGACGAGCCTAGCATATACAGATATGGCCTCGAACACGGAGACCGAAAGGTCGGCGTGAATCATATAGTAGATATGATCAACATAGTGATGTTCACCATTGAAAACTACTCCAGCTCACGTGATGATCGGACATGGTTTAGTTGATTTGGATCACGTGATCACTTAGATGACTAGAGAGATGTCTGTCTAAGTGGGAGTTCTTAAGTAATATGATTAATTGAACTTAAATTTATTATGAACTTAGTCCTGGTAGTATTTTGCAAATTATGTTGTAGATCAATAGCTTGCATTGTTGCTTTCATATGTTTATTTTGATATGTTCCTAGAGAAAATTGTGTTGAAAAATGTTAATAGCAATGATGCGGATTGGATCCGTGATCGAGGTTTATCCTCATTTTTGCACGTAAGAATTATGTCCTTAATGCACCGCTAGGTAGCGGACCTATTGCAGAGCGGATGCGGGCGTTATGAACGTCGGCTTGCTCAATATGATGACTACTTGATAGTTTAGTGCACCATGCTTAACGGCTTAGAATCGGGACTTCAAAGACGTTTTGAACGTCATGGACCACATAGGATGTTCCAAGTATTGAAGTTAATATTTCAAGCAAATACCCGAGTTGAGAGATATGAAGTCTCCAACAAGTTACGTAGCTAAAAGATGGAGGAGAATCGCTCAACTAATGAGCATGTGCTCGATTATGCAGGTACTTCAATCGCTTGAATCAAGTGGGAGTTAATCTTCCGGATAAGATAGTGATTGATGAATTCTCTAGTCACCATCACTAAGTTACTAGAACTTCGTGATGAACTATAGTATGCAAGGGATGACGAAAACGATTCCCGAGCTCTTCGTGATGTTGAAATCGACGAAGGTAGAAATCAAGAAAGAGCATCAAGTGTTGATGATTGACAAGACCACTAGTTTCAAGAGAAGGGCAAAGGGAAAGAAAGGGAACTTCAAGTAGAATGACAAGCAAGTTGTCACTCCCGCGAAGAAGCTCAAAGCTGGACCAAAGCCTGAAATTGAGTGCTTAAACTGCAAAGGAAATGGTCACTGGAAGCGGAAATGCCCTGAATATTTGGTGGATAAGAAGGATGGCAAAGTGAACAAGGGTATATTTGATATACAGGTGTTTGATGTGTGCCTTACTAGTGTTTATAGTAGCCCCCTGAGTATTTGATACTTGTTTGGTTGCTAAGATTAGTAACTCGAAACAGGAGTTACATAATAAACAGAGAGCAGTTGAGGGGAAGTGACGATGAGTGTTGGAAATAGTTCCAAGATTGATATGATCATCATCACACACTCCCTATATTTTCGAGATTAGTGTTAAAACTAAATAAATGTTATTTAGCGTTTGCGTTGAGCATAAATATGATTTGATCATATTTATTGCGATACAGTTATTCATTTGAAGTTAAAGAATAATTGTTATTCTGTTTACATGAATAAGACCTTCGATGGTTATACACCCAATGAAAATAGTTTGTTGGATCTCGATCGTAGTGATACACATATTCATAATATTGATGCCAAAAGATGCAAAGTTAATAATGATAGTGCAAATTATTTGTGGCACTGCCGTTTGGGTCATATCGGTGTAAAGCGCATGAAGAAACTCCATAAAGATGGATTTTCGGAATCACTTGGTTATGAATCTGTGACACCCGGATAATTAAGCTACAGTAATTCCCTGCTAGTGATGACACATCATCATGACTACTGTTGTTAAACCCGCGTTGGTTCGAAACCGGTTCGCATTCAAATTTGAAATAAAGTCAAATTCAAAAGTTTTCAAATGCCAAAAAGAAAATGTGCAAGATATGGTAAATAATTCATAAGTATCATTGGTGGTGAAACCAAACTTTTATAAAAGGTTTAAACACATTAAAATGTTTATAACAGTGGAAATATTAATTAATAAGATGCTTTTTATAATTTCTAAAATATCAAATTAATTTAATAGAGTACTAAACTTTGTGGCAGAGGTACAAATAGTGATACTATTTTTGAAACTAGTTTTCTATTTTAGTTAGACTAAAATATTGCGGAGATTAAATAAAACAGAAAAGTTGTGAAAGGAAAAAGAAAACGAAACAAAACAGAAATAAAACAAAGCCCCCTTCCTTGGGCCACCTAGCCCATCTACCTAGCGGGCCTGCACAGCCCAGCCCAGCTCGCCCTCATCTCCCTTCTCTGTTCACACAGGGGAATCGTGGCAATGATCCACCGGCGCCATGGCCACCGATGGCGCCGTGGCAGCCATCCTGCGCCTCCCCGTTGTTTCCCCCGACGGATAAGTGCATCCCCAAACCCTAACCCTGGCGGGTCCCTCCTCATTCTCCCCCTCGCCTAGCCCTCGCCCAGATCCCTTCCTCCTCTCTCCGACGCATCATCGCCGCCACCGCTTGCCATTGACGCGACCACCGTGTCCTTCGCGCGGCATCACCATGCCCGTCCGCCTCGCCGTGGATCGCCTCGTCCACTAGTGCAACCGGTTAGAGACGGGGAGCACTGCAACGCCGGAACGCTGTCCTCCTCCTCGGACCACCGCGGCTCCGCCACCCCGATCTGCCCTCTGCGCTCCTAAGCTGTCGACGGCCTCCGTGTGCCTCCGTGGTGAGGCCCTCGTTCGATTTCCTCCATCAGTTTAGGCCGTAGTCCTCACCGCTAGACGTCGTGCTCGCACTCGCTAGGCGTTCTCGCTCACTACGCGCCGCCCGCGCCTCCACGAGCCTCTCGACACGCCCCCACGCCACGGATAGCGCGCCGCGCGCCAAGCACCGCCATGATCATGCGCCCTCGATGCGGCTATAGCTCCCACGTGTCGAAGCACGACTTAGAGACATAACCGCATTGAAAGCAATGTCGCAAGTGAGGTAATCTTCGCACAATCCATGTAATACATAAGGGAAAAGGTACATAGTTGGCTTACAGTCGCCACTTCACACAATTACATGAATAAAGCATTACATCATCCAAATACAATCAAGGTCCGGCTACGGAACCAAAATAAAAGAAGAACAACCCCACATGCGACACAGATCCCCGATCGCCCCAACTGGGCTCCACTACTAATCGTCCGGAAAGGAAACATAGTATCGACCAAGTGCCTCATCATATTCCCACTTTAGCTCAGTTGCGCCATCAGCGCTGGCATCACCGGTACCTGCATCTGTTTTGGTAGAATCATGAGCCACGGGGACTCAAGCAATCTCACACCCGCGAGATCAAGACTATTTAAGCTTAAGGGAAGATTGAGTCAAAAGGAGGAGCTGCTGCAGTTTACTAGCATATATGGTGGCTACATCGCAAAAGAGAGCGAGAAGAGAAGCAAGGCGCGGTCGTGAAACTATTAGCGATCAAGAAGTGATCCTGTCTACTTACGTCAAGCATAACTCCAACACCGTGTTCACTTCCGGACTCACGAGAAGAGACCATCACGGTTACATACACGGTTGATGTATTTTAATTAAGGTCAACTTCGGGTTTTCTACAACCGGACATTAACAAATTCCCATCTGCCTCATAACATGGGCACGGCTTTGAAAGATAATACCTGCAGGGTGTCCCAACTTAGCCCATCACAAGCTCTCACGGTCATCGAAGGAATAAACCTTCACCCAAGACACACCGATCGACTCGGTATCCGGTACATCAAGACATTTCGACAATGGTAAAACTAAACCAGCAAGACCTCATTTGTGCCGACAAATCCCGATAGGAGCTGCACATATCTCGTTCTCGTGGCACACCGGATGAACACTACGACGACAACCGAAGATACCCCAAGTTGCCTCGGTGGCACCGCAAGTGGCTCTAGTTTGGACCAACACTCGAAGGAGCACCGCCCGGGGTTAAAATAAAGATGACCCTCGGCTCGCGAAAACCCAAGGGAAAAAGGGTATAGGTGGCAAATGGTAAAACCAAGGTTGGGCCTTGCTGGAGGAGTTTTATTCAAAGCGAACTGTCTAGGGGTCCCATAAATCACCCGACCGCGTAAGGAACATAAAATCAAGGAACATAACACCGGTATGACGGAAACTAGGGTGGCAAGAGTGGAACAAATCACCGGGCATAAGGCCGAGCCTTCCACCCTTTACCAAGTATATAGATGCATTAATTAAAACAATAGATATTGTGATATCCCAAAATATCCGTGTTCCAACAGAACAAACTTCATCTTCACCGCAACTAGCAACGCTATAAGAGAAATTTGAGCAAAGCGGTAACATAGCCAATCAACGGTTTGCTAGGACATGGGTGGTTAGAGGTTGACATGGCAATATGGGTGGCATGATATAGCAAGTGGTAGGTATCGCAGCATAGGCATAGCAAAAGAGCGAGCATCTAGCAAGCAAAGATAGAAGTGATTTCAAGGTATGGTCATCTTGCTCGTAAGGTTCTCGAGTTGTCGAAGGCTTGATCCTCGAGGCGTTCTCAACAGGCTCCTCGTTCACGTACTCGTCTCCCGGCTCTACCCAAAGCAAGAACACGAGCAACGGAACCACAATCAAACAAGGAACATATGCACAAGCAATATGATGCAATACATGACATGCTATGCGAGATGTGACATGCTATGCATATGTATGCCCCGGAAGGAAAATGATGAACTGGCATCAACTTGGCAAACCAAGTATGCCGCTGGAAAGATGAGATGATTTGGTTGAAATCGATATAAAGATCACCGAATCGGATGTACGGTTTGCAAATGACAAGCAAAACAAGAATGACGCAAAACTGCGTTTAACAGCCCGATGCTACTTAGCACGCAACACGAAACTATGCTACAGCACCCCAACATAAAAACAAAGCATATGGCAACGAACTACAGGAGATGCTTAACAATAGAGGAGCACTGAGCTATGGCTAAATCACATCATAACATGTTCAAACAAGCATGGAGAAAGTGCTCAAAATATCAGGTTCACAGACTTAGTGAAAATACTAACATGGCAGGAATTAACATCAGGAAGGCATGTTTAGAGCAAGCAAACAACATGCTACAGGAACTTATAATAGCAAAGCAAGGCATGACATGATTCTACTCAAAGCATATTTCAATTGTCCCTTACTGACCATAAGCCAAAAAGGACTCTAAGAAATGATGGCACCCATGTAAACATTGCAAGTTTCATTACAGATTTCAGACTTAGTGAAATAACAGGACATGGCAAAAACAGATTCCACATGGCATGTTCGTGAGCTCGATGCACTCACTACAGAGCATCTCAAGATAAACTAAGCATACCCCCATCAAGAAGACATGGCATAGGAGCTATACATGGCAATAACAACATCATAGCATACACGGATCAACTACACCGACCTCGTGAAAATTGAATCTAATGCAAACAGTCTGCCAGGAAACAATTTCAAGCAAAAGTAGAGCATGAAAATGACATGCTATACTACTCCATAAATACCAACAAAGGCATGGATGGATAGAGCACAACCATATGCTCAAAACACCCTTAGTGATCAGCTCAAAAAGGGCATAGATCTCTCTGAAACAACCTAAACATATGGCATCAAATTATCAGCAGGACAAAACTTAGTGAAATCACTAAGTCCCTGAAATCAGTAACAACATCATCCCTACTTTGCATGCTTGTTCTAGTCAACACATAGCTCACAAAAATACATGGAAAATACCCCTGGAAAGATGGCATGGCAATGTTCAACTCACATGTAGGACTCAAATTCATAGGGTGCACACATAATTCATGGCAAAAATGACAAAATAGCTCGAACTGATAAAATTCTGAAACTAACGATCTGGAGCTATCTTCCAACAGCATTTCGGGCATCAAGATGAGCTCAAATGCAAATGATGCAATGGAATGAAATGATGTACTCTTCGAGACGAACATTTTGACATATTATACGCCCAAAACGGAGCCACGGTTGAGGAGATGTGATGCGTTGAAAAATGCTCGAAATTAATGACAGAAATAAAACTTAGACGAATTTGGAGGGGGAAGAAGTCAACCGGGTACTGGATCCGGATCGGATCGGGATCGGATCGGGGACGGGCTCGCCGGAGTGGTTGGAGGCGGGGCCGGGCGACGGCGGCGCGGCGGTGGCGTGGTGGCGTGGCGGGGCGGCGAGGGCAGGGCGGGCAGGGCGGCATGCATGCATGCGGCAGGCTGTGTGTGTGCACATGGCGGTGCGGCGGCATGGGGGCGGTGTGTGGTGGCGGGCTGCGGTGGCGGGCGGGCGCGTGAGCGGCATGAGGGGAGGCGGGTGGGGGCGGCGTGGCGGGCTCCTGTGGGCGGGATCGGATCGGCATGCATGGTCATGGGGCCTTCAGGCCGAAGCGGGCAGGCGGCAGTGCGGTGTTGGCCACGTGTCAGCCCGGTTAGCTCTTGGCCTTGGCAGCGACGACGCGTTCGGCGTCGTCGTGACGTGTCCATGTGAGAGGAAAGGGGAGCTAGGGTTTGCCGGATTTTTGGGAGGGTCTTTAAATAGGCATAGAGGAGCTAGGAGAGTCCAAATGGGGTGTAGTTTTCGCCACACGATCGTGATCGAACGACCGAGGGCATGGAGGGAGTTAGATGGGTTATTGGGCTGTTTTGGAGGTTGTTGGGCTGCAACTCAAAAGAGGCCTTTGTGAGGGTGCGGTTAACATTGGAGTATAAACGAACTCCAAATGACCCGAAACTTGACAGGTGGTCTACCGGTGCTATACCAGGGCCACTTGCCAAGGCTCGGTCCATTCCGAGAATGTTCAACACCCGCACACGGAAAATGACAAGAGGGGACGCCGGGGAACATAGGAGTGTCGGATTGCAAAACGGACAACGGGGAATATGCTCGGAAACACGAGACGAACACGTATGCAAATGAGATGCACATGATGACATGATATGAGATGCATGACATGAACAAAATGCAAAACGAAAACAAAACCCAACCACGGAGGGAATATCGTATCACATATCCGAAAATGGCAAGAGTTGGAGTTACAAATATGGAAAGATACATCCGGGGTGTTACAATGACCTGGCCGCGGCCTACCCCCCTGAACCTCACCGCGCGCCATGGCTGTCGTTGCTCGCTGCACCCGTCTTCCCCGCTCATCACGCCATCCGTGCCCAGCTCCTCTCTTGGCGATAACCGCCTCGCTTTCGGCCACGGCCAGCGCGCGAGCCCGCGCCCGTGCGTGCTTGCCCACGCGTGGTTGTGCCCCGAACACATCGCCCTGCTGCCGCTGCTCATTGCCGACCGGGCCGGACGCCATGGCTGGAGCCCCGCCCCACGCGGCGGTCATCGCCCTGGCCGTGCCTCCGCGAGCCCTTGCGAATCGCTATCGCCATCTTGAGCTTCGCTCGCGCTTCGCCGCACATATAGCTACTTCTTTGCTATTACAGGTTGCCACAATAACATTCGATTCTTGTAGCAGAGCTAGCTTTCGCTGATATTACACCGACCGGCCCCTAAACGGTCCCTAAACAATGCCTAAACGATTACTAACGGAGAGAAAATAATATGAGTAGATAGTACACTCAACAAACTTCATTTTGTCCCAATGGACCAAATCCATTTGATGTGTAGTTTAAATGCTATGAAAATCACAAAACGCTATCTTTTGTTAATGTAAAATGTAATTGTGTGTTGCGAGCTGTGTGTGGTGTGTGTGGTGGCCGGCTTGGCCACGGCCCACTTTCGTGCGTGGCCTGCCCTTGTGTTAATTAGGACTAATTTAGTTTAGGAGTATTTTAGTACTAGTTTAGTCTTTAGAGCAAATGACATGTGGCCCCATTTGACCCTGTTGACCAATCAATAGTTGACTGGTCAACTGCTGACTGGACACCCCTGGACCCCACCAGTCAGCCTCTGTGGCTAGCACATCGCTGGGTTGAAAGCACATTTGCTCCCTGGGTGGTTTTGGTAATTAATGACAATATACTTTGTGGTTGGACTAATGCTTTTATCAAGTATGTTTTAGGAAGGTCAATCACTTTGGCATGGCAAAAGGACTGGAGAGGTGGACCCCTCAAAATGCTAAGGCAAGCATTGGCAAAAGCTCAAGACTCCATTTTTGGTTTAGTGATCCAAGATCACATTGAGTCCATAGGAAAGCCAATACTATTAAAAGGGGATGAGGTTATGTTAATGATCTGGTTGCTCAAAGTGCTTAGTGATATATCTCCTAAACTATCAGCACCTCTCACTTAAACATACACTCATAAGTAATCTCGGTCCCACCAATTCCATAAACTCAGTCACACCGAGATGAACCACCTCAGCCATATAGCCAAACCCTAGAAATCTCGGATTTTCCGATTCCAAACTCGGTCTCACGAAACTAGTGTTGCCAAGCTTCAGAACATACGTCATCAAATCGGTGTCACCGAGATGATAAAGTCGGTCCCACCGAGATTGGCAAACCCTAGTATTGGGAAGAATCGGACTCACCGAGATTGTATTTTGGTCCCACGAAAATCCCAACGTTCACAAGATTTGAACTTTCGGTCTCACCGAGTTGTCAACTTCGGTCCGACCGAGATTGGTCAAATGTGTGTAACAGTTGGATTTTGTGTGGAGGCTATAAATACCCTCCACCTCCTCTTCATTCGTGGAGAGAGCCATCGAAAGAACTACCACTCCTACCTTACATTTCGAGAAGAAAACTACCTACCCTTGTGTTGAGATCAAGTTGCTCCACTCCCACCATAAGAAACTTGATTTCTAGTCTTCCCAAGTTGCTTTCCACTCAATCCTTTCTTCCACCACAGCCAAATCGGTGAGGAGAGTTGAGTGTTGGGGAGATTATCATTTGAAGCACAAGAGCAAGGAGTTCATCATCACCAACACCATCTATTACCTTTTGGAGGTGGTGCCTCCTAGATTGGTTAGGTGTCGCTTGGGAGCCTCCGTCAAGATGTGGAGTTGAACCAAGAAGTTTGTAAGGGCAAGGAGATCGCCTACTTCGTGAAGATCTACCCCGAGTAAGGCTAGTCCTCCGTGGGCGTATGCCATGATGGCATAGACAAGGTTGCTTCTTCGTGGACCCTTCGTGGGTGGAGCCCTCCGTGGACTCTCGCAGCCGTTACCCTCCGTGGGTTGAAGTCTCCATCAACGTGGATTGACGATAGCACCACCTATCGAAACCACGAGAAAAATCTCCGTGTCTCCAAATTGCGTTTGATCTTCTCCACCTCTCTTTACTACTTGTGCAATTTACTTTCCGCTGCCCATACTCTAAAATTGCATGTGTAGTATGCTACTTGACTTGATCTCCATTGTGAACTTGCCAAAAACTTGTCTTTGTCAAAAGACATAATTTTTATCTTGTCGAGTAGTCTAATCACCCCCCCTCTAGACACTCTCACCTTCTTCGATCCTACAATTGGTATCAGAGCTTTGGTCTCCATTGCTTTGGTTTACACACCATTGGAGGAAGATGGACGTGTCTACGTTTGGGAGTGTTAGCCATAGAGTGCCTATTCTTGATGGAGTGTCCTATAACTCATGGAGGATTGAAATGCTTGCTATCTTTAAGATGTATAACTTGCGCAAATATGTTGAAACCCCATATGTGCCTCCATTTGACCCCTTGCACCCTACCATGGATGAAGAGCTTGATTTGCTTCGTCACCTTAGAACTGTAAATCTTATCATTAGAGGTTTGCCCGATAACTTGCTTGAGCTTGTCACAAACTTTGAGTGCGCCTATGCTATGTGGAAGTTCTTGGAAGAACTTTATCCGGACTACTCTTTGAGAGGTCTTGATGAAATTCTATACAAGACTATTGAATTTGATATGATGCGCCCCAATGATCCTAACTTTGATAAATGCTTCTTTGAGCTTCGTGATCTTATGAAAAGAAGGGTGATCCGGACTTATCAATGTTCTAATTAGAAATGCTCTTGTATTGCATTCGATGATTATTGTCACATTGACAAAACTAATGCAAGTAGTTGTCAAATTGACCTAGGTATTGATGATGAGCTATCTATGGGTCAATATGATGATGAGCATGAGCACGATGGCGATTACTCGATTAGGACACCGAGCTAGACAAGATCATGAAGAGTCTCAATCTTATGGCAAATCGAGAGACTACATATCCGGTGGAAAAGAGTGGATTCTTGATAGTGGATGCACCGATCACATGACCGGAGATGAAGACATGTTTCGAGAGCTTGCAAAGAACGATGGTCCACGCAAGTATGTGACTTTTGGAGACAACTCCAAGGGTAAGGTACTTGGCCTTGGTAAGGTGGCCATATCTCATGATAGCTCTATTCAAAATGTCATGCTTGTTGAATCACTTGGATACAATTTACTTTCCGTGTCTAGACTAGTGACTTTGGATTCAATGTGCTATTCACCAAAGTAGATTGCCAAGTCTTTCGTCGTGACAATCATAACATGGTTTTTACCGGCATCCGTAGAGGTGATCTATATATTGTTGATTTCACTAAGAAAGCTCAACCTAGAACTTGCTTCATTGCTAAATCTGCTAAAGGTTGGTTGTGGCATAGAAGGCTTGGACATGTTGGTATCGTAATCTAGACAAGCTAATCAAAGGTGATCATATTGTTGGTGTTAAAGATGTTCTCTTTGACAAAGATAGACTTTGTAGTGCTTGTCGAGCAGGAAAACAAGTAGGTGGAAGTCATCCGTGAAGAACATCATGACCACAAGGAGACCGCTTGAGCTTCTTCATATGGATCTCTTGGTCCCAATGCTTACAAAAGCCTTGGTGGTAACTCCTTTGGTCTAGTTATAGTTGATGATTATTCCAGATTTACGTGGGTATTTTTCCTTGATGACAAATCGCAGGTTCGAGAATCTTCAAAACCTTTGCGAAAGGCCCAAAATCAATTTGAGGTGAAGATCAAAAGTTCGGAGTGACAATGGAACGGAGTTCAAGAACGCCCATGTAGACTCTTTTCTCGATGAGGAAGGAATTCTACATGAGTTCTCGGCTACGTACACACCTCAACAAAATGGAGTTGTTGAGAGGAAGAACCGAACGCTCATTGAGATGGCGAGAACGATGCTTGATGAATACAAGACACCGAAGCACTTTTGGGGTGAAGCGGTCGAGACAGCTTGTCATGCTATCAACAGGCTTTATCTTCATAAGCTCCTCGGCAAGACTTCATACGAGCTCCTCACCGGTAACAAACCCCAAGTGGGATACTTTCGTGTCTTTGGTTCAAAATGCTATATCCTTGATAAGCATCGTCGGTCTAAATTTGCTCCTAAAACTCATGAAGGCTTTTTCCTCGGTTATGGATCAAACTCCCACACCTACCGTGTCTACAATAATTTCACCCGAAAGGTTGAAGAGACGGTAGATGTGAAGTTTGATGAATCTAATGGCTCGCAAGTAGAGCAAATGCCTATTGATGTAGGAGACAAGGACCCATCGGAAGCCATTCGAGATTTATCTATTGGAAAGATCCGTCCCATGGAAGTGAAGGAGAGTACCTCATCTACATATGTGGAGCCCCCTACCTCACGGCAAGATGAACCTCAAGGCAACATGGAGGCCTCCACAAGTGGAACTCACCAAGATGAGGAAGTGCGACAAGAAGATCCACCACAACCTCCTTCTCCACCGCCTCAAGACAACACCAACAACAATGAAGAAGAAGAGGAAGATGAGGATGATGAGGAAGCTCAGCCACAACCACAACGAAAGCTATCCCGAGTTCGAGTAAGAGTCAAGAAGAACCATCCCGTGGAACAAATGATGAATGACATCGACTCCGGGAGAATTACTCGCTCTAAAACTCGCTTAGCTAACTTTTGTGAGCATTACTCATTTATCTCTAGTCTTGAACCTATGAAGGTAGAAGAAGCACTTGAAGACCCGGATTGGGTGAACGCTATGCATGAAGAGCTACACAACTTCGAGAGGAACAATGTTTGGACTTTGGTAGAGAAGCCCAATGATGACCAAAACGTCATTGGAACCAAATGGGTGTTTCGGAACAAGCAAGATGAAGATGGACAAGTCATCCGCAACAAGGCTCGTCTCGTAGCTCAAGGTTACACACAAGTCGAAGGTATGGACTATGGTGAGACCTATGCCCCCGTTGCTAGACTTGAGTCCATTCGCATTCTTCTTGCTTATGCCAACCACCATGATATTACTCTCTATCAAATGGACATTAAAAGTGCATTCCTAAATGGTGAAATTGAGGAGGAAGTATTTGTGAAACAACCTCCCGGATTTGTGAATCCTAAAAAGCCTAATCATGTTTACAAGTTGCACAAAGCTCTTTATGGTCTTAAACAAGCTCCTAGAGCTTGGTACAAATGCTTAACTAGCTTTCTTCTTGAAAAAGGATTTGAGATTGGAAAAATAGACTCAACGCTATTCACGAAAAGGGTCGATGGTGAACTATTTGTGTGCCAAATATATGTTGATGATATTATCTTTGGTTCAACTAACCCTCATTTTAGCGAGAAGTTTGGAAAGCTCATGTCGGAGAAGTATGAGATGTCCATGATGAGTGAACTCAAATTCTTCGTTGGGTTGCAAATCAAGCAATCTAAGGAGGGTACTTTTGTCTCACAAACAAAGTACACTAAGGATCTCTTCAAGAAGTTCAACATGCAAGAAAGCAAAGGTATGAGAACCCCCATGCCTACTAGTGGACATAATGACTTGACAAAATATGGAGAACCTGTTGATCAAAAGGTTTACCGATCCATGATTGGTTCTCTACTATATCTTTGTGCTTCTCGTCCTGACATAATGTTGAGTGTATGCATGTGTGCTCGATATCAAGCAGCCCCTAAAGAATGCCATCTTAAAGCTGTTAAAAGAATTTTGAGATATTTGATACACACACCAAACTTTGGCATTTGGTATCCTAAGAGGGCCTCTTTCGATCTTGTTGGCTATTCCGACTCGGACTATGCCGGAGACAGGGTTGATAGAAAGTCAACTTGGTGCGTGTCAATTCCTTGGTCGATCCCTTGTATCTTGGTCCTCCAAGAAACAAAATTGGTATCATTATCTCTCGCCAAGCGAGAATATATTGCTGCTGGTTCATGTTGTGCTCAGTTGCTATGGATGACACAAACGCTTAAGGATTATGGAATACATGCGAGACATGTTCCTTTGCTTTGTGACAATGAGAGTGCGATTAAGATTGGACACAATCCCGTGCAACACTCTCGCACGAAACTTATTGAAGTTCGTCACCATTTTATTCGTGATCACATTGCCAAGGGTGACATCAATCTTAAGCATGTTTGAACTGACAAACAACTTGCTGATATCTTTACAAAACCCCTTGATGAGAAAGTGTTTTGTCGCTTAAGGAGTGAGTTGAACATCATTGATGCTTCAAACTTGGAGTGAAGACTCCATTGATGCATGCAAGGCATGAGCCTACTTGACTAATCCTTGATATTTCTCTTATGATGATGATCATATGTCTTGGACACATTTGCCCCCTTGTATTGCATCTAACTCCTTGCAGGTACTTGGATGATCTACATTCCACAAGATTACCACACACTCAAATCTTGAGTAATCCTGTCATTGACCAAGTATCTAGCCCTTTGGGATGTTGAGTTCAAGGAACAAGATTCCACATATCCTTTTTGACACCATATACATCTAGTATTTCACTCTTGTCATCTTGGATATTCTAGAGTATTTCCTTGCTTGCCTAACCCATGTAGGAAGATGAACTATACAATTGGAAATGGTGCTTCAACTTCACATTCTATGAGCATCCACTTCAAGTTCATCTACATGAGCAAAGCAACAACAAGCCCAAGGTATGTTCTTCACATCTTGAAGGAGCTTTGCTCAAAGTCATGAGTACAAGCAGCTTCATAAGATGTGATCACATCAAATGCTTAATCGAAAAATGGCAACCCCATTTTGAGCTTAAAAGATGAGTATGACCTATGATCAAATGTTCTCATTTAACTCCTAAGTCAATATACTCAAACATAGGTGACTTTGTCGCCGACCCCTATCTAGATGAAGTACATATGTTTTGGAGTTTTTCTATTTTCTCTTATGTTCTCTCATTGAGTTTTCTTTTTAATCAAAAAAAAAATCAAAAAAAAAACACTCTTCATCTAGCAATCTTTTTCATATCTATTCTTCTATCTTTGTGAATATCTTTTTGGCTCTGATCAATTCCTTGAAGATCTTTTACGAATTCATTGCAAATCCTTTGACACATTCCTTGCAAAGTGAGCTGAATTATTTCTATATTTCCTTGGAATTAAACTCGGCGTCACCGACGTACCAATTTCGGTCTGACCGAAAAAGGATCTGCCCTAAGTCCCAGACTTTCGGACCCACCGATCCATCACACTTCGTGTCACCGACTTTCTTTCCAGGATATCATCTTCTGCAGCTCTATTCAATGATTCTCTATGCATATTTCTTTTTACCCAGTTGTGATTCTTAAGGATCCCACTTCTTTCTTCCATCTTTCCTGACCTACCTAGTTGGCTGTCCTTTTCGGCACTTGATGTCAAAGGGGGAGAAGATTTAGGGGGAGTTAAGGGGAGAAGAGAAGATTTAGGAAGAAGAGCAATCTTATCTTAAGGGGGAGAGAATCACATCAAAGCTTTGCCGTGTTCCACATTGGATATTACTATATTACTTTTGGCATCATTCTTTTAATTTTGCTTTCTTTGCTTTCACAATTGATATCTTATGGAAAGTAAAATCTCTCAGAGTTCATTGACAAATCTTTTAGTTTCAGGAGACATGTTTGCTGATTCAAGCTTGTGCTCAATATGAGACACTCTTTATACATGTCATCCTGGCTTGGTACTCTTGATGTTCTTCTTTGTTGGTTGGAGAAATACTCTTGTGTTATCTAACCTTGTTTTCCCAAGCTTATTTCTTCAGGTACAATGCCAAGGAACCTCAAGGTAAGTATATGCATCTTGCAGAATGTGCATGATGGTGACTTGCTTGTGAATACTTGTTTGCAAGAAATCACCATGCACATATGCATTATCACTCACTTATCCTCATCGCTCGATGCATATAGCCAAGCTGCATGTAGCACATCTTGTTTTCTCTCTTGTGTGCTTGTGGTAGTCCAAAACCATAATCTATGAAAATCTTGCACACTTGTAAGGGGAAGCTGTGTACTACATGTTTGTCAAAGCTTTAGTGATAATTTGTCTTTCTTTGAGAAGCTTTGATGTCTTGTTTTGTGTGTTGCCATCAATTACCAAAAGGGGAGATTGAAAGCACATTTGCTCCTGGGTGGTTTTGGTAATTAATGACAACATACTTTGTGGTTGGACTAATGCTTTTATCAAGTATGTTTCAGAAGGTCAATCACTTTGGCATGGCAAAAGGACTGGAGAGGTGGACCCTCAAAATGCTAAGGCAAGCATTGGCAAAAGCTCAAGACTCCATTTTTGGTTTAGTGATCCAAGATCACATTGAGTCCATAGGAAAGCCAATACTATTAAAAGGGATGAGGTTATGTTAATGATCTGGTTGCTCAAAGTGCTTAGTGATATATCTCCTAAACTATCGGCACCTCTCACTTAAACATACACTCATAAGTAATCTCGATCCCACCGATTCCATAAACTCACCACACCGAGATGAACCACCTCACCATATAGCCAAACCCTAGAAATCTCGGATTTTCCGATTCCAAACTCGGTCTCACGAAACTAGTGTTGCCAAGCTTCAGAACCTACGTCATCAAATCGGTGTCACCGAGATGATAAAGTCGGTCCCACCGAGATTGGCAAACCCTAGTATTTGGAAGAATCGGACTCACCGAGATTGTATTTTCGGTCCCACGAAAATCCCAACGTTCACAAGATTTGAACTTTCGGTCTCACCGAGTTGTCAACTTCGGTCTGACCGAGATTGGTCAAATGTGTGTAACGGTTGGATTTTGTGTGGAGGCTATAAATACCCTCCACCTCCTCTTCATTCGTGGAGAGAGCCATCGAAAGAACTACCACTCCTACCTTACATTTACGAGAAGAAAACTACCTACCCTTGTGTTGAGATCAAGTTGCTCCACTCCCACCATAAGAAACTTGATTTCTAGTCTTCCCAAGTTGCTTTCCACTCAATCCTTTCTTCCACCACAGCCAAATCGGTGAGGAGAGTTGAGTGTTGGGGAGATTATCATTTGAAGCACAAGAGCAAGGAGTTCATCATCACCAACACCATCTATTACCTTTTGGAGGTGGTGCCTCCTAGATTGGTTAGGTGTCGCTTGGGAGCCTCCGTCAAGATGTGGAGTTGAACCAAGAAGTTTGTAAGGGCAAGGAGATCGCCTACTTCGTGAAGATCTACCCGAGTAAGGCTAGTACTCGTGGGCGTATGCCATGATGGCATAGACAAGGTTGCTTCTTCGTGGACCCTTCGTGGGTGGAGCCCTCCGTGGACTCTCGCAGCCGTTACCCTCCATGGGTTGAAGTCTCCATCAACGTGGATTGACGATAGCACCACCTATCGGAACCACGAGAAAAATCTCCGTGTCTCCAAATTGCGTTTGATCTTCTCCACCTCTCTTTACTACTTGTGCAATTTACTTTCCGCTGCCCATACTCTAAAATTGCATGTGTAGTATGCTACTTGACTTGATCTCCATTGTGAACTTGCCAAAAACTTGTCTTTGTCAAAAGACATAATTTTTATCTTGTCGAGTAGTCTAATCACCCCCCTCTAGACACTCTCACCTTCTTCGATCCTACATGGGCAGACTTGGTATTTTCTGTTTATTTGCGAATTAAAATAAATGCCCAAATCTTTTAAAACTTTGATAAAATCATAGTTAATAAACCGTAGCTCGGATGAAAAAGTTTTATCCATGAAAGTTGCTCAGAAAAATGTGACGAGTGCGAATAAGCAGTCCGTTCATCTGTCATGCATCCCTAGCATAGCGAACATGCAACCTTTCCCATTCGGTTCGTTTGTCCGAAAATGCCAAACTTCGGGAAAGCATTCCCGGATGTTATCCCCCTTCGCCGGTAGTGTGTAGCATCACGTTAGAACACGTTTAGCTCTGCCCGTTGTCCTATTATGCTCTTGCTTGCTATGCATTTACTGTTTTCTCCCCCCTCTTCTCTTCGGTAGACCCCGAGACCGCTGCTGATGCCCCTGTGATCGACTACGTCGCCGACGACCTTCCTTCTTGTCTGAGCAACCAGGCAAGCCCCCCTTTGATCATCCCGATATCGCCCGTTCTATACTCTCATGCTTGCATTAGATTTTCCTACTGTTTTTGTTTGCTCCTATTCTGATGCATAGCCTGCTTTTGTTACCTACCTGCTTATGCTAAACTGCTTAGTATAGGTTGGCTAGTGATCCATCAGTGACCCCCACTTGTCCTTGTTGCCCCTGTTTCATCGTTGACGCCTCGATCAACGTGATCGGCGACCAGAGCCTGACACCTCACATCACATCACGCCCCTTTTGTTGCTCGACTCTGCAGAACTACTATCGAGTGCCGAGGGTGATCCCTCATAACGCACTCCTGATGATAATTCTGTAGTGTAGCTATTCGGTTGTGGTCATCGAGGGTGATTTCCTCTTTCACCATTCCCGATATGGCTCTGTCGTTCAACACTTCAAGTGTGAACCTCGAGGGTGGTCCCTCTTACGTTCACCTTGATGATTACATTGAGTGGAATCCACCGGGGGTGATTCCTCGGGTTTTCCCCTTGATGTCTGGACACACAGTTACAATGACTTTACTTGAGACCTTGGTGAAAGTCGGGCGGGCCCAGAGAGCACCCGCAAGATACTGACGTGGCACGGCCGGGCATTCTGAGCCCTTGTCGTAAGTCCACGAGACGGGGCGACGGGGTCACTTTCGATCGTGAGTCTCTGCTCGTCTCCGCAAGCTAATAATACACTATGGTTTGGGTATTTGTTCTGAGTTGGCCTCTGGCCTTTACGCACTAACCACCACGCGAGAATAGATATGGGCCTCGATGTCGCGATGTCGGCCAAGCTTTGTCGACATCCGATTCGGCGAGAAGGCGGCACGGTCGGATCGTCTTTGGCCATCCGAGGCGGTCTTTGGTATCCACCCCTTTCATAACGACCGAGTCTTTGCGGGCGATGGGCCCAAGACCCCGGAGTGCTTAGGATGCAGACCGGCGGGGACCTCTCTGCTGAGCCTAGGTAGGGCTGCGACGTGTTGATCTTCCGAGGGCGGGCATTGACCCCAGTAAGGTGTGTCCGGCCAGAGTGATCGAGCGTGTTGGGTAACGTGGTGCACCCCTGCAGGGAAGTTATATATTCGAATACCGTGTCCACGGTAATGGACGTTCAGACTTATATCCTGATCTTATACAACTACAAATGGATACTTGAGATATGTGGCTCTGGGATTGCTTTCTCGCAGGGAGTCGAGAAAGGATCTCTGGGCATTAATGTTACAACATGCTTGTTAATTATAAACTGCTATCTTTACTCTTCTACATGCTGCAAGATGCTTGGAGCTGCGTGAAGATGCTAGTCTTTGATAGGCTAGGTCTTCCCCCCTATTCTGGCATTCTGCAGTCCAGTCCACATATACAAACCTTCCATTTGATACCAGTGCATACTTAGTATAGATCTGATGCTTGCGAGTACTTTGGATGAGTACTCACGGTTGCTTTGCTACCCCTTTTCCCCCCTTCTTTCTTCTTTCCGGTTGATGCAACGGATGGTGGATCCACGAGCCGATGCCACCGCCGATGGATGCTACTACGTGAAGATCGACGACGGCGGGAGTAGTTAGGAGGTCCTGTGCGGAGGCCTTGCCTCTTCGATCGTTGTTGCTTTTGTGCTAGCCTTCTTAAGGCATCCTTGTTTAACTTATGTCTGTACTCAGATATTGTTGCTTCCGCTGACTCTTGTGTATCGAGCTTTTGTATTCGAGCCCTCGAGGCCCCTGGCTTGTAATGTAAAGCTTGTATTATTTTATTTTTGTCTAGAGTTGTGTTGTGATATCTTCCCGTGAGTCCCTGATCTTGATCGTACACATTTGCGTGTATGATTAGTGTATGATTGAATCGGGGGTGTCACAAGTTGGTATCAGAGCCGACTGCCTGTAGGATCCCCCTTTCCAACTCCTTGGCCGAAGTTGAGTCTAGTCTTTGAAAACTGCTTTACTAACATGGCTGTGTGGCTTACGAGCCCACGTCAGCATTGGGTGGTATTAGGATCTTTTATTCCTCGTCTATACTCTGGGAATCTGATCTCTCTTCTATTCGGGTTAAATGGATTTGCTAACTATAACTCTAGGTTCTTGTAAATACTTCTCCCGGAGAGCCCCTCACTCTAGATGATTGCTTGATGCACCAGAAGATTTTGAAGATATTCTCCGATGTTTTACTGAGTCCCTTGTCCCCTTCGCCATTGCGATCCCTACCACCGATAAATCCTTATGCGTAACTACCTATGTTGTCGTTCATACCTTCATCCCCAGTTGCTCTTGTTATGACAAGATGTCCTGAAATATTCTTCGATGTTCCGAGGATCCTTTATACTTGCTGTCTTGCAGTCCTTTACCACAAGAATACCCCTACGGATAATTACTCGCGCCTGCCGAGTATCCGATCGACCACAGTTTTTCATGTGTTTCACAAAATTCTTTGGAATACTATTCGATCTTTCGAAAATCCTCAATAGCCTATTGCTCTTGTTCCTCCTTATCTTCTTGCATTATGGTTACTTCCATATGTCTGGCAATATTCAGTGGTATCAGTTGTCATCGCATTTTTGAACATGTGATTCGATATGTTTGTGAATGCTCACAATCATCAATCACAACTAGAACTCTTTCCTTCGGCTCAGATGTCACTCTGGACATGAGATGGTGTTCGACAAATCAAACCTTGATTGATTGTCGATCTATGTCTATCTCACTTACTTGTCTTTGATCAAATCCTCTGCTTCTGATCCCTTGATTTTGGAAATCGTAATTCCTTTGCTTTTGAGCTCTGAATTAGTCAGTTGTTTCTATAATCTGATTTTCTTGCATTCTTTCTTCTTCTGGTTGAGTATCTATACTCATATCAGTTCCATTGTGGACCTCCAGGTCCTTTGTTGGGTTTTATCCGACAACATCCTTCATATTCTATAACCTTTTGAGCCTTTCCTCAGATACACACTGCCTTGGTAAATCGTATCCCCCACTCTCGTCAACCATACTCTACTTCCGGGCTTGAGTTATTTACCCGTGAAGTTTGTGGTATATGATCCTAATATGTCCCTATGGGTTGAATCTATGTCTTCCCTAAATCTGTGTGAACCCGAAAACTTCCACGGGTCATACTCTACTGGTGTTATGCCAGATAAAATCTCAACACTATGGCTTCGTCTAAAATGAGAAGTGAATTAAAGGTTATGCATTGGAGAAGTGAGAGTCGACCTTGAACTTTGTGTTCATGCCCATGGACCCGATGTGGAACTTATCATGGAAGATTCTTGTTATAATAATAGCCCCCTTGTGATAAGTTCATCTTGTATCTATTTGGTCCTTTGCAACCGTGGTTCCGACCATATTGTTCTCCTTTGATTCCCTTTCTCGGACAAGTTAAAGTACTTGTCTTCTACAGAGCTTTTCATCTATCCAACCTCTAACCGGTTCTACCTTTGAGTATTGCCCTCTGGTATCTCGAGAATATCACAGAACTACATAACTTCTTATGAGTTCTTCTTCAACTATTATTTCTCGCCGATTCAAATTTTCCACGGGTTCTAAGTTGTTAGACACTCGAGAACACCAATAACTGATTCGAGTCTACACTTTCCTTTCCATTGTTTTGTTCAACCTTTGCTTGTAACCTATCATACCCGAGCAGTGATAATTTCCTACTTATGTAAACACCTCGGTGTACATTCTCTGTCAGTAAGACCTTGTTACTATTGTTGATGACATTATGGTAGCCGCCAATGGACAAGAACTTTGCCTATTGGTCTGCCTCGTCTTAACGAGCAGGAAAATGGTTCTCGTTGTCCCTCGCCCTTGGTACCAACGTTGTTGCCAACATAACTAACATGCTATCCTCTGACCTACCTTGCTATCATGACCGCGCATATGTTAGCGCCCTTCCTACCTTTAACCCACATGGTGGGCCCATAACCTACAGTTCCACAGGATCGAAACCTGACTCTCCTGTACATCTCTGTCTTCCAAAATTGATCCTCATGCTTGGCATCGTATGTAATTCACGAGCCACCTTCTTGTGATCTGTTCTACTATCAGATGCAATACTTATTTTCGATGCACTGAACCCCTTTCACACTCTGTTTCAGACATCAAACGATTGTCCATCCGCTTGAAGCTTCTAATTGCTCCTCCTTACCTTGCTCTCGATGACTTTATTGAAATTCAACTCGAGATATGTCTCTATGCCACGATGCGAGATAGCCCCCAGGTACCTATCTTGTGTTGAGCCCTGTCCTTTTCGAGTCTTTCCCCCTACTATACCCCTTAAATCTCGGGACGAGATTCCTTGTAGTGGAGGAGAATTGTGACGCTCGGATAATTAAGCTACAGTAATTCCCTGCGAGTGATGACACGTCATCATGACTACTGTTGTTAAACCTGCGTTGGTTCGAAACCGGTTTGAATTCAAATTTGAAATAAAGTCAAATTCAAAAGTTTTCAAATGCCAAAAATAAAATGTGCAAGATATGGTAAATAATTCATAAGTATTATTGGTGGTGAAACCAAACTTTTATAAAAGGTTTAAACACATTAAAATGTTTATAACAGTGGAAATATTAATTAATAAGATGCTTTTTATAATTTCTAAAATATCAAATTAATTTAACAGAGTACTAAACTTTGTGGCAGAGGTACAAATAGTGATACTATTTTTGAAACTAGTTCTCTATTTTAGTTAGACTAAAATATTGCGGAGATTAAATAAAACAGAAAAGTTGTGAAAGGAAAAAGAAAACAAAACAAAACAGAAATAAAACAAAGCCCCCCTTCCCTTAGGCCACCTAGCCCATCTACCTAGCGGGCCTGCACAGCCCAGCCCAGCTCGCCCTCATCTCCCTTCTCTGTTCACACATGGGAATCGTGGCAATGATCCACCAGCGCCATGGCCACCGATGGCGCCGTGGCAGCCATCCCGCGCCTCCCCGTCGTTTCCCCCGATGGATAAGAGCATCCCCAAACCCTAACCCTGCCGGTCCCTCCTCATTCTCCCCTCCGCCTAGCCCCTCGTCCAGATCCCCTTCCCCCTCCTCTCCCGACGCATCATCGCCGCCACCGCTCGCCATTGACGCGACCACCGTGTCCTTCGCGCGGCATCACCGTGCCCGTCCGCCTCGCCGTGGATCGCCTCGTCCACTAGTGCAACCGGCTGGAGACGGGGAGCACTGCAACGCCGGAACGCCATCCTCCTCCTCGGACCACCGCGGCTCCGCCACCCCAATCTGCCCTCTGCGCTCCTAAGATGTCGACGGCCTCCGTGCTCCTCCGTGGTGAGGCCCTCGTTCGATTTCCTCCATCAGTTTAGGCCGTAGTCCTCACCGCTAGACGTCGTGCCTGCACTCGCTAGGCGTTCCTGCTCACTACGCGCCGCCCGCGCCTCACGGGCCTCTCTGACACGTCCCCCACGCCACGGATAGCGCCCTGGCAGCGCCCGCGCCGGCCATGACCTGGCCGCGGCCTACCCCCCTGAACCTCACCGTGCGCCATGGCTGTCGTTGCTCGCTGCACCCGCCTTCCCCGCTCGTCACGCCGTCCGTGCCCAGCTCCTCTCTTGGCCGCATAACCGCCTCGCTCGGCCACGATCGGCTGCGCCCGACCGCGCCCCCGTGCGTGCTTGCCCACGCGTGGCTGTGCCCCCCCGCCGAACACATCGTCCTGCTGCCGCTGCTCATCGCCGACCGGCGCTTCGGACGCCATGGCTGGAGCTCCGCTCCCGCGCGCGGTCATGCGCCCCTGGCCGTGCCTCCGCGAGCCCTTGCGAACTGCTACTGCCATGCTGCGCTTCGCTCGCGCTCGCCCGCGTATAGCTGCCTGCTGCTATTCTGTGCTGCTACAGTAACATTCAGTTACTGTAGCAGTAGCTAGCTTCGCTGATATTACACTGACTGGCCCCCTAAACAGTCCCTAAACAATGCCTAAACGATTACTAACAGGAGAGAAAATAATATGAGTAGATAGTACACTCAACAAACTTCATTTTGTCCCACTGGACCAAATCCATTTGATGTGTAGTTTAAATGCTATGAAAATCACAAAACGCTATCTTTTGTTAACAGAAAACAGAATTGTGTGTTGCGAGCTGTGTGTGGTGTGTGTGGTGGCCGGCTTGGCCACGGCCCACTTTCGTGCGTGGCCGGCCCTTGTGTTAATTAGGACTAATTTAGTTTAGCAGTATTTTAGTACTAGTTTAGTCTTTAGAGCAAATGACATGTGGCTCCATTTGACCCTGTTGACCAGTCAATAGTTGACTGGTCAACTGCTGACTGGACACCCCTAGACCCCATCAGTCAGCCTCTGTGGCTAGCACATGGCTGGGTAGACTTGGTATTTTCTGTTTATTTGCGAATTAAAATAAATGCCCAAATCTTTTAAAACTTTGATAAAATCATAGTAAATAAACCGTAGCTCGGATGAAAAAGTTTTATACATGAAAGTTGCTCAGAAAAATGTGACGAGTCCGAATACGCAGTCCATTCATCTGTCATGCATCCCTAGCATAGCGAACATGCAACCTTTCCCCTTCGGTTCGTTTGTCCGAAAATGCCAAACTTCGGGAAAGCATGCCCGGATGTTATCCCCCTTCGCCGGTAGTGTGTAGCATCACGTTAGAACACGTTTAGCTCTGCCCGTTGTCCTATTATGCTCTTGCTTGCTATGCATTTCTTCGTTTTCTCCCCTCTTCTCTTGGTGAACCGAGGCGATTCTTTGATGCCTCGTGATCGACTACGTCGACGACGACCCTCCTTCTTGTCTGAGCAACCAGGCAAGCCCCCCTTTGATCATCCCGATATCGCCCGTTCTATACTCTCATGCTTGCATTAGATTTTGCTACTATTTTTGTTTGCTCCTATTCTGATGCATATCCTGCTTTTGTACCTGCTTTTGTTACCTACCTGCTTATCCTAAACTGCTTAGTATAGGTTTGCTAGTGATCCATCAGTGACCCCCACTTGTCCTTGTTGCCCCTGCTTCATCATTGACGCCTCGATCGACGTGATCGGTGACTAGAGCCTGACACCTCACATCACATCACGCCCCTTTGTTTGCTCGACTCTGCAGAGCTACTATCGAGTGCCGAGGGTGATCCTCATAACGCACTCGATGATAATTACGTAGTGTAGCTATTCGGTTGTGGTCATCGAGGGTGATTTCCTCTTTCACCATTCCCGACACGGCTCGTTGTTCGACACTTCAAGTGTGAACCTCGAGGTGGTCCTCTTACGTTCACCTTGATGATTACATTGAGTGGAATCCACGGGGTGATTCCTCGGTTTTCCCTTGATGTCCGGACACACGATTACAATGACTTTACTTGAGACCTTGGTGAAAGTCGGGCGGGCCCAGAGAGCACCCGCAAGATAATGGCGTGGCACGGTAGGGCATTACGAGCCCTTGTCGTAAGTCCACGAGGACGGGCGACGGGGTCACTTTCGATCGTGAGTCTCGCTCGTCTCCGCAAGCTAATAATACACTATGGTTTGGGTATTTGTTCTGAGTTGGCCTCTCGCCTTTATGCACTAACCACCATGCGAGAATAGATATGGGCCTCGGCGTCGCGATGTCGGTACCAAGCTTTGTCGGACATCCGGTTCAAGAAGGCGGCGCGGTCGGATCGTCTTGGCCATCCGAGGCGGTTTGGTATCCACCGCCGCAGAACGACCGAGTCTTTGCAGCGGTGGGCCCAAGACCCTGGAGTGCTTAGGATGTAGACCGGCGGGGACCTCTCTGCTAAGCCTAGGTAGGGCTGCGACGTGTTGATCTTCCGAGGGCGGGCATTGACCTCAGTAAGGTGTGTCCGGCAGAGTAATCGAGTGTGTTGGGTAACGTGGTGCACCCCTGTAGGGAAGTTTTCGAATACCGTGTCCACGGTAATGGACGTTCAGACTTATATCCTGATCTTATACAACTACAAATGGATACTTGAGATATGTGGCTCTGGGATTGCTTTCTCGCAGGGAGTCTAGAAAGGATCTCTGGGCATTAATGTTACAACATGCTTGTTAATTATACACTGCTATTCTTTACTCTTCTACATGCTGCAAGATGCTCGGAGCTGCGTGAAGATGCTAGTCTTCGATAGGCTAGGTCTTCCCCCCTATTCTGGCATTCTGCAGTCCAGTCCACATATACAAACCTTCCATTTGATACCAGTGCATACTTAGTATAGATCTGATGCTTGCGAGTAATTTGGATGAGTACTCACGGTTGCTTTGCTACCCCTTTTCCCCCTTCATTCTTCTTTCCAGTTGATGCAACCAGATGGTGGATCCCTGGAGCCAGATGCCACCACCGATGGATGCTACTACGTGAAGATCGACGACGGCCAGGAGTAGTTAGGAGGTCCCAGGCAGGAGGCCTTGCCTCTTCGATCGTTGTTGCTTTTGTGCTAGCCTTCTTAAGGCATCCTTGTTTAACTTATGTCTGTACTCAGATATTGTTGCTTCCGCTGACTCTTGTGTATCGAGCTTTTGTATTCGAGCCCTCGAGGCCCCTGGCTTGTAATATAAAGCTTGTATTATTTTATTTTTGTCTAGAGTTGTGTTGTGATATCTTCCGTGAGTCCCTAATCTTGATCGTACACATTTGCGTGTATGATTAGTGTATGATTGAATCGGGGGCGTCACAAGTTGGTATCAGAGCCGACTGCCTGTAGGATCCCCCTTTCCAACTCCTTGGCCGAAGTTGAGTCTAGTCTTTGAAAACTGCTTTACTAACATGGCTGTGAGGCTTACGAGCTCACATCAGCATTGGGTGGTATTAGGATCTTTTATTCCTCGTCTATACTCTGGGAATCTGATCTCTCTTCTATTCGGGTTAAATGGATTTGCTAACTATAACTCTAGGTTCTTGTAAATACTTCTCCCGGAGAGCCCCTCACTCCAGAAGATTGCTTGGTGCACCAGAAGATTTTGAAGATATTCTCCGATGTTTTACTGAGTCCCTTGTCCCCTTCGCCATTGCGATCCCTACCACCGATAAATCCTTATGCGTAACTACCTATGTTGTCGTTCATACCTTCATCCCCAGTTGCTCTTGTTATGACAAGATGTCCTCAAATATTCTTCGATTTTCCAAGGATCCTTTATACTTGCTGTCTTGCAGTCCTTTACCACAAGAATACCCCTACGGATAATTACTCGCGCTTGCCGAGTATCCGTTCGACCACAGTTGTTCATGTGTTTCACAAAATTCTTTGGAATACTATTCGATCTTTCAAAAATCCTTAGTAGCCTATTGCTCTTGTTCCTCCTTATCTTCTTGCATTATGGATACTTCCATATGTCTGGCAATATTCAGTGGTATCAGTTGTCATCGTATTTTTGAACATTTGATTCGATATGTTTGTGAATGCTCACAATCATCAATTACAACTAGAACTCTTTCCTTCGGCTCAGATGTCACTCCGGACATGAGCTGGTGTTCGACAAATCAAACCTTGATTGATTGTCAATCTATGTCTATCAAACTTACTTGTCTTTGATCCAATCCTCTCCCTCTGATCCCTTGATTTTGGAAATCGTAATTCCTTTGCTTTTGAGCTCTGAATTAGTCAGTTGTTTCTATAATCTGATTTTCTTGCATTCTTTCTTCTTCTGGTTGAGTATCTATACTCATATCAGTTCCATTGTGGACCTCCAGGTCCTTTTTTGGGTTTTATCCGACTACATCCTTCATATTCTGTAACCTTTTGAGCCTTTCCTCAGATACACAATGCCTTGGTAAATCGTATCCCCCACTCTCGTCAACCATACTCTACTTCCGGGCTTGAGTTATTTACCCGTGAAGTTTGTGGTATATGATCCTAATATGTCCCTATGGGTTGAATCTATGTCTTCCCTAAATCTGTGTGAACCCGAAAACTTCCACGGGTCATACTCTACTGGTGTTATGCCAGATAAAATCTCAACACTATGGCTTCGTCTAAAATGAGAAGTGAATTAAAGGTTATGCATGGAGAAGTGAGAGTCGACCTTGAACTCTGTGTTCATGCCCATGGACCCGATGTGGAACTTATCATGGAAGCTTCTTGTTATAATAATAGCCCCCTTGTGATAAGTTCATCTTGTATCTATTTGGTCCTTTGCAACCGTGGTTCCGACCATATTGTTCTCCTTTGATTCCCTTTCTCGGACAAGTTAAAGTACTTGTCTTCTACAGAGCTTTTCATCTATCCAACCTCTAACCGGTTCTACCTTCGAGTATTGCCCTCTGGTATCTCGAGAATATCATAGAACTACATAACTTCTTATGAGTTCTTCTTCAACTATTATTTCTCGCCGATTCAAATTTTCCACGGGTTCTGAGTTGTTAGACACTCGAGAACACCAATAACTGATTCGAGTCTACACTTTCCTTTCCATTGTTTTGTTCAACCTTTGCTTGTAACCTATCATACCCGAGCAGTGATAATTTCCTACTTATGTAAACACCTCGGTGTACATTCTCTGTCTGTAAGACCTTGTTACTATTGTTGATGACATTATGGTAGCCGCCAATGGACAAGAACTTTGCCTATTGGTCCGCCTTGTCTTAACGAGCAGGAAAATGGTTCTCGTTGTCCCTCGCCCTTGGTACCAACGTTGTTGCCAACATAACTGACGGGCTATCCTCTGACCTACCTTGCTATCATGACTGCGCATATGTTAGCCCCCTTCCTACCTTTAACCCACATGGTGGGCCCATAACCTACAGTTCCATAGGATCGAAACCTGACTCTCCTGTACATCTTTGTCTTCCAAAATTGATCCTCATGCTTGGCTTCGTATGTAATTCACGAGCCACCTTCTTGTGATCTGTTCTATTATCAGATGCAATACTTATTTTCGATGCACTGAACCCCTTTCACACTCTGTTTCAGACATCGAACGATTGCCCATCCGCTTGAAGCTTCTTATTGCTCCTCCTTACCTTGCTCTCGATGACTTTATTGAAATACAACTCGAGATATGTCTCTATGCCACGATGCGAGATAGCCCCGAGGTACCTATCTTGTGTTGAGCCCTGTCCTTTTCGAGTCTTTCCCCCTACTATACCCCTTAAATCTCGGGACGAGATTCCTTGTAGTGGAGGAGAATTGTGACGCCCGGATAATTAAGCCACAGTAATTCCCTACTAGTGATGACACGTCATCATGACTACTGTTGTTAAACCTGCGTTGGTTCGAAACCGGTTCGAATTTAAATTTAAAATAAAGTCAAATTCAAAAGTTTTCAAATGCCAAAAATAAAATGTGCAAGATATGGTAAATAATTCATAAGTATTATTGGTGGTGAAACCAAACTTTTATAAAAGGTTTAAACGCATTAAAATGTTTATAACAATGGAAATATTAATTAATAAGATGCTTTTTATAATTTCTAAAATATCAAATTAATTTAATAGAGTACTAAACTTTGTGGCAGAGGTACAAATAGTGATACTATTTTTGAAACTAGTTTTCTATTTTAGTTAGACTAAAATATTGTGGAGATTAAATAAAAGAAAAGTTGTGAAAGGAAAAGAAAACGAAACAAAAGAAATAAAACAAAGCCCCTTCCTGTGCCACCTAGCCCATCTACCTAGCGGGCAAGACACACCCAGCCCAGCCGCCCTCATCTCCCTTCTCTGTTCACACGAGGATTCGTGGCAATGATCCACGGCCCCATGGCCACCGATGGCGCCGTGGCAGCCATCCGCGCCTCCCGTCGTTTCCCCGACGGATAAGAGCATCCCAAACCCTAACCCCGATAGGTACCTCCTCATTCTCCCTCCGCCTAGCCCTCGTCCAGATCCCTTCCCTCCTCTCCCGACGCATCATCGCCGCCACCGCCGCCATTGACGCGACCACCGTGTCCTTCGTGCGGCATCACGTGCCCGTCCGCCTCGCCGTGGATCGCCTCGTCCACTAGTGCAACCGGTTGGAGACGGGAGCACTGCAACGCCGAACGCCGTCCTCCTCCTCGGACCCCGCGGCTCGCACCCCGATCGCCCTCCGCGCTCCTGTTGCCGACGGCCTCCGTGTGCCTCCGTGGTGAGGCCCTCGCTCGATTTCTCCATCGTTTAGGCCGTAGTCCTCACCGCTAGACGTCGTGCTCGCACTCGCTAAGGCGTTCTCGCCACTACGCGCCGCCCGCGCCTCACGGGCCTCTCGACACGCCCCCACGCCACGGATAGCGCCACAGCGCGCCCGCGCGGCCATGACTGGCGCGCCTACCCTCGAACCTCACGCGCGCCATGGCTGCCGTTGCTCGCTGCACCGCCTTCCTCGCTCGTCACGCCGTCCGTGTTCAGCTCCTCTCTCGCGCGATAACCGCTTTGTTTCGGCCATGACCGGCTGCGCCGATCCGCGCCCGTGCGTGCTTGCTTCACGCGTGGCTGTGCCCCCGCCGAACACATCGCCTGCCGCCTGCCGCCATCGCCGATCATTGCGCCGGACGCCATGGCTGGAGCTCCGCCTCGCTGTCATGCGCCTGGCCGTGCCTCCGCGAGCCCTTGCGAATCGCTATCGCCATCTTGCGCTTCATTTCGCGCTTCACAGTATAGCTGCTCTCTGCTATCAGGTCTTGCCACTAAATAATATTGCCATTCTTGTAGAGCTAGCTTTCGCCGATATTACACCGACCGCCCCTAAACGGTCCCTAAACAATGCCTAAACGATTACTAACAGGAGAGAAAATAATATGAGTTGATAGTACACTCAACAAACTTAATTTTGTCCCTTGGACCAAATCCATTTGATGTGTAGTTTAAATGCTATGAAAATCACAAAATGCTATCTTTTGTTAATGTAAAATGAATTGTGTGTTATGAGTGTGTGTGGTGTGTGTGGGTGGCGGCTTGGCCACGGCCCACTTCCGTGCGTGGCGGCCCTTGTGTTAATTAGGACTAATTTAGTTTAGGAGTATTTTAGTACTAGTTTAGTCTTTAGAGCAAATGACATGTGGCCCCATTTGACCTGTTGACGGTACCAATAGTTGATCGTCAGCTCACGACTGACACCCTCGAACCCCACCAGTCAGCCTCTGTGGCTAGCACATGGCTAGGTAGACTTGGTATTTTCTGTTTATTTGCGAATTAAAATAAATGCCCAAATCTTTTAAAACTTTGATAAAATCACAGTAAATAAACCGTAGCTCGGATGAAAAAGTTTTATACATGAAAGTTGCTCAGAAAAATGTGAAGAGTCCGAATACGCAGTCCGTTCATCTGTCATGCATCCCTAGCATAGCGAACATGCAACCTTTCCCCTTAGGTTCGTCTGTCCGAAAATGCCATACTTCGGGAAATCATTCCCGGATGTTATCCCCCTTCGCCGGTAGTGTGTAGCATCACATTAGAACACGTTTTGCTCTGCCCTTTGTCCTATTATGCTCTTGTTTGCTACTCCCTCCGTTCCGAATTACTTCTCTTGGATTTGTCTAGATACAGATTTATCTAGACTCGTTTTAGTGCTAGATACATCCGTATCTAGACAAATCCAAGACAAGTAATTCGGAACGGAGGGAGTATGTATTTACTGTTTTCTCCCCCCTCTTCTCTTCGGTAGACCCCGAGACCACTGCTGATGCCCCTGTGATCGACTACGTCGACGACGACCCTCCTTCTTGTCTGAGAAACCAGGCAAACCCCCCCTTTGATCATCCCGATATCGCCCGTTCTATACTCTCATGCTTGCATTAGATTTTGCTACTGTTTTTGTTTGCTCCTATTCTGATGCATAGCCTGCTTTTGTACCTGCTTTTGGTACCTACCTGCTTATCCTAAACTGCTTAGTATAGGTTGGCTAGTGATCCATCGCTGACCCCACTTGTCCTTGTTGCCTCGCTTCATCATCGACGCTCGATCGACGTGATCGGCGACTAGAGCCCGACACCTCACATCACATCATGCCCCTTTTGTTGCTCGACTCTGCAGAGCTACTATCGAGTGCCGAGGGTGATCCTCATAACGCACTCGATGATAATTACGTAGTGTAGCTATTCGGTTGTGGTCATCGAGGGTGATTTCCTCTTTCACCATTCCCGACACGGCTCGTTGTTCAACACTTCAAGTGTGAGCCTCGAGGGTGGTCCTCTTATGTTCACCTTGATGATTACATTGAGTGGAATCCACCGGGGGTGATTCCTCGGTTTTCCCTTGATGTCTGGACACACAGTTACAATGACTTTACTTGAGACCTTGGTGAAAGTCGGGCGGGCCCGGAGAGCATCCGCAAGATAATGACGTGGCACGGCCGGGCATTTCGAGCCCTTGTCGTAAGTCCACGAGGCGGGCGACGGGTCACTTCGATCGTGAGTCTCTTCTCGTCTCCGCAAGCTAATAATACACTATGGTTTGGGTATTTGTTCTGAGTTGGCCTCTCGCCTTTACGCACTAACCACCACGCGAGAATAGATATGGGCCTCGGCGTCGCGATGTCACCAAGCTTTGTCGGACGTCCGGTTTAGCGATGCGGCATGGTCGGATCGTGCTGGCCATCCGAGGCGGTGCTGGTATCCACCCTGCTCGCAACGACCCGGAGTCCTGCGGGCGATCGGCCCAAGACCCCGGAGTGCTTAGGATGTAGACCGGCGGGGACCTCTCTGCTGAGCCTAGGTAGGGCTGCGACGTGTTGATCTTCTGAGGGCGGGCATTGACCCCAGTAAGGTGTGTCCGGCCGGAGTGATCGAGCATGTTGGGTAACGTTGTGCACCCCTGCAGGGAAGTTATATATTCGAATACCGTGTCCACGGTAATGGACGTTCAGACTTATATCCTGATCTTATACAACTACAAATGGATACTTGAGATATGTGGCTCTGGGATTGCTTTCTCGCAGGGAGTCGAGGAAGGATCTCTGGGCATTAATGTTACAACATGCTTGTTAATTATAAACTGCTATTCTTTACTCTTCTACATGCTGCAAGATGCTCGGAGCTACGTGAAGATGCTAGTCTTCGATAGGCTAGGTCTTCCCCCCTATTCTGGCATTCTGCAGTCCAGTCCACATATACAAACCTTCCATTTGATACCAGTGCATACTTAGTATAGATCTGATGCTTGCGAGTACTTTGGATGAGTACTCACGGTTGCTTTGCTACCCCTTTTCCCCCTTCTTTCTTCTTTCCGGTTGATGCAACCAGATGGTGGATCCCTGGAGCCAGATGCCACCGCCGATGGATGCTACTACGTGAAGATCGACGACGGCCAGGAGTAGTTAGGAGGTCCCAGACAGGAGGCCTTGCCTCTTCGATCGTTGTTGCTTTTGCGCTAGCCTTCTTAAGGCATCCTTGTTTAACTTATGTCTGTACTCAGATATTGTTGCTTTCGCTGTGTAACGCCCCGGATTCGATGCGCCAGGTGTCTTCCAGTTATTCGCCGTCTTTGCCATGTCATTTTCTTGCATGTTGCACTTTGCCATGTCATCATATGCATTTCATATCATGTCATCATGTGCATTTCATTTTGCATACATGTTCGTTTCATGCATCCGAGCTTTTTCCCCGTTGTCCGTTTTGCAATCCGGCACTCCTATGTCCTCCGGCGTCCCCTTTTGTCTTCTGTTGTGTGCGGGTGTTAAACTTTCTCGGAATGGCCCGAGGTTTGCCAAGCGGCCTTGGTATACCACCGTGAACCGCTGTCAAGTTCGTGCCATTTGGAGGTCGTTTGGTACTCCAACGGTTAACCGGGTAGCCGTAAAACCCTCTTTTGTTTGCAACCCAACACCCCTTCCAAAGTGGCCCAAAACCCAGCAAACTCCCCTCCATGCTCTCGGTCGTTCGATCACGATCGCGTGGCCGAAAACCGCTCCTCATTTGGACTCTCCTAGCTCCCTCCACCTATAAAAACGTCTTCCCCTCTCCATTTTCGGATCATTCCCCCCCCGAAACCCTAAATCTCTCCTTCTCCGCGCCGGACACGTCCGCCCCTGGCCGGACACGTCCGCGCCGCCGCGCCCAGCCAACCAGGGAGCTCCACGTGGCACTCCGCCGCCGTCCGCGCCGCCCCGCCCTGAGCCAGCTGCCGGCTGCGGCCTCATGAGCCCGCCGCCCGCGCCCGCGCCTGGCCGCGCCGCCGCCAGGCACTCGCCTCGCCTCGAAACCCTTGGCCGTGGCCTGACCTCTGCCGCCGGGATCCGCCCTCCGCGCCGCCGCCGCCTCCTCGCGTCGCCTCTTCGCCCGCGCGCCGGATTCCCGCCGGCCGCCACCGCCATGGATCGCGCGCCCCGACCGCACGCATGCGCTTCGCCGCCCTCCGGCCCGGCCACCCGACCCAGCCGGAAGGCGCGCCCGCCCGCCGCGCCATGTCCTCGGCGCCCCTCCGCCTCCCTCCGCCGGGATCCGGTCGGATCCGGCGAGGAGCGCCCAGATCCGGCCCGGATCCGACCTCGCCGGCGACTTCCCCGGCCACAACTCCGGCGAGCTCCGACCTGCATCAAAAACCGTGCGAACCGAGGTTGACCCCCGTAATGCCCAAGTCCCCGTTTCTGTGACATAAACATGCCATGTTCATCGCATCACATCTCTGCATCCGTAGCTCCGTTTCGTGCGTGTAATATGTCAAATTGTTCGTCTCGACGAGTACTTCATTTCATTCCATTGCATCATTTTCATTTGAGCTCATCTTGATGCCCGAAATGCTGTTGGAAGAGTGCATGTTGATGTTAATCTCTTTGGCTGTTATAACTTGCTGTTTTATCATTTTTGCCATGATTGATGTGTGCATCCTATGAGGTTGAGCCCTACATGTATGTTGATCTATGCCATGCCATCTTTCCAGAGGTGTCAACCGTTTATTTTTGTGAGTTGTGTCTTTGAGTGTATCAAGCTTGCTAAGTAGGGTAGTTCTTTGTTCTTTGTCTTCTGACAGATTCTGTTATATTTTGTTGCTATGTTAACATGCTTCTACTAATCATTCTATGCATAATCTGGAGATGCTCTATAAACATGTTTTGATCTACATGTCATGTTCTATCCATTCATGCCCTTGGCTGCAATTATAGCCTGCTGGAACATGTTGTTATCTTGCTCCAAAGTTGCTTGAAAATGTTGCTGTCAGCCTGTTAACATTAAGTTCACTTGTTCCCATGTGTTTTGTTAGTGATCCATGTACCCTATGACCTTGCTCTTGCCATGCTTAGCTTCATAAACATGCCTTCTTACTGTTGGTTGCCTTGCCATGCCATGTATTGCTCTGTGGTGAGTGGTTCAAGCTCACGAACATGCCTACTTATTGTTGTTCCTGCCATGTTTAAATCTGTAATATAACTTGCCATGTTTACATGGGTGCCATCATATTTTGTATGCCTTTTGGCTCATGGTCAAGAAGGGACTGTTGTTCTATGCATTTAGTAGATTCATGCCATGCCTTTGTTTGCCATGTTAAGTTCTGTAACATGTTGTTTGATAGCTCTAAACATTGCAACCTGATGTTATTTCCTGCTAAGTCTGAAACTGTTATTATTTGCAATATCTCCATGTGTTTTTGAGCATGTTCTAGTTGTTTGTGGAGATAGCTCAGTGTTCATGTTTTGTTATGCTTTACCTGTACTTCATGCCCATGTATTTTGTTTTCATGTTGAGGTCCTGTAGCATGTTGTTTTGATGCTTGCAATATGCCTAGTTGCTGTTATGGACAGATTGTTGCTATGACTTGTATAGAGTGCATGTGTTGCACCGTTGCTCCGTTTTGAGTGTGCTCTATATGAAACTTGCTTGTTTTTGCATGTAGTTCCATATTCTCATGTTGCATCCTTGTTTTGGTGTGTTTGCTTGATGTTTGTTTGCATTTTGCATCAATGCCATGTTTAACTTGTTTTGCTCATATCTTCTAGGCCGTAGCTCCAAATCTAATGAACTTTATATGTAACTTGACTAGAATTTCGTGTAGATCATCTTGGTGATCTTTAACTTGCTGTTTAACAACTTGAACATAAGGTTTATTCAGTTTTGGACCAATTTCGAAATTTGCATATGAGGACTTACCGGAATTGTTATATGTTGTTCCCGGCCTCATTTAAACTTGCTTTGATGTGTTGTTCTTGTTTGCTACTCCCTCCGTTCCGAATTACTTCTCTTGGATTTGTCTAGATACAGATTTATCTAGACTCGTTTTAGTGCTAGATACATCCGTATCTAGACAAATCCAAGACAAGTAATTCGGAACGGAAGGAGTATGTATTTACTGTTTTCTCCCCTCTTCTCTTGGTGACCCCGAGACCACTTCTTGATGCCCTGTGATCGACTACGTCGACGACGACCCTCCTTCTTGTCTGAGAAACCAGGCAAACCCCCCCTTTGATCATCCCGATATCGCCCATTCTATACTCTCATGCTTGCATTAGATTTTGCTACTGTTTTTGTTTGCTCCTATTCTGATGCATAGCCTGCTTTTGTACCTGCTTTTGGTACCTACCTGCTTATCCTAAACTGCTTAGTATAGGTTGGCTAGTGATCCATCAGTGACCCCCACTTGTCCTTGTTGCCCCTGCTTCATCATCGACGCCTCGATCGACGTGATCGGCGACTAGAGCCTGACACCTCACATCACATCATGCCCCTTTTGTTGCTCGACTCTGCAGAGCTACTATCGAGTGCCGAGGGTGATCCCTCATAACGCACTCCTGATGATAATTCTGTAGTGTAGCTATTCGGTTGTGGTCATCGAGGGTGATTTCCTCTTTCACCATTCCCGATACGGCTCTGTCGTTCAACACTTCAAGTGTGAGCCTCGAGGGTGGTCCCTCTTATGTTCACCTTGATGATTACATTGAGTGGAATCCACCGGGGGTGATTCCTCGGGTTTTCCCCTTGATGTCTGGACACACAGTTACAATGACTTTACTTGAGACCTTGGTGAAAGTCGGGCGGGCCCGGAGAGCATCCGCAAGATAATGACGTGGCACGGCCGGGCATTCTGAGCCCTTGTCGTAAGTCCACGAGACGGGGCGACGGGGTCACTTTCGATCGTGAGTCTCTTCTCGTCTCCGCAAGCTAATAATACACTATGGTTTGGGTATTTGTTCTGAGTTGGCCTCTGGCCTTTACGCACTAACCACCACGCGAGAATAGATATGGGCCTCGACGTCGCGATGTCGGCCAAGCTTTGTCGACGTCGGTTCAGCGAATGCGGCATGGTCGGATCGTCTTTGGCCATCCGAGGCGGTGCTTGGTATCCACCCCTTTCAGAACGACCGGAGTCCTCATGGGCGATCGCCCAAGACCGGAGTGCTTAGGATGTAGACCGCGGGGACCTCTCTGCTGAGCCTAGGTAGGGCTGCGACGTGTTGATCTTCTGAGGGCGGGCATTGACCCCAGTAAGGTGTGTCCGGCCGGAGTGATCGAGCATGTTGGGTAACGTTGTGCACCCCTGCAGGGAAGTTATATATTCGAATACCGTGTCCACGGTAATGGACGTTCAGACTTATATCCTGATCTTATACAACTACAAATGGATACTTGAGATATGTGGCTCTGGGATTGCTTTCTCGCAGGGAGTCGAGGAAGGATCTCTGGGCATTAATGTTACAACATGCTTGTTAATTATAAACTGCTATTCTTTACTCTTCTACATGCTGCAAGATGCTCGGAGCTACGTGAAGATGCTAGTCTTCGATAGGCTAGGTCTTCCCCTATTACGGCATTCGCAATCCGGTCCACATATACAAACCTTCCATTTGATACCAAAGTGCATACTTAGTATAGATCGATGCTTGCAGTACTTTGGATGAGTACTCACGGTTGCTTTGCTACCCCTTTTCCCCCTTCTTTCTTCTTTCCGGTTGATGCAACCAGATGGTGGATCCCTGGAGCCGATGCCACCGCCGATGGATGCTACTACGTGAAGATCGACGACGGCCAGGAGTAGTTAGGAGGTCCCATACAGGAGGCCTTGCCTCTTCGATCGTTGTTGCTTTTGCGCTAGCCTTCTTAAGGCATCCTTGTTTAACTTATGTCTGTACTCAGATATTGTTGCTTCCGTGTAACGCCCCGGATTCGATGCGCCATGTGTCTTCCAGTTATTCGCCGTCTTTGCCATGTCATTTTCTTGCATGTTGCACTTTGCCATGTCATCATATGCATTTCATATCATGTCATCATGTGCATTTCATTTTGCATACATGTTCGTTTCATGCATCCGAGCTTTTTCCCCGTTGTCCGTTTTGCAATCCGGCACTCCTATGTCCTCCGGCGTCCCCTTTTGTCTTCTGTTGTGTGCGGGTGTTAAACTTTCTCGGAATGGCCCGAGGTTTGCCAAGCGGCCTTGGTATACCACCGGTAGACCGCCTGTCAAGTTTCGTGCCATTTGGAGGTCGTTTGGTACTCCAACGGTTAACCGGGTAGCCGTAAAACCCTCTTTTGTTTGCAACCCAACACCCCTTCCAAAGTGGCCCAAAACCCAGCAAACTCCCCTCCATGCTCTCGGTCGTTCGATCACGATCGCGTGGCCGAAAACCGCTCCTCATTTGGACTCTCCTAGCTCCCTCCACCTATAAAAACGTCTTCCCCTCTCCATTTTCGGATCATTCCCCCCCCGAAACCCTAAATCTCTCCTTCTCCATACGGACACGTCCGCCCTGGCGGACACGTCGCGCCGCCCTTCCAACCAACGAGGAGCTCCACGTGGCACTCCGCCGCCGTCGCGCCGCCCCGCCCGCCTGCTGCTGGCTCATGGCCTCACCGCCCGCCGCCGCGCCCGCGCCACCAGCGCACCCATGAGGCGCGCGCCTCGCCTCGAAAGCCCGCGCCGGCCGTGACTTGCTGCCGCCGCCGGATCCGCCCTCGCGCCCGCCGCCTCGCTCGCGTCGCCTCTTCGCCCGCGCCGCCGGATTCCCGCCGGCCGCCACCGCATGGATCGCCGCCCGCACCCAGCGCGCCAAGGCGCCCTTCGCCGCCCTCGGCGCCGGCCACCCGACCCGCCGGAAGCGCCGCCCGCGCCGCGCGCCATGTCTCGGCGCCCTCCGCCTCCCTCGCCGGGATCCGGTCGGATCCGGCGAGAGCGCCAGATCCGGCCGGATCCGACCTCGCCGGCGACTTCCCGGCCACAACTCCGCGAGCTCCGACCTGCATCAAAACCGTGCGAACCGAGGTTGACCCCCGTAATGCCCAAGTCCCCGTTTCTGTGACATAAACATGCCATGTTCATCGCATCACATCTCTGCATCCGTAGCTCCGTTTCGTGCGTGTAATATGTCAAATTGTTCGTCTCGACGAGTACTTCATTTCATTCCATTGCATCATTTTCATTTGAGCTCATCTTGATGCCCGAAATGCTGTTGGAAGAGTGCATGTTGATGTTAATCTGCTTTGGCTGTTATAACTTGTTTGTTTTATCATTTTTGCCATGATTGATGTGTGCATCCTATGAGGTTGAGCCCTACATGTATGTTGATCTATGCCATGCCATCTTTCCAGAGGTGTCAACCGTTTATTTTTGTGAGTTGTGTGCTGAGTGTATCAAGCTTGCTAAGTAGGGTAATTCTTTGTTCTTTGTCTTCTGATGATTCTGTTATATTTTGTTGCTATGTTAACATGCTTCTACTAATCATTCTATGCATAATCTGGAGATGCTCTATAAACATGTTTTGATCTACATGTCATGTTCTATCCATTCATGCCCTTGGCTGCAATTATAGCCTGCTGGAACATGTTGTTATCTTGCTCCAAAGTTGCTTGAAAATGTTGCTGTCAGCCTGTTAACATTAAGTTCACTTGTTCCCATGTGTTTTGTTAGTGATCCATGTACCCTATGACCTTGCTCTTGCCATGCTTAGCTTCATAAACATGCCTTCTTACTGTTGGTTGCCTTGCCATGCCATGTATTGCTCTGTGGTGAGTGGTTCAAGCTCACGAACATGCCTACTTATTGTTGTTCCTGCCATGTTTAAATCTGTAATATAACTTGCCATGTTTACATGGGTGCCATCATATTTTGTATGCCTTTTTGGCTCATGGTCAGTAAGGGACTGTTGTTCTATGCATTTAGTAGATTCATGCCATGCCTTTGTTTGCCATGTTAAGTTCCTGTAACATGTTGTTTGATAGCTCTAAACGTTGCAACCTGATGTTATTTCCTGCTAAGTCTGAAACTGTTATTATTTGCAATATCTCCATGTGTTTTTGAGCATGTTCTAGTTGTTTGTGGAGATAGCTCAGTGTTCATGTTTTGTTATGCTTTACCTGTACTTCATGCCCATGTATTTTGTTTTCATGTTGAGGTCCTGTAGCATGTTGTTTTGATGCTTGCAATATGCCTAGTTGCTGTTATGGACAGATTGTTGCTATGACTTGTATAGAGTGCATGTGTTGCACCGTTGCTCCGTTTTGAGTGTGCTCTATATGAAACTTGCTTGTTTTTGCATGTAGTTCCATATTCTCATGTTGCATCCTTGTTTTGGTGTGTTTGCTTGATGTTTGTTTGCATTTTGCATCAATGCCATGTTTAACTTGTTTTGCTCATATCTTCTAGGCCGTAGCTCCAAATCTAATGAACTTTATATGTAACTTGACTAGAATTTCGTGTAGATCATCTTGGTGATCTTTAACTTGCTGTTTAACAACTTGAACATAAGGTTTATTCAGTTTTGGACCAATTTCGAAATTTGCATATGAGGACTTACCGGAATTGTTATATGTTGTTCCCGGCCTCATTTAAACTTGCTTTGATGTGTTGTTCTTGTTTGCATCATCTCTTGCCATGAGTAGCTTCATGTAGCTTGGTCATGCATCATGCTTGTTGTGCATCATGTCTTGTTATGTGTGGTGTGTTTACCATGTTGTGTGCTTCTTCTCGATAGTTCCCGTTTCGTTGCGATCGTGAGGATTCGTTCGTCTACGTGTGGTTCGTCTTCGTGGCTTCATATTCTTCATGGACTCGTTCTTCTTCCTTGCAGGATTTCAGGCAAGATGACCGCTACCCTGGATCTCACTACTATCATTGCTATGCTAGTTGCTTCGTTCTATCGCTATGCTGCGCTACCTATTACCTGTTTATCAAGCCATCCCATATTGCCATGAACCTCTAACCTTTGACACCATTCCTATGCAAACTGTTGCTTGGCTATGTTACCGCTTTGCTCAGCCCCTCTTATAGCGTTGCTAGCTGCAGGTGAAGTTGAAGATTTCTCCATGGTGGACAGGGTTTATGTTGGGATATCACAATATCTCTTATATTATTAATGCACCTATATACTTGGTAAAGGGTGGAAGGCTCGGCCTTATGCCTGGTGTTTTGTTCCACTCTTGCCGCCCTAGTTTCCGTCATACCGGTGTTATGTTCCCGGATTTTGCGTTCCTAACGCGGTCGGGTGATTTATGGGACCCCCGACGGTTCGCTTTGAATAAAACTTGTCCAAAGAAGGCCCAACCTTGGTTTTACCATTTGCCTCACCACCACCTACTTTTCCCTTGGGAGTAATTAACCCAAGGGTCATCTTTATTATAGCCCCCTGGGCCAATGCTTGTCTAAGTGTTGGTCCAAACTAGAGCACCGTTGGGACCATTCCTTGGCAACTTGGATTAAATCGGTACTGTATGCTTCGCTTATCCGGTGTTGCCACGAGAACGAGATATGTGCAGCTCCTATCGGGATTGTCGGCGATCGGGCGGCTTTGCTGGTCTTGTTTTACCATTGTCAAAATGTCTTGTAAACCGGATTCCGAGACTGATTGGGTCTTCTGGGAGAAGGTCTATTCTTCGTTGATCGCGAGAGCTTGTCATGGGCTAAGTTGGGACACCCCTGCAGGGTTTAAACTTTCGAGAGTCGTGCCCGCGGTTATGTGGCAGATGGGAATTTGTTAATGTCCGGTTGTAGATAACTTGACACTAGATCCGAATTAAAATGCATCAACCGCGTGTGTAGCCGTGATGGTCTCTTCTCGGCGGAGTCCGGGAAGTGAACACGGTTTCTGGGTTATGATTGACGTAAGTAGGTGTTCAGGATCACCTCTTGATCATTGCTAGCTTCACGACCGTTCCGCTTGTTTCTCTTCTCACTCTCATTTGCGTTGCTTAGCCACTATATATGCTTAGTCGCTGCTACAACCTCACCACTTTACCCCTTCCTTTCCCATTAAGCTTTGCTAGTCTTGATACCCATGGTAATGGGATTCTTTGAGTCCTCATGGCTCACAGTTTACTACAACAACGATTCTTGAGTACAGGTTGTGCGATGATCTTGACGCGAGAGCGATGCTTGCTTGCTTTGAGTTCTTCTTACGCTTCTTCGATCGGGGATAGGTTCGGTCGTCGGCTGGGCTAAAGGTGGTGGATATTGTTTGAGTTTCTGTTTATGATTCATCCGTAGTCGGATGTTGATCTCTTGTATGATGATATTGTATTCGTGTGGCATTGTATGCCTTTTGTATGTATACCCATCTATTATGTAATGTTGATGTAATGATATCCACCTTGCAAAAGTGTCTCAATATGCGGGTCTATCCTTGGTGGGACCTTCAAGTTCCTTTTGGATAGGGTCGCATATTGGGCGTGACAAGTTGGTATCAGAGCCTCGACCGACCTTAGGAGCCCCCTTGATTGATCGTGTAGTTTGGCCGTTGTGGAGTCTAGAAAAAACCTATTTTCGGAGTCTAGTTATATCGGAGAGTAGGAATTCTTTTTAGTCCTCTGCCCCTTCGTCGCTCTGGTGAGGAATCTTAACGTAGGTGTTTTGAATTACTCCTCTTCCCATTCAAATTTTCTTTAGGTTCATGCAGTTGGTTTTCCGATCATTGGTTCTCAGCTCTTTTCATCCGGTGCATTTCTCGTCATGTTGACTCAAGCCTCTTCATCGTTGTCAAGTTCAATCCTCAGTTGTTTTCTTTTCCCACCCGCCCTCCCCTTTTTTCTCCTCGGAATCCGGAGTCTGTAATCGAGTATCCTTCCTACTCGTGCGAAGCATTTGCATTCTTTCAACTGGTGTTTCCTCTTGAAGTTATTCGTCGTTTTTCCCCTTCCAAGTTACCCTTGTTTTCCCGCCCTCCCACCCTTTTCTTCCCGGAGTCTGACTCCCTCTTGACCATCTATTTCATTCGCTTGGAGCCTCTTCAGTCTTCCCTCAATTATTTCAACCGGTGAATTCTCGTCTCCTTCGTCATTCTTCATCCCTTTCTTTTTCCGGTGGATTCAACTCTAGTTTTTCGGGTTGATCATATTCTTTCTCTCGGCTCAAGTATTTCCCTTTGCTCGTTCGCCTCTCGCCATTTTATCCGTCCGGAGTATGATGCACCGGAACAATTCAAATATTTTAATCATCCCGGCGCATCATCTATCTATTCAACATCCTTTCCAACGATGTTTTCCCCAGTGGGCCCTAACCCACAGGTCTTTTCCCAGGATCTTACCTGACTCTTCTAATTCCCCCGGAGTTATTCTCAATTCTTTTCAAGTTTGACGTAAGTATGAATTTCATCAGTCAGATGCCTCTCCAAGATCGCTTTCAAATTCTTTTCATCTTTGGTTCAACCCTTCCTCTTTGTCATTCTCCCGGAGTACCTCAGTAATTTTGGTGGTTTTTCTCGTCGTCATTTGAAGACCGAAGAAGAGTTTTTTCCTCTAAATCTTGTCCGTTCTCCCGGAGATTCGCGGTGCTAGCTCGATGGTATCCTATCAAATTGTTTCAAGTCATACAAATTCTTTTCATCCATTCGGAGCATTTCAGGAGTTGCTTTCTCTCTCGATCTTCCGGAGGCCATCTTTTCGGAAGATTTCTTCGTTATAAGTTTTTCAAATTCGTTCTCCAATTATTCTATATCCGTGCCCCTTCGTTCATCTCAGTATTATTCCCGGTGATTCATTCTCTTTCATCAGTCATTTTGAATTCTCACGGTGGTTCGTTCAAGATTCTTTTTCCTCGATTTTCATTTTAATCCACTCGTCCTTTTCAATCCTACCGGTGGGTCTTGAAGACTTTCTCAAGTTTAGGCGCCTATATCTCCCCTTAATATTTTCCCAATGTGAATAAGTAATATGTAAATCCATTGCTTGTCATCAATTTAATTTGATGAAGGATAAGCATACAATAAATCTTATTCTCATTTCATCCAAGTGAGTAATTCCTTCCTTCGGAGTTTGTTCATGATGAATAAATTCTAGTTCCAAGTGTTTCATCTTTTCTTTTCCGGAGTTCATATTTCCTCGGTCATTTCGTCGGAACCTCCATCTAAATCATCGCAAGGCTCATCTTATTCTTCCATCCTTCATTTCTATCTCATCATCCTTTTGTCACCGGAGTTCTTCATGGTGGTTCTTCATGAGATAATTCATTCTTCAAGAGTTCATCAAGTATTGTTCCATCCCCCCTAGCCCGTGTTCTTTTCTTTCCATGTTCAGCCGGAGTGCTGTCTAAATCCTTTCAGTCTTATTCGTTTCGTTTCTCATTCTAACCACTTCGGTTAGAACGAGTCGTTTCATAGTCTATCTGATTCAGTGATCTTTCGATTCTCGTCATTCTCGTTGTTCCTCTCTTCTTCTCAAGTGCTCTCGATTATTTGCTTCTTCTCTTGAGTTCTTGTTTCACTCATCCCTTTTTCCCTTCCGTCTCGGTCCTAAGATCTCGGGACGAGATCTCTTGTTAGTGGAGGAGTGTTGTAACGCCCCGGATTCGATGCGCCAGGTGTCTTCCAGTTATTCGCCATCTTTGCCATGTCATTTGCTTGTGTGTTGCACTTTGCCATGTCATCATATGCATTTCATATCATGTCATCATGTGCATTTCATTTTGCATACATGTTCGTTTCATGCATCCGAGCTTTTTCCCCATTGTCCGTTTTGCAATCCGGCACTCCTATGTCCTCCGGCGTCCCCTTTTGTCTTCTGTTTTGTGCGGGTGTTAAACTTTCTCGGAATGGCCCGAGGTTTGCCAAGCGGCCTTGGTATACCACCGGTAGACCGCCTGTCAAGTTTCGTGCCATTTGGAGGTCGTTTGGTACTCCAACGGTTAACCGGGTAGCCGTAAAGCCCTCTTTTGTTTGCAGCCCAACACCCCTTCCAAAGTGGCCCAAAACCCAGCAAACTCCCCTCCATGCTCTCGGTCGTTCGATCACGATCGCGTGGCCGAAAACCGCTCCTCATTTGGACTCTCCTAGCTCCCTCCACCTATAAAAACGTCTTCCCCTCTCCATTTTCGGATCATTTCCCCCCCGAAACCCTAAATCTCTCCTTCTCGCATACGGACACGTCCGCCTGGCCGGACACGTCCGCGCCGCCTTCCAACCAACCAGGGGCGCCACGTGGCACTCGCCGCCCGTCGCGCCGGCTGACCACGAGCCATTGCTGCCCCTGCCTCACCCGCCCAGACGCCCACCCCACCAGCGCGCGCCCGAGTGCTCGCCTCGCCCCGAGCCGCCATGGATACTGACCATTCTCGCCGCCGCCGGATCCGCCCGCCCGCGCCGCCGCCGCCTCCTCGCGTCGCCCGCCGCCGGATTTCGCCGGCGCCACCACCATGGTGCGCACCAGACCCGCCGCCGCCCATGCGCTTCGCCGCCCTCCGCCGGCCACCCGACCCCACGGAAGCCGCCCGCCGCGCCGCCATGGCCTTGGCGCCCCTCCGCCTCCCTCCACCGGGATCCGGCCGAATCCGGCGAGGAGCGCCCAGATCCGGCCCAGATCCGACCTCGCCGGCGACTTCCCCGGCCCCAACTCCGGCGAGCTCCGACCTGCATCAAAAACCGTGCGAACCGAGGTTGACCCCCGTATAAGTCCCTGTTTCTGTGACATAAACATGCCATGTTCATCGCATCACATCTCTGCATCCGTAGCTCCGTTTTGTGCGTGTAATATGTCAAATTGTTCGTCTCGATGAGTACTTCATTTCATTCTATTGCATCATTTTTATTTGAGCTCAGCTTGATGCCCGAAATGCTGTTGGAAGAGTGCATGTTGATGTTAATCTGCTGAAACTGTTATAACTTGCTGTTTTATCATTTTTGCCATGATTGATGTGTGCATCCTATGAGGTTGAGCCCTACATGTATGTTGATATATGCCATGCCATATTTTCAGAGGTGTCAACCATGTATTTTTGTGAGTTGTGTGCTGAGTGTATCAAGCTTGCTAAGTAGGGTAGTTGTCATTCTTTGTCTTCTGACAGATTCTCATTATATTTTGTTGCTATGTTAACATGCTTCTACTAATCATTCTATGCATAATCTGGAGATGCTCTATAAACATGTTTTGATCTACATGTCATGTTCTATCCATTCATGCCCTTGGCTGCAATTATAGCCTCTTTGGAACATGTTGTTATCTTGCTCCAAAGTTGCTTGAAAATGTTGCTGTCAGCCTGTTAACATTAAGTTCACTTGTTCCCATGTGTTTTGCTAGTGATCCATGTACCCTATGACCTTGCTCTTGCCATGCTTAGCTTCATAAACATGCCTTCTTACTGTTGGTTGCCTTGCCATGCCATGTATTGCTCTGTGGTGAGTGGTTCAAGCTCACGAACATGCCTACTTATTGTTGTTCCTGCCATGTTTAAATCTGTAATATAACTTGCCATGTTTACATGGGTGCCATCATATTTTGTATGCCTTTTTGGCTCATGGTCAGTAAGGGACTGTTGTTCTATGCATTTAGTAGATTCATGCCATGCCTTTGTTTGCCATGTTAAGTTCCTGTAACATGTTGTTTGATAGCTCTAAACATTGCAACCTGATGTTATTTCCTGCTAAGTCTGAAACTGTTATTATTTGCAATATCTCCATGTGTTTTTGAGCATGTTCTAGTTGTTTGTGGAGATAGCTCAGTGTTCATGTTTTGTTATGCTTTACCTGTACTTCATGCCCATGTATTTTGTTTTCATGTTGAGGTCCTGTAGCATGTTGTTTTGATGCTTGCAATATGCCTAGTTGCTGTTATGGACAGATTGTTGCTATGACTTGTATAGAGTGCATGTGTTGCACCGTTGCTCCGTTTTGAGTGTGCTCTATATGAAACTTGCTTGTTTTTGCATGTAGTTCCATATTATCATGGTGCATCCTTGTTTTGGTGTGTTTGCTTAATGTTTGTTTGCATTTTGCATCAATGCCATGTTTAACTTGTTTTGCTCATATCTTCTAGGCCGTAGCTCCAAATCTAATGAACTTTATATGTAACTTGACTAGAATTTCGTGTAGATCATCTTGGTGATCTTTAACTTGCTGTTTAACAACTTGAACATAAGGTTTATTCAGTTTTGGACCAATTTCGAAATTTGCATATGAGGACTTACCGGAATTGTTATATGTTGTTCCCGGCCTCATTTAAACTTGCTTTGATGTGTTGTTCTTGTTTGCATCATCTCTTGCCATGAGTAGCTTCATGTAGCTTGGTCATGCATCATGCTTGTTGTGCATCATGTCTTGTTATGTGTGGTGTGTTTACCATGTTGTGTGCTTCTTCTCGATAGTTCCCGTTTCGTTGCGATCGTGAGGATTCGTTCGTCTACGTGTGGTTCGTCTTCGTGGCTTCATCTTCTTCATGGACTCGTTCTTCTTCCTTGCGGGATTTCAGGCAAGATGACCGCTACCCTGGATCTCACTACTACCATTGCTATGCTAGTTGCTTCGTTCTATCGCTATGCTGTGCTACCTATTACCTGTTTATCAAGCCATCCCATATTGCCATGAACCTCTAACCTTTGACACCGTTCCTATGCAAACCGTTGCTTGGCTATGTTACCGCTTTGCTCAGCCCCTCTTATAGCGTTGCTAGCTGCAGGTGAAGTTGAAGATTTCTCCATGGTGGACAGGGTTTATGTTGGGATATCACAATATCTCTTACATTATTAATGCACCTATATACTTGGTAAAGGGTGGAAGGCTCGGCCTTATGCCTGGTGTTTTGTTCCACTCTTGCCGCCCTAGTTTCCGTCATACCGGTGTTATGTTCCCGGATTTTGCGTTCTAACGCGGTCGGTTGATTTATGGGACCCCCGACGGTTCGCTTTGAATAAAACTTGTCCAAAGAAGGCCCAACCTTGGTTTTACCATTTGCCTCACCACCACCTACTTTTCCCTTGGGAGTAATTAACCCAAGGGTCATCTTTATTATAGCCCCCGGCCAATGCTTGTCTAAGTGTTGGTCCAAACTAGAGCACCGTCTTGGGACCATTCCTTGGCAACTTGGATTCGTTGGTACCAGACGCTTCGCTTATCGGTGTTGCCACGAGAACGAGATATGTGCAGCTCCTATCGGGATTGTTGGCGATCGGGCGGCTTTGCTGGTCTTGTTTTACCATTGTCGAAATGTCTTGTAAACCGGGATTCCGAGACCGATCGGGTCTTCCCGGAGAAGGTTTATTCTTCGTTGATCGCGAGAGCTTGTCATGGGCTAAGTTGGGACACCCTGCAGGGTTTAAACTTTCGAGAGCCGTGCCCGCGGTTATGTGGTAGATGGGAATTTGTTAATGTCCGGTTGTAGATAACTTGACACTAGATCCGAATTAAAATGCATCAACCGCGTGTGTAGCCGTGATGGTCTCTTCTCGGCGGAGTCCGGGAAGTGAACACGGTTTCTGGGTTATGATTGACGTAAGTAGGTGTTCAGGATCACCTCTTGATCATTGCTAGCTTCATGACCGTTCCGCTTGTTTCTCTTCTCGCTGTCATTTGCGTTGGTTAGCCACTATATATGCTTAGTCGCTGCTGCAACCTCACCACTTTACCCCTTCCTTTCCCATTAAGCTTTGCTAGTCTTGATACCCATGGTAATGGGATTGCTGAGTCCTCGTGGCTCACAGTTTACTACAACAACAGTTGCAGGTACAGGTTGTGCGATGATCTTGACGCGAGAGCGATGCTTGCTTGCTTTGAGTTCTTCTTCTGCTTCTTCGATTAGGGGATAGGTTCGGTCGGCAGCACTGGCTAGGTGGTGGATATTGTTTGAGTTTCTGTTTATGATTCATCCGTAGTCGGATGTTGATCTCTTGTATGATGATATTGTATTCGTGTGGCATTGTATGCCTTTTGTATGTATACCCATCTATTATGTAATGTTGATGTAATGATATCCACCTTGCAAAAGCGTCTCAATATGCGGGTCTATCCTTGGTGGGACCTTCGAGTTCCTTTTGGATAGGGTCGCATATTGGGCGTGACACGCTGACTCTTGTGTATCGAGCTTTTGTATTCGAGCCCTCGAGGCCCCTGGCTTGTAATATAAAGCTTGTATTATTTTATTTGTGTCTAGAGTTGTGTTGTGATATCTTCCCGTGAGTCCCTAATCTTGATCGTACACATTTGCGTGTATGATTAGTGTACGATTGAATCGGGGGCGTCACAGAATCATTTGATTATTGCGAACCGTGCCTTTTGGGCAAGATGACTAAAACTCCGTTCTCCGGACCAATGGAACAAGCTACTGACTTATTGGAAATAATACATACCGATGTACGCGATCCAATGAGTGTTGATGCTCGTGGCAAGTATCGTTATTTTCTGACCTTCAGAAGATGATTTGAGCAGATATGGGTATATCTACTTGATGAAACATAAGTCCGAAATAGTTGAAAGGTTCAAAGAATTTCAGAGTGAAGTGGAAAAATCATCGTAACAAGAAAATAAAAGTTTTTGCAATCTGATCGCGGAGACGAATATTTGAGTTACGAGTTTGGTCTTACAAAGTACAGTCCGCACCAGAGTGGTACGGTAATCCTGTTCTGGAAGTCATGTTACTAGACCATGATGAACCTACGAACTATGAGGAAGCGATGATGAGCCCGGATTCCACGAAATGGCTTGAGGCCATGAAATCTGAGATGGGATCCATGTATGAGAACAAAGTGTGGACTTTGGTGGAGTTGTCCGATGATCGGCTAGCCATATTGTATAAATGGATCTTCAAGAGGAAGACAGATGCTGATAGTAGTGTTACTATCTACAAAGATCGACTTGTCGCAAAAAGGTTTTCGACAAGTTCAAGGTGTTGACTACAATGAGATTTTCTCAACTGTAGCTATGCTTAAGTCTGTCCGAATCATGTTAGCAATTGCTACATTTTATGAAATCTGGCAAATGGATGTCAAAACTGCATTCCTTAATGGTTTTCTTAAAGAAGAGTTGTATATGATGCAACCAGAAGGTTTTGTCAATCCTAAAGGTGCTAACAAAATGTGCAAGCTCCAGCGATCCATCTGTGGACTGGTGCAAGCATCTCAGAGTTGGAATATACGCTTTGATAAGTTGGTCAAAGCATATAGTTTTATACAGACTTGCGGTGAAGCCTGTATTTACAAGAAAGTGAGTGGGAGCTCTGTAGCATTTCTAATATTATATGTGGATGACATATTGTTGATTGGAAATGATATGGAAATTCTGGATAGCATGAAAGGATACTTAAAAAAGAGTTTTTCAAAGCAAGACCTCGGTGAAGCTGCTTACACATTGAGCATCAAGATCTATATAGATAGATCAAGACGCTTGATAAGATTTTCAATGAGTACATACCTTGACAAGATTTTGAAATAGTTCAAAATGAACAGTCAAAGAAAGAGTTCTTGCCTATGTTGCAAAGGTGTGAAATTGAGTAAGACTCAAATCCCGACCACGGCAGAAAATAGAAAAGAAAATGAAAGTCATTCCCTATGCCTCAGTCATAGGTTCTATAAAGTATGCTATGCTATGTACCAGACCTATTATATACCTTGCTCTGTATTTGGCAAGGGAGTACAATAGTGATCTAGGAGTAGTTCACTGGACATTGGTCAAGAATATCCTTAGTGAGGACTAAGGAAATATTTCTCGATTATGGAGGTGATAAAAGAGCCCATCGTAAAGAGTTACATCACTGCAAGCTTTTTACACGGATCCAGATGACTCTAAGTCTCAATCTGGATACATATTGAAAGTGGGAGCAATTAGCTAGAGTAGCTCCGAGCAGAGCATTGTAGACATAGAATATTTGCAAAATATATACAGCTCTGAATGTGACAGACCCATTGACTAAGCTTCTCTCACGAACAAAACATGATCACACCTTAGTACTCTTTGGGTGTTAATCACATAGCGATGTGAACTAGATTATTGACTCTAGTAAACCTTTTGGGTGTTGGTCACATGACGATGTTAATTATGGGTGTTAATCACATGCAGATGTGAATATTGGTGTTAAATCACATGGCGATGTGAACTAGATTATTGACTCTAGTGCAAGTGGGAGACTGAAGGAAATATGCCCTAGAGGTAATAATAAAGTTATTATTTATTTCCTTATTTCATGATAAATGTTTATTATTCATGCTAGAATTGTATTAACCGGAAACATAATACATGTGTGAATACATAGACAAACATAGTGTCACTAGTATGCCTCTACTTGACTAGCTCGTGAATCAAAGATGGTTAAGTTTCCTAGCCATGGACAAAAGAGTTGTCATTTGATTAATGGGATCACATCATTAGGAGAATGATGTGATTGACTTGACCCATTTCGTTAGCCTTAGCACTTGATCGTTTAGTATGTTGCTATTGCTTTCTTCATGACTTATACATGTTGCTATGACTATGAGATTATGCAACTCCCGTTTACCGGAGGAACACTTTGTGTGCTACCAAACGTCACAACGTAACTGGGTGATTATAAAGGAGCTCTACAGGTGTCTCCGAAGGTACATGTTGGGTTGGCATATTACAAGATTAGGATTTGTCACTCCGATTGTCGGAGAGGTATCTCTGGGCCCACTCGGTATTGCACATCACTATAAGCCTTGCAACTAATTAGTTAGTTGCGGGATGATGTATTACGGAATGAGTACAGAGACTTGCCAGTAACGAGATTGAACTAGGTATTGAGATACCGACGATCGAATCTCGGGCAAGTAACATACCGATGACAAAGGGAACAACGTATGTTGTTATGCGGTTTGACCGATAAAGATCTTCATAGAATATGTGGGAGTCAATATGAGCATCCAGGTTCCACTATTGGTTATTAACTGGAGACGTGTCTCGGTCATGTCTACATAGTTCTCGAACCCGTAGGGTCCGCACGCTTAACGTTATGATGACAATTTTATTATGAATTTATAAGTTTTGATGTACCGAAGGTTGTTCGGAGTCCCGGATGTGATTACGGACATGACGAGGAGTCTCTAAATGGTCGAGACATAAAGATTGATATATTGGAAGCCTATATTTGGATATCGGAATGGTTCCGGGTGAAATCGGGATTTTACCGGAGCACCGGGGGGTTACCGGAACCCTCCCGGGGGTTATTGGGCCTTCATGGGCCCTAAGGGAGAAGAGGAGAGGAGGCAAGAGGTGGGCTGCGCCCCCTCCCCTCCCTAGTCCGAATAGGACATGGAGAGGGGGGCGGCGCCCCCCTTTCCTTCCCCTCTTCCTCCTCCTCCCCCCTTCTCCTTCTCCAACTAGGAAAGAAGGGAGTCCTACTCCCGGTGGGAGTAGGACTCCCCCTTGGCGCGCCCTCCTTGGTCGGCCGCCCCCTCCCCCTTGGCTCCTTTATATACGGGGGGCAGTGGGCACCTCTAGACACACAAGTTGATCTTCGTGATCGTTCCTTAGCCGTGTGCGGTGCCCCCCTCCACCATATTCCACCTCGGTCATATCGTTGCGGTGCTTAGGCGAAGCCCTGCGTCGGTAGAACATCATCATCATCACCACGCCGTCATGCTGACGGAACTCATCCCCGACACCCTGCTGGATCGGAGTCCGGGGATCATCATTGAGCTGAACATGTGCTGAACTCGGAGGTGCCCTACGTTCGGTACTTGGATCGATCGGATCGTGAAGACGTACGACTACATCAACCGCATTGTCATAACGCTTCTGCATACGGTCTACGAGGGTACGTGGACAACACTCTCCCCTCTCGTTGCTATGCATCACCATGATCTTGCGTGTGCGTAGGAATTTTTTTGAAATTACTACGTTCCCTAACAGTACCCATCACAAAACCATCTCCCTCGCATTTATATTATTTGCCATTTGCCTCTCGTTTTCCTCTCCCCACTTCACCCTTGCCATTTTATTTGCCCTCTCTTTCCCAATCTCCTCCTCTCTTTTTGCTTGCCGTTTTTCTGTTTGCTTGTGTGTTGGATTACTTGTTGCCATGGTGCAAGATAATACCAAATTGTGTGATTTCTCGAATACCAATAATAATGATTTCCTTAGTACTCTAATTGCTCCTCTTAATGATGTTGAGTCTTGTGAAATCAATACTGCTTTGCTGAATCTTGTTATGAAAGATCAATTTGCCGGCCTTCCTAGTGAAGATGCTGCTACTCATCTAAACAATTTTGTTGATTTGTGTGATATGCAAAAGAAAAAAGATACGGATAACAATATTGTCAAATTGAAGTTATTTCCATCGTGCTAAAGTTTGGTTTTCGTCTTTGCCTAAAAATAGTATTGATTCTTGGAACAAATGCAAAGATGCTTTTATCTCTAAGTATTTTCCTCTCGCTAAGATTATTACTCTTAGGAACGATATCATGAATTTTAAACAACTTGTCATGAGCATGTTGCCCAATCTTGGGAAAGAATGAAATTGATGCTTCGCAATTGCCCTACTCATGGTTTGAATTTATGGATGATCATACAAATTTTTTATGCCGGTTTGAACTTTGCTTCTAGAAATCTCTTAGATTCGGTCGCGGGGGGCACGTTTATGGAAATCACGTTAGGAGATGCTACAAAACTTCTTGATAATATTATGGCTAATTATTCTCAATGGCACACCGAAAGATATTCTAGTAAAAAAGTGCATGCTATAGAAGAAATCAATGTTTTGAGTGGAAAGATAGATGAACTTATGAAATTGTTTGCTACTAAAAATACTCCTCTTGATCCCAATCATATGCCTTTGTCTTCTTTGATTGAGAATAATAATGAATCTATGGATGTGAATTTTGTTGGAAGGAATAGTTTTGGAAACAATGCTTATAGAGGAAACCTATTGCTGAACCACCTGAGAATCCAAATGATATCTCTATGTCTGATGCTGAAACACATTCTGGTAATGAACATGAACCTAGTGAAAATGTTAATGATGATGTTCATGATGATGCTCAACCTAGTAACGATAATGATGTAGAAGTTGAACCTGCTGTTGATCTTGATAACCCACAATCAAGGAATCAACATTATGATAAAACAGACTTTGTTGGTAGGAAACATGGTAAAGAAAGGGAACCATGGGTTCAGAAACCCATGCCTTTTCCTCCGAAACCATCCAAGAAAAAGGATGATGAGGATTTTGAGGGCTTTGCTGAAATGATTAGACCCATCTTTTTGCGTATGCGATTAACTGATGTGCTTAAAACAAATCCTTATTCTAAGTATATGAAGGATATCATTACTAAGAAAAGAAAGATACCGGAAGCTGAAATTTCCACCATGCTTGCTAATTATACTTTTAAGGGTGGAATACCAAAGAAACTTGGAGATCTAGGAGTACCTACTATACCATGCTCCATTAAGAGAAATTATGTTAAAACTGCTTTATGTGATCTTGGAGCCGGTGTTAGTGTTATGCCTCTCTCTTTATATCATAGACTTGACTTGAATAAGTTGACACCTACTGAAATATCTTTGCAAATGGCTGATAAATCAGCTGCTATACCTGTCGGTATTTGTGAGGATGTGCCTGTTGTAGTTGCGAACGTTACTATTTTAACGGACTTTGTTATTCTTGATATTCCTGAGGATGATAGTATGTCTATTATTCTTGGAAGACCTTTCCTTAATACTGCAGGGGCTGTTATTGATTGCAACAAAGGCAATGTCACTTTTCATGTTAATGGTAATGAGCACACGGTACACTTTCCGAGGAAACAACCTCAAGTTTATAGTATCAACTCTATTGGAAAAATCCCATCGATTATATTTGGAGGTTTTGAATTTCCTCTCCCTACTGTCAAGAAAAAGTATGATATTCTTATTGTTGGGGATTTTCATATCCCTGTTGAGGTAACTTAGTGTTATTCGAAATTTCTCCGGTTCTGTGTTATTCAGAATGAGTTTGTTAACAAGACTTGATCAACCTTGTTAGTGGGTTCATTTTGATGATCATGAGATGGATGAAACTAGAAGCACAACCTTCTGTACCCTCTTTATATTTTCTGTTATTTAGTAGAAATAAAGTAAAATAGTATTTTTCTGTCTGTCTCCTGACTTATCCGTGCAATATAAAAATATCCCGAAAATAAAAGTCCTCAGACTGCCATGCCAATTTAATATGATTTTTTCGGGAATATTTGAGGATTTATTGTGCAAAAATTACCGCGGGGGGAGCTGCCACCTGGCCACAAGGGTGGAGGGCGCGCCCCCTGCCTCGTGGGCCCACGGTGGCCCTCCTCCACTTATCCCTGCACCCATATTCTTCCTCTGCCTCACACAAACACGAAAAACCAACTCAAGCACGAGTTCCAGCCCCTGTTGCTGTGATTTTCGATCTCCTTGCTCAAAGCACCTCTCGCAAAACTGCTTGGGGAGATTGTTCCTTGGTATGTGACTCCTCCATTGGACCAATTAGTTTTTGTTCTAGTGCTTTATTCATTGCAAATTTATGCTGCATAGGTGACCATGTTCTTGAGCTTGCATGTCAAATTTATATGGTTCCAAGTAGTTCTAATGCTTGATATAGGCTCCAGGCACTTGTGGGAGTTGTTGCTATCAATTTTATTGAAGTTGGTTCACTTTTATTTGAAGTTACTAAAAATTTCAGATTATTTCAGAAAATAATGAAGAGACTTTTGAGGGGCTCGTCGAGCCGAAGCTCGAAGGAAAAACAAAAGGAAGAAGAGCAGAAGCCCAAATTTATTTTGCCACGCACCGCGGAGGTCCGGCCGTGTGAATGGCCTTCCGATGACTTCTTGAGGAGAGCCGGGATTTATGAGGATTTCTATTTATTGATTGAGAATGTTGGCCTCACTGACTTCCTCCGCGACCAACGTCATCAGTATCTCTTACTCACAAATACTTTTGTGCAAAACTTCTACTTTTTCCCGAAGAAATCACCTCCTTCAATAGAGTTTCATTTATATGACATTGTTAAGAAGATGCCATTAGCTGAATTTTGCGAGGTTTGCAAAATACCCTTTGAGGGCACCTTGGATGAACCACACCGTAACGAAGTAGAAGCTTTTATTAACACTATCACTGTGGGAGAAACCAGCAAGGTTTCTGATGCAAGGATTACTAGCATACATTTTCCTGTTTTACGCTACTTTGCCTTATTTGCTAGTCGTTGCTTGATTGGACGTGGGAACTGTGGAAACCTTAGTGTTCCTGATATTATTATTTTGTTTCATGGTTTATACCGAAATAACTCTGTTAGTATGGGTGGAATTGTTGCTAGATGGTTAAGTATGAACCGTACTAAGGGCCCTATCTTTGGAGGCATTTATGCTTCGCGCCTAGCTGAACATTTTGAAATACCTATTAGGCATGAGGAGAAAGAAGAAACATCATTGCCCCGTGCTTATTTAGATTATAAGAGTATGCTAGCGCATGACTTTCTTGTTAAGAGTCGTGAAGGGGAGCTTAAATATAAATTATACTTTGATAAACATCACCCTGAGACTATTACTTTGCCTACTCCCTCTTTGTTTAAATTGTCTGCAGGTCCTCATATCGTTCCGCGGGCGGCCATTCAAGCCTATCGGAATCCTGCACCAGCCCCGGAACTGGAGACACTTTGTTTATTCTTGGGATCCAGAGGTGGTTGCCAGCCAGTGGCAGTCAGAGTCCTCTTCATCGCAGTATGACCCCAGCTTCACCTACGGGTATCCGCCAGGCTATCCCTGGCAATAGACCAACTTAGGCCAAAAGCCTAAGCTTGGGGGAGTACATATTTCCCACCGACATTACATTCATGTTCACACACACTCATTGCTAGATGTCGGTGCTCACACTCTTTCACTGTAATATCCATGCTAGTTTATTTTCTTTTTCCTGCTTTCTTCTTGTGTGTTTAATAAACCTTAAGAAAAACCAAAAAGATTGTTAGTAGTAGTTTATTTATTTGCTGTAGTAATTAAAAATAAAACCCAAAAATATTTCCCGTTCTTCTTTTGCTTGTTGGGAGCTTTCCCGTGTAAATAGTTTTTATTTCTTTTCTTTTCTTTGGGGGTCAGTAGGAGAAGACCATGATTAAATTGTTGAAGTGGCTCTTCTATGCATCATTGTTGATTTAACCAAGAGCCCATATTGCCTTGTCTTCTCCTGTTTATTGAATGCTCGCAGATTCCAGCTTAGTCCAATGCACGTGCACTCTTATTATTATTCACATCATTCAGCCATGCAAGTGAAAGGCAATTATGATGATATATGATGGATTGACTGAGATGGGAAAAGCTGGTATGAACTCGACCTCTCTTGTTTTTGTAAATATGATGAGTTCATCGTTCCTGAGTCAGCTATTATGAAATATACATATTTGCAATGACATTTAGAGATTATAGTTGCTTGTGTCATGCTTGAATAGCTATGAGTTATAACGGTTTACCTTGCGTGCCAACATGCTATTAGAATGATTATGATGTGGTATGATGGGATGGTATCCTCCTTTGAATTTATTAAGTGACTCGACTTGGCACATGTTCACGCATGTAGTTGAATCAAATCAACATAGCCTTCATGATATTTATGTTCATGATAGATTATATCCTACTTGTTGGGGATATAACTATTTGTGTAAGCCGCCCAGGAGGAGCCGGGTTACGCAAAGAAGACTCATCAGAAAGAAGCCCAAGACCAAGCATGAAGATAGCGGTTCAATAAAGGGTCTAAGGCCCACAGACGGCTTAAGGCCCGTAGCATGTAAACCGTCATAATGCCATGACTTGTAACATAAGGTAGAATTAACTAGTCACCGAGCCGAACACTGTCTATGAGCCGGCCGGGACTCTGTAGGCCGCAGGGCGCCCACCCATGTATATAAGGGGGCGACTCGCTGGCGGCTTAGGACAAGAAACAACTCATTGAGAGCCGGGCATAGCGTATCTCGCTCCCTGGTCATCAAAACATCATTCAATACCAACCCAATTAGACGTACGCTTTACCTTCACCGTAAGTGGCCGAACTAGTATAAACCTCTCGTGTCCCTTGTCCCGATTAACCCCTTCAAGCTTCCTAGTTGCGATGGCTCCACAACTAAGTCCTTTCACTAGGACATCTGACGTGACAATTCCACGACAGTTGGCGCCCACCGTGGGGCCAGCGCACGGTGGATTTGAGTTCTTGAAGGGCAACGAAGGGCTCAAGGGACACGTAGTGGGCCGGATGACCAACAGTCGTCGCGGCAAGATCTACATCGACGACGAAGGCTGGGGCCCTGACGCCGGCTCAATTGAGTACGGGTACCGGGTCTCCTTCGGTGGAATCCACGTCTTCATCAGCCAGATTGGTGAGCCGGGCCCTGAGCCGGACAACTACACCGACCTCCTCGAGACGGCTCAGCGTGCAAGAAAGGCCCGAGTTCAACCCGTGATGAAGCGTGCCTTTGTGGGCTGCATCCACGGAGAGGAACTTTCTGAAGGATCTGAAGATGGTGGTGAGACGGCCGTCCTCTCTGATGGTGATTCGTCCGCTGGTTCAACAGATTCGCTGTACCAAGTGCAAGACGGCGTGCTCGGGGGCTGTTCCGATGGCACCGGTATTCCGGACCCCTATGAGCCGCCAAGATGGGCAGGAGTCTTCATGGCTGGGACTCAACCTGGCCAAAACTCTACAGCCGCTACAGCAATAACATCCGGGACAGGAGCAGCCGGGGCAGGAGGCCCCGTGCGCCCGCTGGCTCAGGTGCTGATAGATCTCATGGATAAGCTCACGGCCCTGTTAACCGCCACGGTTATTCCTGAAAATAAAGATGAGCATGACGCGGAGGTGGCACGGGTGCGCGAGGAAATAGCTCGGGCCAAGGAGGCCTTGGCAGCTGAGGACACCAGGTTAGCCACATAACGGGCGGCTTTGGATGCGCGGGCACAACGACTACAGTTGGAAGCCTACCAGCTCACAATGAGCCTAAACGCGTCTAACGAGGTGATGAGGAGGAGGCATCAGAAAACCCAGTCCCGTTTACGTCCGGTTTATGATCCTCGAAATCTTTTTGCTACACCCGGAGTTGGCCCAAGTAACCCGCCAGATGCAAATCAGTTTATGACAGCCGGAACAGGAGGACCGACTCAACCTCGGGAGATGGCACCTCCTCATGGGAGCATGGCACTGCCCCATTACGTGCCGATAAAGCCGGGTCACTTTTCCAACCCCATGGAAAACTTAATCGCAGCATCGGCCCGCTTGGCGGCTCTCCCAGTGGACGGTGATGACCCGACAGCGGTGGATACCCAGAGGGTCAGAGAACTTATCCAGACAGCCCTGGCTCAGCAAGAGACTTATTCTTATAGCCGGGACAGGATTCATTTAACTCCTTTGCCTTGGTTAGCACCGCCTCATCAGAACCGGAGTCCGAGTTACAGCAGGCGCATGGAGTCAGAAGCTTTGTCAAGCAACGCCCAGCGCAGTAACCAGCCCGGTGGCTATAATCCGGTGCAAGACCGAATACGTCAGGAGAACGAGCGAGCGGCTCAGCTAGCGGCTCAACAGACGGCTCATCAAGATTTCCTGGAGTATCCGACAACTTCCGTTGAGACGGGAGTGGCTACTAGAACTGGCGGTGTTCCTTGTTTGGTGCCGGCTCTGCGTAATGTACGTCTGCCCAAGGACTTCAAGGGACCTCGAAAGGTACCGAATTACACGGCCGACTTACAGCCCAGAGCGTGGATTGAAAGTTATGAGATGGCCATGGAGCTGTTGGAGGTCAGCGACGCAGCAATGGCCAAGTACTTCACCATGATGTTAGATGGAACAGCCTGGTCTTGGTTAAAGGGCTTGACGCCCAATTCCATTAATTCGTGGGCGGAGCTAAAAGCCCGTTTCATCCAGAACTTCAAGGACACTTGCAAGCAATCTATGTCGACTGTGGACTTGACAAATTGTAAGCAGGAGGAGGGGAATCCACGACTCACTGGGTACGCCGGGTCTAGGAGATAATACATTCATCTAACAAGATGGATGCCGACTCTGCAGTCCTTATGTTGGAGAAGAACTGTCGCTTTGAGCCGCTGAGACAGAAACTAGGGCGCCTTAAGCGTGATTGCAATGACGTGGGCACGCTGATGGCAGCTTTAGTCAAATACGCCAACTCTGACAGTACCAAGGATCCCGCGTATGATGAGGAAAACACAGGGAAGGGAAGGAAGAACGGCAATGGAAAGGGCCAGCAGCATAACCCGATGAATCAAGGAGGCAATAAGCGTAAGGCGGAGGGTAACCCAGAGTTTGTGGCCAATGCCAATGCGCAGGGTAATAATAAGAGACGTAAGGGAAAACCGCCCCCTAATCTGGCTGGTCAGGCCCATCTCTTGAGCAACTACTCAATGAGCCTTGCCCGAGACACGGCACCCGGGAACGACCCGCCACCCACTTGTGGAAAGATTGCGTGATCATGAAGGCTTTTAAGAATTCCAACACGTTTGGTGACAATTCTGGGTTCGGCGGAGGTTTAGGAGCAGGCGGTTTTCATGGCCCGAGCCCGCGGTTCAAATTCCGGCTTTCAGGGACATCAAGGCAGCTATAATCAACACTAATCTAGTCAAGGAGAACAGCGGCATCAGCAGTCGGGTTATCAAAGCCATCCAAAGCAGTTGAATAGTGGGCAGTATCACGTGTTCACCACTAGCTTATGCAAACGTGATCAGAAGGTTCATAAGAGGGCCGTGAATTCTGTTGAGCCGGCGGTTCCTCGTTATTTGAGGTGGTCAGAACAGCCCATTGTATGGAGCAGAGAAGATCACCCTCCATGGGTTGATAATCCGGGTCAGTTAGCCTTGGTGGTAGCGCCTCTGGTTGGTGGACATAAATTCACTAAAGTGCTCATGGACAGGGGTAGCAGCATCAATATCCTCTATTATGAGACCTTTCGATGCATGGGGTTAACTGATAAGAATTTGAGGACATCCAACACTATTTTTCATGGAGTGGTTCCTGGTAAGTCGGCTTACCCAGTTGGCAAGATTGAACTGGAAGTGGCCTTTGGAGACGAGTATGACTCCAGAGCTGAGAAATTGACGTTTGAAGTGGTCAAAATCAGAAGTCCGTATCATGCTCTGTTTGGGCGGCCGGCTTGTGCTAAGTTCATGGCACGGCCGAGTTATGTTTATTTGCAGCTCAAGATGCCGGGTCACAAGGGCACCATCACTGTGCATGGGAGTCGAAAGGTAGCCTTGGAGTGTGAAGAAGGCGACGCGGTCTATGCTGAGTCTGCTTGTGCAGCGGAAGAGCTAAAATTTTACCAAGATAATGTTGACCCGGCGGATATGACCTCACTGAAGAAGCCAACTACAGAGCATGACCCAGCGTTGAAGTTAAAATCGGCCACTGAGACGAAGCTTGTTGACTTTACTCCAGGCGACTCTTCTAAGCAATTCAACATCAGTACCAATTTGGATCCTAAATAGGAAAGCGCGCTCATTGAGTTCATCCGTGAGAACCGGGACATCTTTGCATGGAAACCTTCTGACATGCCGGGTGTACCGAGGGAACTCGCTGAGCACACTCTCAATATTGATCCTAAGTATAAGCCGGTCAGGCAGTTTCTTCGACGGTTCAATGAAGAAAGACGAAAAGCTATTGGAGAGGAAGTCGCCCGGCTCTTAGCGGCCGGGTTTATTGTTGAAGTTTTTCACCCGGAGTGGTTGGCTAATCCGGTGTTGGTGCTTAAGAAGAACGGCACCTGGCGGATGTATGTGGATTATACGGACTTAAACAAGGCTTGTTCGGCTGATCCCTTTGCTCTCCCCCGTATTGATCAAATCATTGATGCTACGACGGGTTGTGAACGTTTGAGCTTTTTGGATGCTTATTCTGGTTATCATCAGATCAAAATGGCAGTTAAGGACCAGGAGAAGACGTCTTTCATCACATCGTTTGGAGCCTTCTGTTATGTATCTATGCCATTTTGGCTCAAGAGTGCTTAGGCGATGATACGTCTCGAACGTATCTATAATTTATGAAGCATTCATGCTATTTTATTATCTGTTTTGAATGATTATGAGCTTTATTATACACTTTTATATTACTTTTGGGACTAACCTATTAACCGGAGGCCCAGCCCATATTGCGGTTTTATTGCCTGTTTCAGTATTTCGAAGAAAAGGAATATCAGACGGAGTCTAAAGGGAACGAAATCAACTGGAGAAGTTATTTTTGGAAGGAAAGCAACCCGGGAGACTTGGAGTCCATGTTAAGAAAGAAACATGGAAGGCACGAGGTAGGGGGGCGCGCCCACCCCCCTGGGCGCGCCCTCCACCCTCGTGGGGCCCTCGTGGCTCCCTGACGTATTTCTTCCTCCTATATATACCAATATACCCTAAAACTTCCAGAACAGAAGATAGATCGGGAGTTCCGCCTCCGCAAGCCTCTGTAGCCACCAAAACCTCTCGGGAGCCTGTTGCAGCGCCTGAGGGGGATCCCATCACCGTGGCCATCTTCATCATCCGGTACTATCCATGATGAGGAGGAGTAGTTCACCCTCGGGGCTGAGGGTATGTACCATCGCCTATGTGTTTGATCTCTCTCTCTCTCTCTCTCTCTCTCGTGTTCCCTCTATGGCACGATCTTGATGTATCGAGCTTTGCTATTGTAGTTGGATCTTATGATGTTTCTCCCCCTCTACTCTCTTGTGATGAATTGAGTTTCCCTTTTGAAGTTATCTTATCGGATTGAGTCTTTTATGAGAACACTTGATGTATGTCTTGCCGTGATTATCTGTGGTGACAATGGGATATCATGTGCCACTTGATGTATGTTTTGGTGATCAACTTGCGGGTTTCGTGACATAGGGAACCTATGCATAGGGGTTGGCACACGTTCTTGACTCTCCGATAGAAATTTTGGGGCACTCTTTGAAGTACTTTTATGTTGGTTGGAAGAATATGAGATTGTGTGATGCATATTGTATAATCATGCCCACGGATACTTGAGGTGACAATGGAGTATCTAGGTGACATTAGGGTTTTGGTTGATTTGTGTCTTAAGGTGTTATTCTATTACGAACTCTTTTATAGATTGATCCGAAAGAATAACTTTGAGGTGGTTTCGTACCCTACCATAATCTCTACGTTTGTTCTCCGCTATTAGTGGCTTTGGAGTGACTCTTTGTTGCATGTTGAGGGCTTGTCATATTATCTATCTATGTTATTATTGTTGAGAGAACTTGCACTAGTGAAAGTATGAACCCTAGGCCTTGTTTCCTATCATTGCAATACCGTTTACGCTCACTTTTATCATTAGTTACCTTGCTGTTTTTATTATTTCAGATTACAAAAACCTATATCTACCATCCATATTGCACTTGTATCACCATCTCTTCACCGAACTAGTGCACCTATACAATTTACTATTGTATTGGGTGTGTTGGGGACACAAGAGACTTTTTGTTATTTGGTTGCAGGGTTGTTTGAGAGAGACCATCTTCATCCTATGCCTCCTACGGATTGATAAACCTTAGGTCATCCACTTGAGGGAAATTTGCTACTGTCCTACAAACCTGTGCACTTGCAGGCCCAACAACGTCTACAAGAAGAAGGTTGTGTAGTAGACATCAAGCTCTTTTCTGGCGCCGTTGCCGGGGAGGCAAAGGTAAAGGGCACTCACTCACACCCCGTCAACTAAGCTCTTTTCTGGCGCCGTTGCCGGGGAGGTGAGTGCTTGAAGGTATATCTTTAGATCTTGCAATCAAATCTTTTTGTTTCTTGTTTTAGCACTAGTCTAGTTTATAAAAGAAAATTACAAAAAAAATGGAGTTAAGTGTGTCTCACACGCTTCACCTTTTTAATATCTTTCGTGAGTATGATGGAAAGGATAATTGTGCTCAAGTGCTAGAAGAAGAAATCTCTAAATTGTTTGGCACTAAATCTTTGAATGATGAGCATGATTGCAATGTTGTTAGTATGAATTCTTTGAATATCCATGATGCTAATGATGATTGCACTAGTTATGATGAAAATATCTCTTATGAGCATGTCAACTTTTGTGGAGTGCATGTTTGCATGAACACACCAAATAGAGAAGATATTTATTGCAAGAGGCATAAGCACTTAGAAACTAAATTGTTGCAAGAAAGGCTAGATGTTTGTGCTGAAAATTTAAATTTTCTTGGCCGTACTTGTGGACTTTGCAATGAAAGTGGCCATTTAGCTATCCGATGCAAATTGTTTCATGATCTAATCATGTCCAAAAATTGTGATGAGTTGATTTCCCTTGCACATTATAATGAGCTTAGCTTGCTTATGGGTTGCGAAGAAATGAAACATTTAACTAATTATCTTCCAGAATTTGCCCATTACAAACTTCTTGGTTTTGATCTAGAAGAAATTTATATGTATTGTGCGGTGAATTCCATTGAAAATCCTTATATTGCCAATTACATAAAGAAAAGAAAACAAATAGAGGATGAAGAGAATGCTAACGAAAGGGAAGAGACTTCCCAATCTCCTCCTATTATTTCTTATGATGAATCAGGTAACGAGGAGGAGCTTTATATTCAACCAATCTCATCAATAAGGAGCTCAAAGAGGAAGGTTGAACCTACACATAATGTGAAGAAGAAAAAGAAAATAAGGAGCAACAAAGGTAAAAAGGTATCCCCCCCAAATGATGTTGCTCCTACTACTACTTGTGATGATGATAATTGCTATACTATTGGTGCTATCCATATTTTTAATGATGAGAGTGATTATGCTTATGATATGAAAGGGCCCAAGCTTGGGGAAGCTATGTTTGATGAGGATGAAATATTTGAGAATATATTTGCAGGAATTAATGTTTGTCCCAAGCTTGGGGATGCTATGTTTAATGAAGATGATATTTTTAGCATTCCAAGTTGGATATGCAAAGTTGTTATGATAATAGCATGCCTCCTACCTATGATAATTATACTGATGAAAGTGGGTTCGGAAGAGAGTCAACTTTAGGAAGTAGTAATCCCACTATTTTGGAGGATGTTGAATTTTATTGTGATGAATACGAAAGTGGATTTGGAAGAGTGTCAACTTTATTTAGTGATTCCACTATCTTGGGAGAGGTTTCAATCGATTATGATGAGAACGAAGTTGCTACTTATGATGATTATTGTGATGAAACTTATGCTATAAAAAGTAGTGATGATTATATTTACAAATCTTGTCATGATTATGATTACCTTTTTCTGAACATTACTCTTTTAATGTGGAAACAATTTTTAGTGTTCAAGTCTCTTATGATACTCCCACTATTATTCATGAGAAGAATTTTGCTTATGTGGAGAGTAGTGAATTTTCTATGCAAGTAGATCATGAAAAGAATGCTTTAGGTGCTGGTTATATTGTTGAATTCATTCATGATGCTACTGAATATTATTATGAGGGAGGAACATATGTTTGTAGGAATTGCAATAATGTCAAGTTTCCTCTCTATGTGCTTAAATTCTTGAAGTTATGCTTGTGTTACCTTCCTATGCTAGTTGATTATTGTTCCCATAAGTTGTTTGCTCACAAAATCCCTATGCATAGGAAGTGGTTTAGACTTAAATGTGATAGTCATATGCTTCATGATGCTCCCGTTATGTTTCAATTCTTATCTTTTATGTGAGCATCATTGTCATCATCATGCCTAGCTAGAAAGGCATTAAAGAAAAGCACTTGTTGGGAGACAACCCAATACTTATCCTTACTTTTTTTGCGTGTTAACATGATTATGCTACTGTAGTAATCATGTTTTATAGGTTTTGTTTCAATAAAGTGCCAAGTAAGACCTTTAGGATGTCTTACAGTGATAGTTGTGTTGATCCTGCTGAAAATCAGAAACTTTTGCACCTAGTAAATTAGTTTTGTTAATTCACAGAAACATGCTCTTGATCTGATACGTTTTGCTCTAGATTTGTACATGAATTGCTTAGGACTTCCTAATTTGGTAGAAGTTTTGTAGTTCCAGAAGTATACGTTTGATACAGATTACTACAAACTGTTCTGTTTTTGACAGATTCTGTTTTCTACGTGTTGTTTGCTTATTTTGATGAATCTATGAGTAGTATAGGAGGGTATGAACCATAGATAAGTTGGAATACAGTAGATATTACACCAATATGAATTTAGAATGAGTTCATTACAGTACCTAAATGGTGGTTTTATTTTCTTATACTAACGGAGCTTACGAGTTTTCTGTTGAGTTTTGTGTTGTGGAGTTTTCAAGTTTTGGGTAAAGATTCGATGGACTATGGAATAAGGAGTGGCAAGAGCCTAAGCTTGGGGATGCCCAAGGCACCCCAAGGTAATATTCAAGGACAACCAAGAGCCTAAGCTTGGGGATGCCCCGGATGGCATCCCCTCTTTCGTCTTTGTTCATCGGTAACTTTACTTGAAGCTATATTTTTATTCACCACATGATATGTGTTTTGCTTGGAGCGTCATTTCCTTTTGTTAGTTTTTGCTTGCTGTTGTTTAGATTAATGTTTTGCATCTTTAGTTTCAATAAAAAAAAGTCAAGGATAGCCTTTGCCATGCTTATTTTGCTAGTATACATGTTGCTGTTTGAAAACAGAAAGTTTACCGCTGTTGCAAAAATTCCCTAGAAAAGTCAGAGAATGGTATAATGTTGAATCTTTTTGCATATTGAGCTCTGATAAATTTGTTACAGTAGGAAATGATAAGGTTTTGCATTGGTTTATACTAACCTATCTCACGAGTTCTTGTTGAGTTGGTTGTGAATGAAGCTTTTGATAAAAAGAGAAACCATGATATGAGAAGAATTAAGGAGACACAAAAGCTCAAGCTTGGGGATGCCCAAGGCACCCCAAGATAATATTTCAAGAAGTCTCAAGCATCTAAGCTTGGGGATGCCCCGGTAGGCATCCCACCTCTCTTCTTCAACAACTATCGGTTAGTATCGGTTGAGCCTAAGTTTTTGCTTCTTCACATGAGTTGTGCTATCCTTACAATGTAGTTTTCTTTAGCTTTGCTTGCTGTTTGAATAAAGTATCAATATCTGAAATTATTAAATGAGAGAGAGTCTTCACATAGTTGCATAATTATTTAGCTACTCATTGATCTTCACTTATATCTTGATGGAGTAGTTTGTCATTTACTCGTGTGCTTCACTTATATCCTATGAGTAAATGTTTGAATGAGTTGAATGTCATAAATCTGAAATTATATATGTCTCATTTGCTTATCCCATGGGGAGTTATGACTTCACAACTAAGAAGTAGAGGTTATAAATTTATTGAAGGTTAGCAAGCATTGTATTGGTCATTTGAATAATTCATGAAAGAATATTGAAGGAAGAGAGATTTCACATATAAAACTATCTTAGACATCTTTTATAATTGTGAGCACTCATTAAGTATGACATGCTAAAGAGTTGATGTTGGACAAGGAAGACAACGGAATGGGTTATGTTTTCTCACATCTCAGTTAAAGTATATTGTCATGGATCATTCAAACATGTTGAGCTTGCCTTTCCCCCTCATGCTAGCCAAAATTCCTTGCACCAAGTAGAGATACTACTTGTGCTTCCAAATATCCTTAAACCCAGTTTTGCCATGAGAGTCCACCATACCTACCTATATGCGGTATTTACCTGCCGTTCCAAGTAAATTTGCATGTGCCAAACTCTAAACCTTCAAATAATAATCTGTTTTGTATGCCTGAATCGCTCATGTAGCAACTACGGGTTAGCAGTATCTTCCATGCTAGGTGGGTTATTCTCACGATGGTGGACTCCGCTCATTATTCACGAGAAAAAGGCTAGTAACCGGGATGCCCAGTCCCATGATCAAAAGATCAAAATCAAATCAACAATAATTGCAAACAAAACTCCCCCAGGTTTGATGTTAGTTGGAGGCACCCGTTGTTTCGGGCAAGCCATGGATTGATGATTGTTGGAGGAGGGGGAGTAAAAATCTTTACCTTTCTATTTGGGAACCGCCTATAATGTATGTAGTGTGGAAGATATTGGAAGCTCTTGGTCGTTATGTTGACAATGAAAGTATACCTCTCAAAATTATTTTCATCTCTATTTCAAAATCGAGCTCTGGCACCTCTGCAAATCCCTGCTTCCCTCTGCGAAGGGCCTATCTTTTACTTTATGTCTTTTACTTTATGCAAGAGTCAAGGTGATATTCACCTTTCCCTTTTTCATTTTATCCTTTGGCAAGCACTTTGTGTTGGGGTGATCCTGATATATATATCCAATTGGATGTAAGTTAGCATGAACTATTATTGTTGACATCACCCAAAGTTTATTGTCAACACTATAAGCCCCTATCTTTCTCAGTGTCCGATTGAAACTCCATAACCATTAGTATTGTGTCAGTGTTAGCAATTGTAGAAGACTATATGATAGTTGAGTATGTGAAGTTTGCTATTCTTGAAAATAAGATGAATTGCAATTGTTTGATGACTAAGAATGAAGTTTGCTAGTTTTCAAGAAAGTTTATTGTCACGCCCAATATGCGATACTATCCTAAAGAGACTCGAAGGTCCCACCAAGGATAGAACCGCATATTGAAACGCTTTTGCAAGGTGGATACCATTACATCAACATTACATAACAGATGGGGATACATACAAGGCATACAAATGCCACAAGAGTACATCAATACAACATACATAAGATCAACATCCGGCTACGGATGAAACACAAACAGAAGCTCAAACAATATCCACCACCGCTAGCCAGCTGCCGACCTGGAACCTATCCCCTGATCGAAGAAGAAGCAGAAGAAGAACTCCAAAACAAGCAAACATCGCTCTCGCGTCATGATCATCGCATAACGTGTACCTACAACTGTTGTTGTAGTAATCTGTGAGCCACGAGGACTCAGCAATCCCATTACCATGGGTATCAAGACTAGCAAAGCTTAATGGGTAAGGAAGGGGTAAAGTGGTGAGGTTGCAGCAGCGACTAAGCATATATGGTGGCTAACATATGCAAATAAGAGCGAGAAGAGAAGCAACGGAACGGTCGTGAAGCTAGCAATGATCAAGAAGTGATCCTGAACTTCTACTTACGTCAAACATAACCCAAAACCGTGTTCACTTCCCGGACTCCGCCGAAAAGAGACCATCCCGGCTACACACGCGGTTGATGCGTTTTAGTTCGAATCTGGTGTCAAGTTATCTACAACCGAATATTAACAAATTCCCATCTGCCACATAACCGCGGGCACGGCTCTCGAAGGTTTATACCCTGCAGGGGTGTCCCAACTTAGCCCATCACAAGCTCTCACAGTCAATGAAGGATATTCCTTCTCCCAGGAAGACCCAATCAAACTCGGAATCCCGGTTTACAAGACATTTCGACAATGGTAAAACAGGACCAGCAAGACCACCCGACTGTGCCGACAAATCCCGATAGGAGCTGCACATATCTCGTTCTCAGGGCACACCGGATAAGCGAAGCGTACAGGTACCGACGTAATCCAAGTTGCCAAGGAATGGTCCCGCACGGTGCTCTAGTTTGGACCAACACTCGGAGGAGCACTGGCCCGGGGGGGGGGGGGGGTAAAATAAAGATGACCCTTGAGTCTGCAGAACCCAATGGAAAAAGGCTTAGGTGGCAAATGTTAAAACCAATGTTGGGCCTTGCTGGAGGAGTTTTATTCAAAGCAAACTATCAAGGGGGTCCCATAAATCACACAACCGCGTAAGGAACGCAAAACCAAGGAACATAATACCGATATGACGGAAACTAGGGTGGCAAGAGTGGAACAAAACACCAGGCATAAGGCCGAGCCTTCCACCCTTTACCAAATATATAGATGCATTAATTAAATAAGAGATATTGTGATATCCCAACATAATCCTGTCCACCATGGAGCAATCTTCAACTTCACCTGCAACTAACAATGCTATAAGAGGGGCTGAGCAAAGCGGTAACATAGCCAAGCAACGGTTTGCTAGGAAGGGCGAAAAGGTTAGAGGCTGACATGACAATTTGGGAGGCTTGAAGAGCAAGTGATAGGTAGCGCGGCAAAGCGATAGAACGAAGCAACTAGCATAGCAATGATAGAAGTGATATCGAGGGTAGTGGTCATCTTGCCTGAAATCCCGCAAGGAAGAAGAATGAGTCCATGAAGAATACAAACGGACGTAGTCGAACGGATCCTCACAATCGCAACGTAACCGGAACTATCAAGAAGAAGCAACACCGGAAAGAAGCAAACAACATGGTAAACAACCAAGAATAATCATGGCATGATGCACAATCAAGTATGATGCATGTCTGGTTTAATTAGGCATGTCATGGCAAAGTGCAACAAACAACACTACAAATTAAGTGGAGCTCAATATGCAACGAGTTGCATATTGACGAAACACCACATCAATTATTTAGTTCTCTCTCGTTTAGGAACACAACAATATTACATGTTGTTATAAACATGGCAAGAGGTGAAGCATAAATAAACTAACTATCTAGGCAAGTTTAAGTGAGGCCGGAAACAACAAACGATAATTCCGGAAAATCCCCATATGTCATTTAGCAATATAATGCAAACACAATTTTAACCATTTAAATGTTGTTAACATGATGAAGATGACATATGCAAGTCTTAAGCAATTTTATGAAAATGTTGACATGAGCATGTTATGAAGCATTTGGTCACCATGGCGGAACAAAACGGGTGCCACGGCAACGAATCCGAAAATGATGCCACAGCAACATATCCGTTCCAGTAACTTGATTGAGATACCGATGCAAACGAGAAGTGTGCGGATGTGTGGAACACGCAAGAGATGGGGAGTGATCCCGGATACGGGTGTCCCACATGTCGGTGGCATGGCAAAGAGGGCATCATGGCGACAATTTGATCACGGTGCAAACACGGACATCTCATTCAACACATGCATTCGGCGGTCGTCTCGGCTGTTATACCTTCGAAGCGTGCATTTTCGGGGCGAAACGAGTTCGGTGCAATGAAGAGGAAGTAGACGTTCTCGCAACGGTCGTAGTGGAAGTAGTTGTACACGTTCATTTCAAAGAGGCACTTGACGGATCCAACATCTTCGGGGCGACGGTAGTGGAAGTAGTGGTACACGTCTTGAAGAGGGACTTGACGCATCCGATGTCTCCGGGGTCGACGGTAGTGGTACACGATCATCGTGGTACTTGGCGAGTCCGCGTAGTCGTAGACGTTCCAAGATACTTGACGTGTCATCATGTAGTCGTGCGCTTGTCGGAGAGGATCTTGGCGCATCCAAAGCGAAGCAACACAAAAGCGAAGCAACACGATGGGGAGAGGGGATCGAGAGGAGGGGCGATGGGATCGAGCGATGGATGTGTGGCGGTGGGCAGAGGGAACGAGAAGAGTGATGGGGATCGAGCGATGGTCGGGCTAGGGTTAACAGTGGGGCGCGGCTGGGCCTTAGAGGCCGGCCCGGTAGAGAAGGAAGTGGCCAGAGACCTGGCTGGAGGCCTGGCTGGGCTGCTGGGCTCTCTTCTCCCTCTCTCTTATTTTCCAAAACAGAAAAATCAGGAAGAAAGAAAAGAGAGAAAGGAAAAAGGTTAGAGAAGGGACTTTGGCATGCGGATAATTTTCCCGGGCTCACAAAAATGTGCTTGTTCCGAGAAAATAGAAAAGGCCATGATTGAAAGATGTAAATTCAAACTCATTTGAATTTAGTTCAAATGGGTTTGAACTAGGACTCGATAAAAGGAAGGTCCAAAAATGTCAGATTTTTGGTGGAGCTCCGGAATATGATGAAAGAATATATGGCAAGGTTGGAGACCAAGAATTAAGATAACAAAGGCATTGGAATATTTTGCAAGTGTGTTATGGTGAATTCCAAATTAATGAAATATTTAAATATAGCTCCCTAATATTGGGAAGATATGTTATAAAGAGAAGTCACCCTTCCCTCGATTTAAATAGATCAACCATCTATGCAATTTATTAGTTGAGTTGAGATGCAAAGATTAATGACATGATGGCATGATGACATGATGCAATGCAAAAATAAAAGAGCAAGCATAAATGAAACACACGTTTGATCACGAAAATATGGAAGTCTTCTGAAGCCTCGGTCTCGGGGCGTTACATTTATGGTCTATGCTTTAACATGTGAATAGCTTGTTACTTGATCATTAAAAGTTTTATGAGATGAACTACTGTTATGACATATAATCATGCTAGAAAAGGTGATTGAAATTATCATTGATCAAACTTGTGCACCGTCTAGCATTCACACTTCATAAATTCTTTCTTTATCATTTACCTACTCGAGGACGAGCAGGAATTAAGCTTGGGGATGCTGATACGTCTCCAACGTATCTATAATTTATGAAGCATTCATGCTATTTTATTATCTGTTTTGAATGATTATGGGCTTTATTATACACTTTTATATTACTTTTGGGACTAACCTATTAACCGGAGGCCCAGCTCATATTGCTGTTTTATTGCCTGTTTCAGTATTTCGAAGAAAAGGAATATCAGATGGAGTCGAAACGGAACGAAATCAACTGGAGAAGTTATTTTTGGAAGGAAAGCAACCCGGGAAACTTGGAGTCCACGTCAAGAAAGAAACGAGGAAGGCACGAGGTAGGGTGTCACGCCCAAGATGCGACCCTATCCTAAAGGAACTCGAAGATCCCACCAAGGATAGAAGCGCATCTTGAAGACGCTTTTGCAAGGTGGATATCATTACATCAACATTACATAATAGATAGGGATACCTACATAAGGCATACAATGCCACACGAATACAACATCATCTTACATAAGAGCACCATCCAACTACGGATGAAACACAAACGAAACTCAAACGACATCCACCACCGCTAGCCAGGCTGCCGACACGGAACCTATCCCCTGATCGAAGAAGAAGCAGAAGAAGAACTCCAAAACAAGCAAACAACACTCTCGCGTCATGATCATCGCATAACCTGTACCTGCAGCTGTTGTTGTAGTAATCTGTGAGCCACGAGGACTCAGCAATCCCATTACCATGGGTATCAAGACTAGAAAAGCTTAATGGGAAAGGAAGGGGTAAAGTGGTGAGGTTGCAGCAGCGACTAAGCATATATGGTGGCTAACATACGCAAATAAGAGCGAGAAGAGAAGCAAAGGAACGGTCGTCAACTAGCAATGATCAAGAAGTGATCCTGAACTCCTACTTACGTCAAACATAACCCAAAGACCGTGTTCACTTCCCAGACTCCGCCGAAAAGAGACCATCACGGCTACACACACGGTTGATGCATTTTAATTTGGATCTGGTGTCAAGTTATCTACAACCGGACATTAACAAATTTCCATCTGCCACATAACCGCGGGCACGGCTCTCGAAAGTTTAAGCCCTGTAGGGGTGTCCCAATTTAGCCCATGATAAGCTCTCGCGATCAACGAAGGATATACCTTCTCCCAGGAAGACCCGATCAGTCTCGGAATCCCGGTTTACAAGACATTTCGACAATGGTAAAACAAGACTAGCAAAGCCGCCCGAATGTGCCGACAAATCCTGATAGGAGCTGCACATATCTCGTTCTCAGGGCACACCGGATTGTCCAAACTTCCGGTAGGCCATCCCAGAGTTGCCCCTGGTGGCCACCGACGGCTGACAGGTTGGACCAACACTCACGACGAGCACCGCCGGGGGGTAAATAAAGATGACCCTCGGGCCTAAACCCAAGGGAAAAAGGGCTAGGTGAGGCAAATGGTAAAACCAAGGTTGGGCCTTCTTTGGAGGAGTTTTATTCAAAGCGAACTGTCAAGGGGTCCCATAAATCACCCAACCGCGTAAGGAGCATAAAATCCGGGAACATAACACCGGTATGACGGAAACTAGGGCAGCAAGAGTGGAACAAAACACGGGCATAAGGCCGAGCCTTCCACCCTTTACCAAGTATATAGATGCATTAATTAAATAAGAGATATTGTGATATCCCAACATAATCCTGTCCACCATGGAGCAATCTTCAACTTCACCTGCAACTAACAACGCTATAAGAGGGGCTATTCCTGAGCAAAGCGGTAACACAGCCAAACAACGGTTTGCTAGGAAGGGTGTCAAATGTTAGAGGTTCATGGCAATTTGGGAGGCTTGTAGAGCAAAAGATAGGTAGCATAGCAAAGCGATAGAACGAAGCAACTAGCATAGCAATGATAGTAGTGAGATCCAGGGTAGCGGTCATCTTGCCTAAAATCCCGCTAGGAAGAAGAACGAGTCCATGAAGAAGATGAAGCCACGAAGACGAACCAAGCGTAGACGAACGAATCCTCACGATCGCAACGAAACGGGAACTATCGAGAAGAAGCACACAACATAGTAAACACACCACGCTTGACAAGGCATGATGCTCAACCAAGTATGATGCATGACAAAGGCTACATGAAGTTACTCATGGCAAGATATGATGCAAACAAGAACAACACATCAAAGCAAGTTTAAATGAGGCCGGAAACAACATATAACAAATCCGGTAAGTCCCCATATGCAAATTTAGAAATTGGTCCAGAACTGAATAAACCTTATGTTCAAGTTGTTAAACAGCAAGTTAAGATGCACCACGATGATCTACACGAAATTCTAGTCAAGTTACATATAAAGTTCATTTAGTTCGGAGCTACGGCCTAGAAGATATGAGCAAAACAAGTTAAACATGGCATTGATCCAAACATCAAGTAAACACCTCCAAACAAGGATGCAACATGATAATATGAAACTACATGCAAAATCAAGCAAGTTTCATATAAAGCACACTCAAAACGGAGCAACGGTTCAACACATACACTATACAAGTTTGGAAGGACAAGCTGTCCAAAACAGCAACTAGGCATCTTACAAACATCAAAACAATATTCTACAACACCTCAACATAATAAAAAAAGGCATGGTCATGAAGTACATGTAAAGCATGACAAAACATGAACACTGAGCTATCTCCAGAAACTACTAGAACATGCTCAAAATGACATGGCAAGATTGCAAATAATAACAGTTTCAGGCTTAGCAGAAAATAACATCAGGTTGCAATGTTTAGAGCTATCAAACAACATGTTACAGGAACTTATCATGGCATACAGAGGCAAGGCATGAATCTACTAATTGCATATAACAAAAGTCCCTTACTAACCATGAGCTAAAAAGGCACAGAAGATATGATGGCACTGATGTAAACATAGCAAGTTATATGACAGATTCAGACATGGCAGGAACAACAATAAGTGGGCATGTTGGTGAGCTTGAAACACTCACCACAGAGAAATACATGGCATGGCAAGGAAACCAACAGTAAGAAGACATGTTTGTGAAGCTAAGCATGGCAAGAACAAGTTCATAGGGTGCATGGATCACTAGAAAAACACATGGCAAAACTGAACTTCATGTTAATAGGCTGACATAAACATTATTTAGCAACTTTGAGAGCAAGATTACAACAAGCTACAGCAGGGTATAAATGCAACCAGGGGCATGAATGTATAGAGCATGACATGTATAACAAAACATCCTTAGTGAATATCTCCAGATTATGCATAGAATGACTTGTAGCAGCAGGTTAACATAGCATCATGATATAACAGATTCAGACAAGCAAAATAGTAACAGCAGGTACCCTACTTAACAAGCTCGATGCACTCACTACAGGACCCACAAAAATACATGGATGGCACCCTGTAAAGATGGAATGACATAGATCAAAACACATGTAGACACCAAGCTCATAGGAGGCACACATCAAAAGCAACAAAAATGACAAATCACCAAGTTATAGCAGTTTCAGCAGATTAACATCATATAGCACTCTTGCAACAATGATTCGGGCATCAAGATGAACTCAAATGGACATGATGCAATGGAACGAAATGTAGAGCATCTCACAACGAACATTTTGACATATTACACGCATGAAACGGAGCAGCATGCAGCAAGTTATGATGCGTTGAACAAGGCATAATAATGTCAAAATCCCAGGGACTTCGGCGAAATCGGGGTCAACCTCTGGTTGCACGGAATCAGAGGATGGCCGGGGCTCTCGCTGGAGTTGCAGTAGAAGGCGGCCGGAGAGGAAGAAGAGGGTGCGGAGATGGGGCCGGCGGATCCGGGCGCGGGCGACGAGGGCGCGGATCCGGTGGCGGACGGGCGGCCGTGGCGCGGCCGGAGGAGGATGGCAGCGACGGCCGGGCGAGGCGGCGATCGCGGCGGCAGGCTGGAGGCGGGCGCCGGGCGCTGGGCGGCGCAGCTCCGCAGGAGCCGGGAGGCAGCTGCCTGGCGCGGACGGCGCAGAGGCCGGGCCCAGCGCGGAGGCGGCCGGCGAAGACGAGCAGCGGCGGCGCGACCAGAGCTCCGGCGAGCGGCGAGGGCTCGGGCGGCGGCCCAGATCTGGCCAGGCGGGCGGCCTCGGGCCTCGCGGGCCCGTGGCGGCGCGCGGTGGGAACGTCGGCGGCGAGGACATGTGGCGCGGGCAGATTGGAGGGAGCTAGGAGACTCCAAATGAGGTGCGGTTTTCGGCCACGCGATCGTGATCGAACGACCGAGAGCATGGAGGGGGTTTGGATGGGTTTTGGGCTTTGGAGGGGTGTTGGGCTGCACACAAAAGAGGCCTTTACGGTTACCCGGGTAACCGTTGGAGTATAGTACGGACTCCAAATGGCACGAAACTTGACAGGCAGTCTACTAGTGGTGTACCAAGGCCGCTTGGCAAATCGCGGTCCATTCCGAGGATGTTTACCACATGCACATGAAAAGAGGCAAAAGGGGGCGCCGGAGGACATAGGAGTGCCGGATTGCAAAACGGACAACGGGGAAAATGCTCGGATGCATGAGACGAACACGTATGCAAAATGAGATGCACATGATGACATGATAAAATGCAACACGCAAGCAAATGACATGGCAACTACGGCGAATAACTGGTGGACACCTGGCGCATCGAATTCGGGGCGTTACATAGGGGGGGGTGCCCACCCCCTGGGCGCGCCCTCCACCCTCGTGGGGCCCTCGTGGCTCCCCTGACGTATTTCTTCCTCCTATATATACCAATATACCCTAAAACTTCCGAGCAGAAGATAGATCGGGAGTTCGCGCCGCAAGCCTCTGTAGCCACCAAAACTTCTCGGGAGCTTGTTACGCGCGCCTGGGAGGATCCCATCACGGTGGCCATCTTCGTCATCCGGCGCTATCCATGACGCAGCGAGGAGTAGTTCACTCTCGGGGCTGAGGGTATGTACCGGTAGCTATGTGTTTGATCTCTCTCTCTCTCTCGTGTTCTCTCTCGTGTTCCCTCTATGGCACGATCTTGATGTATCGAGCTTTGCTATTGTAGTTGGATCTTATGATGTTTCTCCCTCTACTCTCTTGTGATGAATTGAGTTTCCCCTTTGAAGTTATCTTATCGGATTGAGTCTTTTATGAGAACACTTGATGTATGTCTTGCCATGATTATCGGTGGTGACAATGGGATATCATGTGCCACTTGATGTATGTTTTGGTGATCAACTTGCGGGTTTTGTGACATTGGGAACCTATGCATAGGGGTTTGCACACGTTCTTGACTCTTCGATAGAAACTTTGGGGCACTCTTTGAAGTACTTTTATGTTGGTTGGATGAATCTGAGATTGTGTGATGCATATCGTATAATCATGCCCACGGATACTTGAGGTGACAATGGAGTATCTAGGTGACATTAGGGTTTTGGTTGATTTGTGTCTGAAGGTGTTATTCTAGTACGAACTCTTTTATAGATTGACCCAAAAGAATAACTTCGAGGTGGTTTTGTACCCTACCATAATCTCTACGTTTGTTCTCCGCTATTAGTGGCTTTGGAGTGACTCTTTGTTGCATGTTGAGGGCTTGTCATATTATCTATCTATGTTATTATTGTTGAGAGAACTTGCACTAGTGAAAGTATGAACCCTAGGCCTTGTTTCCTATCATTGCAATACCGTTTACGCTCACTTTTATCATTAGTTACCTTGCTGTTTTTATTATTTCAGATTACAAAAACCTATATCTACCATCCATATTGCACTTGTATCACCATCTCTTCACCGAACTAGTGCACCTATACAATTTACCATTGTATTGGGTGTGTTGGGAACACAAGAGACTTTTTGTTATTTGGTTGCAGGGTTGTTTGAGAGAGACCATCTTCATTTTACGCCTCCTACGGATTGATAAACCTTAGGTCATCCACTTGAGGGAAATTTGCTACTGTCCTACAAACCTGTGCACTTGCAGGCCCAACAACGTCTACAAGAAGAAGGTTGTGTAGTAGACATCAGGCGACTTATCACCGATGTGTGCAGAACTGTTTACACGATCAAATTGGGCGCAATTTTCATGCTTATGTGGATGACATCGTGGTGAAGTCCAGAGAGAAGGAAACCTTGATATCTGACTTGAAAGAGACCTTTGATAATCTCCGGGTTTTTAAGATGATGCTTAACCCGGCCAAGTGTGTATTTGGTGTACCTGCAGGCTAGCTCTTGGGTTTTCTGGTCTCAAACAGAGGAATTGAAGCTAACCCAGAGAAGATCAAGGCAATTACCTCTCTGGCTAAACCGGCGTGCATCAATGATGTACAGCGACTGGCGGGTCGTGTTGCTGCTTTAAGCCGGTTCATAAGCCGGTTAGGTGAGAATGCCCTACCACTGTATCAAATGATGAAGAAAACGGACACTTTTGTCTGGAGTGATGCGGCTGATACTGCTTTTGAAGATTTAAAGAGATAGTTGTCTGAGCCACCAGTCCTTGTGGCTCCCATTGATAAGGAGCCATTGCTGTTATATGTGGCTGCTAATTCACGAGCCGTCAGTGTTGCCATCGTGGTAGAGCGTAAGGAAGCTGGCAAGGAGCATCCGGTTCAACGGCCGGTTTATTACATCAGTGAGGTGCTCATTGAGTCTAAACAAAGGTATCCACATTGGCAGAAACTTGTTTACGGAGTGTTCATGGCAAACCAAAAGTTGAAGCAGTTCTTCCAAAGTCATCTTATAACTATGGTAAGTTCTGCCTCCTTGGGAGACATCATCCAGAATAGGGAGGCCACAGGACGGGTCGCCAAATGGGCTATTGAGCTTGGGCCTCATGGTTTGAAATATATGCCACGTACTGCTATTAAGTCTCAAGCTTTGGTGAATTTTATCAATGATTTGACAGAGTTGCAGGCACCCGAGGAGAAGCCAGATAACACATATTGGACTATTCACTTTGATGGGTCCAGGCAGTTAGAAGGCTCGGGGGCTGGAGTTGTTTTAACTTCCCCTCGAGATGACAATTTTGTTATGTGCTCCGGCTTATGTTTCCTTGTACTAATAATGCAGCTGAGTACGAGGCCTTACTCCATGGTCTCCAGATGGCCAAAGAGATGAATTTGAGCCGGGTAAGGTGCTTGGGCGATTCAGATCTTGTGGCCCAACAGGTGTCAGGCAAGTGGGACTCCAAGGATCCCCTTATGGCAGCTTATCATCGTGAAGTAGATGCTGTGGCTGGGCACTTCAAAGGTTATCAAGTGGAGCACATTGATCGAAGGAAGAATGAGGCGGCTGATGCTTTAAGCCGGTTGGGATCTCAACGTAAGCTGGTGCCGCCTAACACCTTCCTCGATGTTTTGCATAATCCTTCTGTCAAGGTACCTATAGAGGAAGAACTAGCGATTGCGGACCGGAGGCACGGTGGTGGCAGCTCTTCACGTCATCCCGGATTGGACAGTGCCATATTTGGCCTATATGACCCGGGGAGAGTTGCCTGAGGATGAGACCTTGGCAAGACAAATCGTCAGGTGGTCCAAATCTATGACGATTGTTCATGGCGAGTTATATCACCGAAGTGTCACTGGGCGTTTCAACGTTGTGTGTCGCCTGCGGAGGGCCAGGAGATACTTCGTGAGATCCATGAAGGAGATTGTGGGCATCATGCTGATACGTCTCCAACGTATCTATAATTTTTGATTGCTCCATGGTACTTTATCTACTGTTTTGGACTATATTGGGCTTTATTTTCCACTTTTATATTATTTTTGGGACTAACCTATTAACCGGAGGCCCAACCCGAATTGCTGTTTTTTGCCTATTTACGTGTTTCAAGAAAGCGGAATATCAAACGGAGTCCAAACGGAATGAAACCTTCGGGAATGTGATTTTCTCACCGAGCGTGATCCAGAGACTTGGACCCTACTCCAAGAAGCTTCGAGGGCGTCACGAGGTGGAGGACGCACCCCTAAGGCGCGCCCTACCTCGTGGCCCCTCGAGCTCCACCGACGCACTCCTTCCTCCTATATATACCTCGTATCCCGTATGATCGAGACGGAGCCAAAACCTAATTCCACCGCCGCAACCTTCGTATCCATGAGATCCCATCTTGGGGCCTGTTAGGAGCTCACGGGGGGGCATCCACCACGGAGGGCTTCTACATCAACACCATAGCCCCTCCAATGAAGTGTGAGTAGTTTACTTCAGACCTTGGGTCCATAGCTAGTAGCTAGATGGCTTCTTCTCTCTTTTGGATCTCAATACAATGTTCTCCCCCCTCTCGTGGAGATCTATTCGATGTAATCTTCTTTTTGTGGTGTGTTTGTTGAGACCGATGAATTGTGGGTTTATGATCCAACTTATCTATGGAAAATATTTGATTCTTCTCTGAATTCTTTTATGTATGATTGAGTTATCTATGCAAGTCCTTGAATTATCCGTTTGGTTTGGCCAACTAGATTGGTAGTTCTTGCAATGGGAGAAGTGCATGGCTTTGGGTTCAATCTTGCGGTGTCCTTACTCGATGATGTAAAGAGTTGCAAGGCACGTATTGTATTGTTGCCATCGAGGATAACAAGATGGGGTATTTATCATATTGCATGAATTTATTCCTCTACATCATGTCATCTTGCTTAAGGCGTTACTCTGTTTTTAACTTAATACTCTAGATGCATGCTGGATAGCGGTCGATGAGTGGAGTAATAGTAGTAGATGCAGAATCGTTTCGGTCTACTTGTCACGGACGTGATGCCTATATACATGATCATACCTAGATAACCTCATAACTATGCTCGATTCTATCAATTGCCTAACAGTAATTTGTTCACCCACCGTAGAATACTTATGCTCTTGAGAGAAGCCTCTAGTGAAACCTATGGCCCCCGGGTCTATTCTCATCATATCAATCTATATCACTTTATTTACTCGCTTTGTTTTTACTTTGCCTTTACTTTTTACTTTGCATCTTTATATCAAAAATACCAAAAATATTATCTCTATTAGATCTCACTCTCGGAAGTGACCGTGAAGGGATTGACAACCCCTAAGCGTTGGTTGCGAGTTGCTATCATGTTGTGTAGGTACAAGGGACTTGCGCGTGACCTCCTACTGGATTGATACCTTGGTTCTCAAAAACCAAGGGAAATACTTACGCTACTATGCTGCATCATCCTCTCCTCTTTGGGGAAAACCAACGCAAGCTCAAGACATAGCAAGAAGAATTTCTGGCGCCGTTGCCGGGGAGGCTTACGCAAAAGTCAACATACCAAGTACCCATCGCAATCCCTATCTCTTGCATTACATTATTTGCCATTTGCCTCTCGTTTTCCTCTCCCCCACTTCACCCTTGCCGTTTTATTCGCCCTCTCTTTCCGAATCTCCTCCTCTCTTTCCCGTTTGCCTTTTCCCTTTGCCTTTCTGTTTGCTTGTGTGTTGGATTACTTGTTGCCATGGCGCAAGATAATACCAAATTGTGTGATTTCTCGAATACCAATAATAATGATTTCCTTAGTACTCCGATTGCTCCTCTTAATAATGATGAGTCCTGTGAAATCAATACCGCTTTGCTGAATCTCGTTATGAAAGATCAATTCGCGGCCTTCCTAGTGAAGATGCGCTACTCATCTAAACAATTTTGTTGATTTGTGTGCTATGCAAAGAAAAAAGATACGGATAACAATATTGTCAAATTGAAGTTATTCCCGTTTTCACTTAGAGATCGTGCTAAAGTTTGGTTTTCGTCTTTGCCTAAAAATAGTATTGATTCTTGGAACAAGTGCAAAGATGCTTTTATCTCTAAGTATTTTCCTCCTGCTAAGATTATCACTCTTAGGAACGATATCATGAATTTTAAACAACTTGATCATGAGCATGTTGCCCAATCTTGGGAAAGAATGAAATTAATGCTTTGCAATTGCCCTACTCATGGTTTGAATTTATGGATGATCATACAAATTTTTTATGCCGGATTGAATTTTGCTTCTAGAAATCTTTTAGATTCGGCCGCGGGAGGCACGTTTATGGAAATTACGTTAGGGGATGCTACCAAATTGCTTGATAATATTATGGATAATTATTCTCAATGGCACACCAAAAGATCTTCTAGTAAAAAAGTGCATGATATAGAAGAAATCAATGTTTTGAGTGAAAAGATGGATGAACTTATGAAGATGTTTGCTCCTAAAAATACTCCTCTTGATCTTAATGATATGCCTTTATCTACTCTGCTTGAGAACAATAATGAATCTATGGATGTGAATTTTGTTGGTAGGAATAGTTTTGGAAACAACGCTTATAGAGGGAATTTTAATCCTAGGCCTTATCCTAGTAATCCTTCTAATAATTATGGAAATTCCTATAACGACTCTTATGGAAATTTTAATAAGATGCCCTCTGATTTTGAGAGTAGTGTTAAAGAGTTTATGAATTCACAAAAGAATTTTAATGCTTTGCTTGAAGAGAAATTGCTTAAAGTTGATGATTTGGCTAGGAACGTTGATAGAATTTCTCCTGAAATTGATTGTTTAAAGCTTAGATCTATTCCTCCTAAGCATGATATCAACGAGTCTCTCAAAGCTATGAGAATTTCCATTGATGTGTGCAAAGAAAGAACCGCTAGGATGCGTGCTTCCAAAGATGCCTTTATCAAAGCGTGTTCTTCTAATCCCTATGAAAATCAAGATGAAGATCTAAAAGTTATTGATGCGTCCCCCATTAAATCTTTGTTTTGCAATATGAATCTTGATGAATCTGAATATGATCTTCCCTTACCTAGAAGGCGTTCTAAGAATTCTGAGTTTCGAGATCTTGATAATGAAAGTAGGATTGAAATAAATAGAAACAGTGATGTTGCTAAACCTACTATTTTGGATCTCAAGGAATTTAATTATGAAAATTGCTCTTTGATTGATTGTATTTCCTTGTTGCAACCCGTGTTAAATTCTCCTCATGCTTATAGTCAAAATAAGGCTTTTACCGAACACATTGTTGATGCCTTGATACAATCCTATGAAGAAAAGCTTGAGTTGAAAGTTTCCATCCCTAGAAAACTCCATGATGAGTGGGAACCTACCATTAAAATTAAAATTAAAGATTTTGAGTTTCATGCTTTGTGTGATTTGGGTGCTAGTGTCTCTACTATCCCCAAAACTCTATGTGATTTACTAGATTTTCGTGATTTTTATGATTGCTCTCTAAACTTGCATCTTGCGGATTCCACTATTAAAAAGCCTATGGGAAGAATTAATGATGTTCTTATTGTTGCAAATAGGAATTATGTGCCCGTAGATTTTATCGTTCTTGATATAGATTGCAATCCTTCATGTCCTATTATTCTTGGTAGACCTTTCCTTAGAACGATTGGTGCAATTATTGATATGAAGGAAGGGAATATTAGATTCCAATTTCCCTTAAAGAAGGGCATGGAACACTTTCCTAGAAATAAAATAAAATTACCATATGAATCTATTATGAGAGCCACTTATGGATTGCCTACCAAAGATGACAATACCTAGATCTATCCTTGCTTTTATGCCTAGCTAGGGGCGTTAAACGATAGTGCTTGTTGGGAGGCAACCCAATTTTATTTCGTGTTTTTTGTTTTTGGTTCTGTTTAGGAATAAATAATCCATCTACCTTCTGTTTGGATGTGGTTTTATGTTTTAATTAGTGTTTGTGCCAAGTAAGACCTATAGGATAACCTACGATGATAGTTGATTTGATTCTGCTGAAAAACAGAAACTTTGAGTGCACGAATTTAGTTATGGTAAATCACAGGAACGTGATTTTGCGTTGATACTTTTTGCTGATGATCAATAAACAAATTTTCCAGGACTTCCTATTTTGGTAGAAGTTTTAGAGTTCCATAAGTTTGCGTTAGTTACAGATTACTACAGACTATTTTGTTTTTGATAGATTCTGTTTTTCGTGTGTTGTTTGCTTATTTTGATGAATCTATGGCTAGTAAATTAGTTTATAAACCATAGAGAAGTTGGAATACAGTAGGTTTAACACCAATATAAATAAAGAATGAGTTAATACAGTACCTTGAAGTAGTTTTTTGTTTTCTTTCTCTAACGGAGCTCACGAGATTTCTGTTGAGTTTTGTGTTGTGAAGTTTTTAAGTTTTGGGTGAATTCTTTTGATGGATTATGGAACAAGGAGTGGCAAGAGCCTAAGCTTGGGGATTCCCATGGCACCCCCAAGATAATCCAAGGACACCAAAAAGTCAAAGCTTGGGGATGCCGGAAGGCATCCCTCTTTAAATCCACTTCCATCGGTAATTTACTTGGAGCTATATTTTTATTCACCAACATGATATGTGTTTTGCTTGGAGCGTCTTGTATTATTTGTGTCTTTGCTTGATTAGTTTACCACAATCATACTTGCTGTACACACCTTTTGAGAGAGCCATACATGATTTGGAATTTGTTAGAATACTCTATGTGCTTCACTTATACCTTTTGAGCTTGATAGCTTTGCTCTATGTGCTTCACTTATATCTTTAGAGCGTGATAATTTTTTGCTCTAGTGCTTTACTTATATATTTTAGAGCACGGTGGTGGATTTGTTTTAAAGACACTTGATCTCTCATGCTTCACTTAGATTATTTTGAGAGTCATTAATAGCATGGTAATTTGCTTAATGTTAATATACTTGGTGTTCAAGATTTGTGAAACTTTCTCTTTTTTGAGTGAATTAAATTAAGTTTGATGCTTGATAATTGTTTTGAGATAGGGAGGTGATAATATCAAAGTCGTACTATTTGAATAGTTGTGAATTTGAGAAATACTTGTGTTGAAGTTAGCAAATCCCGTAGCATGCACGTATGGTTAAAGTTGTGTAACAAATTTGAAACATGAAGTGTACCTGGCTTGTGCATCCTTATGAGTGGCGGTCGGGGACGAGCGATGGTCTTTTGCTACCAATCTATCCCCCTAGGAGCATGCGCATAGTATTTGAATTTTCGATGACTTCTAAATTTTTGCAATAAGTATATGAGTTCTTTTGACTAATGTTGAGTCCATGGATTATACACACTCTCACCTTTCCCCCTTTGCTAGCCTCTTCGGTACCGTGCATTGCCCTTTCTCACCTTGAGAGTTGGTGCAAACTTCGCCGGTGCATCCAAACCCCGTGATACGATACGCTCTATCGCACATAAACCTCCTTTTATCTTCCTCAAAACAACCACCATACCTACCTATCATGGCATTCCCATAGCCATTCCGAGATATATTGCCATGCAACTTCCACCATCATCATCGTGACATGCATTACTTTTGTCATATTGCCATTGCATGATCTTGTAGTTGACATCGTACTTGTGGCAAAGCCACCATGCATTATTTTCCATACATGTCACTCTTGATTCATTGCACCATCCCGGTACACCGCCGGAGGCATTCATATAGAGTCATATCTTGTTCTAGTTTCGAGTTGTAATATCAAGTTGTTGTAATAGAAGTGTGATGATCATCATTATTAGAACATTGCCCTAGCGAGGAAAAGGATGATGGAGACTATGATTCCCCCACAAGGCGGGATGAGACTCCGGACGAAAAAAGAGAGAAAGGACAATAAAAAAAAAGGAGAAAGGCCAATAAAAAAAGAGAGAAAAAGAGAGAAGGGGCAATGTTACTATCCTTTTACCACACCTGTGCTTCAAAATAGCACCTTGTTCTTCATGTAGTGAGTCTCATATATTTGTGCTTCAAAGTAGCACCACATTTTTCATATAGTGAGTCTCATAAATTGTCTTGTTTATACTAGTGGTAATTTTTCATTATAGAACTTGGCTTGTATATTCCAATGATGGGCTTCCTCAAAATGCCCTAGGTCTTCGTGAGCAAGCAAGTTGGATGCACACCCACTAGTTTTCTTTTGTTGAGCATTCATAGCTCTAGTGCATCCATTGCATGGCAATCCCTACTCCTCATGTTGACATCAATTGATGGGCATCTCCATAGCCCGTTGATTATCCTCGTCAATATGAGACTTTCTCCCTTTTTGTCTTCTCCACACAATCCCCATCATCATATTCTATTCCACCCATAGTGCTATATCCATGTCTCGCGCTCATATATTGCATGAAGGTTGGAAGAGTTTGAGATTATTTGAGTATGAAACGATTGCTTGGCTTGTCATCGGGGGTATAGAAGTTGGGAACATCTTTGCGTGACGAAAATGAAGCATAGCCTAACTATATGATTTTGTAGGGATGAACTTTCTTTGGCTATGTTATTTTGAGATGACATAATTGTTTAATTAGTATGCTTGAAGTATTATTATTTTTATGTCAATATGAACTTTTATCTTGAATCTTTCGGATCTAAATATTCATGCCATGATTAAGAAGATTTACATTGAAATTATGCCAAAGTATCACTCCGCATCAAAATTATTTTTTATCATTTACCTACTCGAGGATGAGCAGGAATTAAGCTTGGGGATGCTTGATACGTCTCCAACGTATCTATAATTTTTGATTGCTCCATGCTACTTTATCTACTGTTTTGGACTATATTGGGCTTTATTTTCCACTTTTATATTATTTTGGGACTAACCTATTAACGGAGGCCCAGCCCGTAATTGCTGTTTTTTGCCTATTTGGTGTTTCAAGAAACGGAATATCAAGGAGTCCAAGCGGAATGAAACCTTCGGGAACGTGATTTTCTCACCGAACGTGATCCAGGAGACTTGGACCCTACTCCAAGAAGCTTCAGAGGAGGTCACGAGGGTGGAGGGCGCGCCCCCCTGGGCGCGCCCCTACCTCATGGGCCCCTGGGAGCTCCACCGACGTACTCCTTCCTCCTATATATACCTACGTATCCCCGTATGATCAGAGACGGAGCCAAAAATCTAATTTCACCGCCGCAACCTTCTGTATCCACGATATCCCATCTTGGGGCCTGTTCTGGAGCTCCGCCGGAGGGGGCATCCACCACGGAGGGCTTCTACATCAACACCATAGCCCCTCCGATGAAGTGTGAGTAGTTTACTTCAGACCTTCGGGTCCATAGCTAGTAGCTAGATGGCTTCTTCTCTCTTTTTGGATCTCAATACAATGTTCTCCCCCTCTCTCGTGGAGATCTATTCGATGTAATCTTCTTTTTGCGGTGTGTTTGTTGAGATCGATGAATTGTGGGTTTATGATCCAACTTATCTATGGAAATATTTGATTCTTCTTTGAATTCTTTTATGTATGATTGAGTTATCTTTGCAAGTCTCTTCAAATTATCCGTTTGGTTTGGCCAACTAGATTGGTAGTTCTTGCAATGGGAGAAGTGCATGGCTTTGGGTTCAATCTTACGGTGTCCTTACTCAGTGACAGAAAGAGTTGCAAGGCACGTATTGTATTGTTGCCATCGAGGATAACAAGGTGGGGTATTTATCATATTGCATGAATTTATTCCTCTACATCATGTCATCTTGCTTAAGGCGTTACTCTGTTTTAACTTAATACTCTAGATGCATTTGGATAGCGGTCGATGAATGGAGTAATAGTAGTAGATCTGAGAATCGTTTGGTCTACTTGTCACGGACGTGATGCCTATATACATGATCATACCTAGATAACCTCATAACTATGCTCTATTCTATCAATTGCTCAACGATAATTTGTTCACCCACCGTAGAATACTTATGCTCTTGAGAGAAGCCACTAGTGAAACCTATGGCCCCCGGGTCTATTCTCATCATATCAATCTATATCACTTTATTTACTTGCTTTGTTTTTACTTTGCCTTTACTTTTTACTTTGCATCTTTATATCAAAAAATACCAAAAATATTATCTCTATCAGATCTCACTCTCGTAAGTGACCGTGAAGGGATTGACAACCCCTAAGCGTTGGTTGCGAGTTGCTACCGTGTTGTGCAGGTACAAGGGACTTGCGCGTGACCTCCTACTGGATTGATACCTTGGTTCTCAAAAGCTGAGGGAAATACTTACGCTACTGTGCTGCATCATCCTCTCCTCTTCGGGGAAAACCAACGCAAGCTCAAGACGTAGCACATGCCGGGTCAAAGTCTCTTATGTCCAAGGTTTCGGTCATGGTTTTTATTGGCTAACGGCTCATGTTGACGCGGAGGATCTAGTCAGCAAATGTGATAGATGTCAAAAATTCTCACGATGAGCTCATGTGCCGGCTCAAGAGTTGAGGATGATTCCAATCACTTGGCCGTTCGCAGTCTGAGGGCTTGACATGGTTGGACCTTTCAAGAGGTCTAAGGGTAAAAAGACACACCTCTTGGTCACAGTGGATAAGTTTACAAAGTGGGTTGAGGCAGAGCCGGCCAGTAAGTGTGATGCAGCCACGGCGGTTCAGTTCATGAAAAAGGTGATCTTTCGTTTTGGTTTTCCACACAACATTATAACTGATAATGGCACTAATCTTTCCAAGGGTGCCATGGAAGAGTTCTGTCAACAAGAACATATCCGGCTTGATGTTTCGGCTATTGCTCATCCTATATCCAATGGTGAAGCAGAAAGAGCTAATCAAGAGATCCTGAAGGGTATCAAGCCCCGGCTCTTTGTCCCCTTGCAGCGGACTCCAGATTGTTGGGTGGAGGAGTTACCCTCTGTACTGTGGAGCATCAACACTACACCTAACAGATCTAAGGTTACACACCTTTCTTCATGGTGTATGGAGCAGAGGCAGTCTTGCCAAGTGACATCCGGCACGATTCACCCCGCGTGGCAGCTTATGTTGAGGCTGACAACGAAAAAGCTCGTCAGGATGCACTTGACTTGTTGGATGAGGAGCGAGACTTGGCAATAGCCCGCTCGGTGATTTATCAACAAGACCTGCGTCGCTATCACAGTCGCCTGGTTAGGAGCAGAACCTTTCAGGAAGGCGACTTAGTGCTCCGGCTCATCCAGGATCAATCTGACATGCACAAGCTGTCCCCACCTTGGGAAGGACCCTTTGTGGTCAGCAAGAATCTGCACAACGGGTCATACTACCTCATCGATGTTCGAGAGCACAAAGACTCACGTAAGTCGGAGGAGGAGACCTGCCGGCCGTGGAATATTGCTCATCTCTGGCCTTACTATACTTAAGCCACCGGCTCTCAAGATGTGTATATTTTGATGATGTATATATTATATAAAGCAATAAAGCAGGACCTCTGTCCTTTTTACCCTCAAAGGTTTATATGTCTTCTTTATCAGGTGGTGGAAACAACCAACAGGGAGCGGATCATATCTGAATCCGGCTTTCCCTTTGGTCCGGCTTAAGATCATATCTGAATCTAGCCATGATCACTTGGGGGCTTCCTGTTCAAACATAGGTCGTATTCGAACCAAAGAGAACATAGCTGTCGATACTCACTTGATCGGCATACTGCCAAACCCACTTGGGGGCTTCTTGATCATATTTGAATCATAGCTTAACACCTTTGGGTCTGACGTGGATCGTATTCGAATCAGCGTCATTAAACAACTCTTGTGGTCACTTGGGGGCTTCCTGTTCAAACATAGGTCGTATTCGAACCAAAGAGAACATAGCTGTCGATACCCACTTGATCGGCATCGCCAACGCCACTGGGGGCTATATGATCGTATCCGAATCTTAGCTTAACCCTTTTGGAACGCTTTACTGATCGTATTCGAATCAGAAGCCTTTTGAATATTGTTTATTATCTATTATATTTCATAAGCATAATTATTTGACTATCTTGAGACCTTCTTGAAGGCACTATGAGATGGTTTTTGTTCTTCCGGCTTAATATTGATCACCCTAGGTTGTTAAGTGCCAGGTGAACATTATATGTTCCAACTTTCAGGAGTTGAATTTACCCGCATGGTGTAGGTCATATAAGCAGGCGAGATTAGCAAAGGGATTGCAGGATAAGGCAAGCAAATTTAACATCAAGGAAATAAAGGATCAACATAAGATGGAAATATATAGCGATGGCGGCTTACGAAAGTATTAATTGCCATAAACATGCGCAAAGGCATGACAAAATTGAGAGGTTTTTCTACCCTATTACAAGACTCCCGAGTCTGAATAAGCGAAGCATTGTTTTTTGCAAAGTCATAAACGCCTGGCGGTTCACTTATTTGGTGGGCTTGCAGATTCCGGGTTATCCTTCTCCGCCTCTCCGTCGGTTGCTTTGTCCTGTAAGGTTGACGAAGCCCAGTCAATGTCACTCAAGGCTTCAAAGTCAGCTTCATCATCTATTAAACCGGCTGGGTCCACTTCAGGGGCAAAGGTATGCTTACGAGTCGGAGGGATCAGGCTGACTTGATCATAGGGAGGTGTTGGAATTCACCGGTTCTCACTATCATAGCCCGGCTGATACTTGGTAATGTCAGTGTTGTTCCCAATGAGAGTAGCCACGGGGCGCATATCTTTGACACAGGCGGTGAAATCCTATTCATCAAATACAGTCCCATCCTCCTTCAGACTTGGGTATTGAAGAGCAGGTCTGCCGGGTCTAGTTCTGGAATCCATGCTTTTGCCCGACTCAACGCGGCTATGGCCCCGACTCTTGAGGATGCCCGCCTTAGATCTTGAACCCATTGAGGTAGTACAGCAAGACACCTCAGCACGTCTTTCTGGAGGTGGGGAGTGTCATTTGATAAAGCTACAACGGCCAAGGCACGTTGTGACCCGGTGTACAGTTGCTCCACTAGGATGTAAACCGCTTTCAGTTTGATCAACATGTTCTGCTTGAGGTTCGTGCTCTTGGGGCCTGCGTTCATAAACATAAGATGAGCAGGAGATAACGATTAAAATAGTCATCAAGGGAAGGATTACAATATTTGAGATTATATACAGTAACTTACCGAAGATGGCGGAGACCATTTGAGATATCTGGCGCTTTAAGCCGGACAGTTCGGCTGTTGCCTCTGCAAGTGATGCCTCTGCTGTCTCGGCCCGGGTCACCAGTGAAGCCTTTTCATCAGCCCAAATTTTCTTCTCCGCCTCAAAATTCTTCTTCAACTTCTCTTGTTCAGAGACGCTGAATTCAAATTTGGAGTTGGCCTTTTGAATTTCAAGTTCTTGAGCTGTCAGATGGCTCTTCAGGTCAGCAATCTCCAACTCAAATTGACTTATGGTGGCCTGCATTGATGCCGGGTTATAGTCAGAATCATGGTAAGATAACATTAAGTCCCAGGTACTTTGCAAGCAAAGATTCTTGGCACTTGGGGGCTAATGTATGCTTAAGAATTTTAACTTGCAATGCCAGTTCATGCAAATTAAGTCCCAAGCACTTTACAAGCAAAGATACTTGACACTTGGGGGCTAATGTGTATCAAGAGTTCAAGGTATCATGTTACAACCGGGTTAAATATCTTCTTTTTAAACCGGACAAAACAGTGGTAAGCAGTTTTCTAAGTCTACAACATATTTCTTCATAAGCAATAGACTTGGGGGCTGATACAGTAAGTATGTTTCAGAAAAGGGGCATAAAGGTATACCTAAGATTTTTGCTGTATTTGCTTCACCATGTCAATTTCCAGGTCACGGCTACTATGCACTTGATTAAGATAGCCAGAGACTATATCTCCAATGCTTAAGTGAGTATAAGCAGTAATGTCCAGCTTGGCCTTTCGGCATTCTATAAGTTCCTCCTTAGCAGAGCATTTGGCAAGGACAGTGGGCCGCCCTGGCTCAACAAACTGAGACCTCAGAATCTCAACTTCCAGGTCATTTGTCTTGACCAGGCTAGGAGCTTTCGGGTTATCAGGGCTGTTGAGAGTATCTTTGGCAGGCGGGTCAGAGGTTGGTGCTGGAATGTCAGAGGCTGGTTCAGGCGGCGGCTGATGGGTGGAACTGTCAGGAGCAGCCGTGCCAAGCTCCGGTTCAGCCACGACCGGGTTTTGGGACGGCTTATTTTTCTTTGCCCTCTTACTAGGCTTCACTTGCACGTTGTATACAAAGGCAGAAGGATGAGTACAAAAGCATGAGTAAGGTAAAGCATAAGGTAAACAAAGTTACATTACCCGGGGGCAGTTTTGAAAGCCGGCATGTTAGATTGCATAGACTCGCCGGAGGAAGGAGAGGTATCCTGATAATTGGTGTTAGAGGAATTGAGAGCTTGGCGAATTGAACATGCCAAAGGTAAAACATAATGTAAATCAGAGATAACCTCAGTCCGACGCTTCCTGGTTATGTCAGGTAAGCTGGAGGAGAGCTCTACATCCCTGCTGGTCCGGGTGTGCCTCCGGCTTTCAAGCTGTTGTTGCTTCAAAAGAAATTGAGGATCTTGATAAGCTAGAAGATGTGAAAATCTTACTTTCCGGGTCACCCTTCGGATTTTTTGCTTTGGCAAAGGCTCTGAGTCGGAGGAGATTATAGTTACCTCTTCGTCAACCGCTTGGCTGTTCCCCGTATCCTTCTGAAAAGATAGAATGTCAATAAAATAATGATAAAAGAGTCAGGAAAATTAAGGGTTACCTCTTCATCATCCTCAGAAGTGTCGTCCAATTTGAGTAAATCTGAAGCGCTTGGCTTCTTCTTCCTTGAAGTTCCCATTTTGGTGGCTTTTCTTTCGGTTCTCTTGGCAGCTCTGGCTTGTTTGGCAGCCTCATGGTCATACTTGACCTTCCAGAAGTTGTCATCGGTCTGTGATAAAGATAAAGGGGTTATGAGTAAAAGTAAGGTGTAATATACTAAAAGAGTATTCACTGAGGATTGATGACTCACAACGGGGGCCGGGTTCTTCTTACAGAAAGGAAGTAAGCCAAAGGCATTACTAGTCACTGTGCCCTCTTTCAGCAACGTTTGGATTGTAGCCTCCACGACGTCATCTGGCAAGTCGTCGGGACTATGACGCAGTGGGTCATCCTTCTTGCCTGAGTAAGTGCACATTAAGCTGGGGCGGCGGCTTAACGGAAGCACTCGCCAAGTGACCCAGACTCGGACCAGGTCGATGCCATCTAAGCTGTTTCCCAAAAGAGCTTTGATTTTTCTAATGGTGGGAGTAAGTGGTAGACGTTCAACAACAGAAAGTTTATCCGCTAGTGGATGGTTGGACTCAAGGCGCAAGGCGCGGAAGCCGGGTAGAGGATTCTCGTTAGCCGGAGAGGTGTCCTGGCAATAGGACCACATCTGATTCCAATCCTTCGGGTGACTCGGCAATTCAACATAAGGAAAAAGGAAGTCTCTCCGCCGCTGAATCGAAATGCCACCAAGTTCAAGACTGGGCCCGTTGGCACGTTCATTCTGCCGATTTAAGTAAAAAAGCTCTCTGAACAAAAGTAGATTGGCTCTTCTCCCAGGTACACCTCGCAAAAGACTTGGAAGTTGCAAATATTTGACACGGAATTGGGCCCGATGTCTTGAGGTCTAAGGTCAAAGAAATGCAAAACATCCCTGAAGAATTTTGAACCAGGTGGTGCAAATCCCCGGCTCATATGATCCGTAAAAACTAGTACCTCCCCTTCTTTGGGTTGAGGTTTCTCCTCAGACGGGTCAGGAGCACGATAAGTCATGACCTCCTTCTTGGGCAGATGGCCAGACTTCACAAATTCAGACAATTTAATTCTTGTGACTGTGGATGGGACCCTATTACAGGTCCCAGGAGCCTTGGTTGCCTTAGGTGCCATGACGTAAATTGAAGCCTATGACAAAATAAGAGGTTCCGGTTCAAATTTAACCCGGAGGAAAACATTTTAAAACTATTCAAGATGGCGGCTTAAGAAGGGGCCTAATGATATATGGGTAACTATGCAGCAATATTTAAGCCGTTACAGGTATCAAGAGCAGTTAAATTTTCTTAAGTCGCGAGAAGCAAGCAAGGTTCACAGATCAGTGTCATTTATTTAAACCAGCCACATGGACAGTCGTGGTTAAACATATTCGACAGAGGCAGTTTTTTATTTAAGGGTGGAACAAACAGGTTTCACAAGTTGCGGCTATTATTTTGGATGAAACAACTATTCTGAAAAGAAAAATTTCTAGACCTAGGACTGGCACAAAAATGAAGCTTAAGGGCTCGAACGGGGCCTCCGTGCGACGGAAAGGGATCTACTTGCATTCGAAATGGGTGCGAAATAGCTACCGCATTAGTTTTATACCATCTTCAAGATCAAGAAACGACGGAGGTGATGAAATCTATGAGGGGTTCCTGACGAACAGCGAAGAACACCGAAGAACTCGAAGGTCCTAATGCGGATCTGAGGAACAAGAAAGAGGAAACTCACAGATGCAGAGTTGCTGCGGAGGTTCGTCGCGGTTTTCTGGTCAAATCAGGTTGATGCAGTGGCCAGAGTTGACGAGGATGAGGAGATCTGCGATGACGGCGGCGGTGGAGCTCGAGCGACAGAGAAACAGTGAGAGGAAGAAGACGACCGAAGGGGGAGAATGGAAAAGACCTAGGTCGTGCCTATTTATAAGGAAGGGCTGACTGAGACGGCGCGAGAAACAAGGAGATAAACATTATTATCCAGTGGCCCCGACGCCTTGGTTTTCGGAACGGTCAGTAATAGGAAAGATCCGTTGGAGGATACGGTGGAATAAAGAATGAATTTAAGTAAAGATGATGTCAGGGCGGGCTAATGCGGATCCAAAAGATGACGTCATGGCGGGTTAAAGAAAACCTTTTGTACAGGCAGAAGGCTGAAGATTTATTTCTTAAGGTACTTTAAGATTGACATGAACCGGTTCAAATCAATCTGGGGCCTAATGTTGGGGATATAACTATTTGTGTAAGCCGCCCAGGAGGGGCCAGGTTACGCAAAGAAGACTCATCATAAAGAAGCCCAAGAACAAGCATGAAGATAGCGGTTCAATAAAGCGTCCCACAGGCGGCTTAAGGCCCGTAGCATGTAAACCATCATAATGCCATGAATTGTAACATAAGGTAGAATTAACTAGTCACCGAGCCGGACACTGTCTTTGAGCCGGCCGGGACTCTGTAGGCCGCAAGGCATCCACCCGTGTATATAAGGGGGCGACTCGCTGGCGGCTTAGGAAAAGAAACAACTCATCGAGAGCCGGGCATAGGGTATCTCGCTCCCTGGTCATCGAAACCGCATTCAATACCAACCCAACTAGATGTAGGCTTTACCTTGACCGTAAGGGGCCGAACTAGTATAAACCTCTCGTGTCCCTTGTCCCGATTAACCCCTTCAAGCTTCCTAGTTGCGATGGCTCCACAACTAAGTCATTTCACTAGGACATCTGACGTGACAATTCCACGACACTACTCATGCTTGTATTCGGTGTAAATTAATTTTAATGCATGTTTACAACTGTTGTCGCTCTCTCAGTTGGTCGCTTCCCAGTCTTTTGCTAGCCTTCACCTGTACTAAGCGGGAATACTGCTTGTGCATCCAAACTCCTTAAACCCGAAAGTTGTTCCATATGAGTCCACTATACCTACCTATATGCGGTATTTACCCGCCGTTCCAAGTAAATTTGTATGTGCCAAACTCCAAACCTTTAAATGAAATTCTGTTTTGTATGCTCGAGCAGCTCATGTTTCAACTAGGGCTGCCTATATCTTCCATGCTAGGTGGGTTATTCTCACGAGGTGGACTCCGCTCCTCATTCACGAGAAAGGCCGTAACAGGATGCCCAGTCCCATGATCCAAAAAGATCAAAGCAAATCAAAATAATTAAACAAAACTCCCCTAGGGCTGTTGTATGTTGGAGGCACTCGTTGTTTCGAGCAAGCCATGGATTGATTCTTGTTGGTGGTTGGGGGAGTATAAACCTTTACCATTCTGTTTGGGAACTGCCTATAATGCATGTAGTATGGAAGATACAGCCATCTCATAGTTGTTGCGTTGACAACAAAAGTATGCTGCTCAAAATGTTATTCAATCTCTATTTTAAAATCGAGCTCTGGCACCTCTACAAATCCCTGCTTCCCTCTGCGAAGGGCCTATCTATTTACTTTTATGTTGAGTCATCACCCTTCTTATTCAAAAGCACCCGCCGTAGAGCACACTGTCATTTGCATTCATTATTATTTGTTTATATTGGGTATGACTTGACTGGATCTCTTTTACCATGAATTACAATGTTTAGTCAGTCCTTGATCTTTAAAGGTGATCTGCATTTATGTTTTGCGATCTCAGAAAGGGCTAGCGAGATACCATCTTGTTATATAATGTTATGATTATTTTGAGAAAGTGTTGTCATCCGAGTTTTATTATTATGGCTCGCTAGCTGATTATGCTATTGATATGAGTAATTGTGAGACCTATATGTTATTGTGAGTATGGTTAGTTCATAATATTTGCTGAAACTTGAATGCTGGCTTTTCATGTTACAACAACAAGAGCAAACAGAGTTTGTAAAAGTTTTTCTTTTTCAATTTCAGTTTGTCAACTGAATTGCTTGAGGACAAGCAAGGGTTTAAGCTTGGGGGAGTTGATACGTCTCCGTCGTATCTACTTTTCCAAACACTTTTGCCCTTGTTTTGGACTCTAACTTGTATGATTTGAATGGAACTAACCCGGATTGACGCTGTTTTCAGCAGAATTGCCATGATGTTGTTTTTGTGCAGAAAAAAAAGTTCTCGGAATGACCTGAAACACCACGGAATATCTTAGAATAAATAATAAGAAATCCTCGCCAAAGATGAAGATCAGGGGGCCCACACCCTGTCCACGAGGGTGGGGGGCGCGCCCCCCCTCCTTGGCGCACCCCCTACCTCGTGGGCCCCCTAGAAGCCCTCCGACGCCAACTCCAACTCCACATTGGCTTTCGGGGAGAAAAAAATCAGAGAGAAGAAATCATCGCGTTTTACGATACGGAGCCGCCGCCAAGCCCTAATCTCTCTCGGGAGGGCTGATCTGAAGTCCATTCGGGGCTCCGGAGAGGGGGATTCGTCGCCGTCGTCATCATCAACCATCCTCCATCACCAATTTCATGATGCTCACCGTCGTGCGTGAGTAATTCAATCGTAGGCTTGCTGGACGGTGATGGGTTGGTTGAGATTTATCATGTAATCGAGTTAGTTTTGTTAGGGTTTGATCCCTAGTATCCACTATGTTCTGAGATTGATGTTGCTATGACTTTGCTATGCTTAATGCTTGTCACTAGGGCCCGAGTGCCATGATTTCAGATCTGAACCTATTATGTTTTCATGAATATATGTGAGTTCTTGATCCTATCTTGCAAGTCTATAGTCACCTACTATGTGTTATGATCCGCAACCTGAAGTGACAATAATCGGGACCACTCCGGTGATGACCATAGTTTGAGGAGTTCATGTATTCACTATGTGCTAATGCTTTGTTCGGTTCTCTATTAAAAGGAGGCATTAATATCCCTTAGTTTCCAATAGGACGCCGTTGCGTTACGGGAGGGTAGGACAAAAGATGTCATGCAAGTTCTTTTCCATAAGCACGTATGACTATATCTGAATACATGCCAACATTACATTGATGAATTGGAGCTAGTTACAGTGTCACCCTATGTTATGATGTTACATGACGAACCGCATCCGGCATAATTATCCATCACTAATCCGGTGCCTATGAGTTTTCCATATCTGGTTCTCGCTTATTTACTTTTCCGTTACTCTTGTTACAATCACTACAAAATACCAAAACATTACTTTTGTTTGTCTTTACTTTTGTTACCGTTACCACCACTATCATATTACTTTGCTACTAAACACTTTGCTGCAGATACTAAGTTTCCAGGTGTGGTTGAATTGACAACTCAGCTGCTAATACTTGAGAATATTCTTTGGCTCCCCTTGTGTCGAATCAATAAATTTGGGTTGAATACTCTACGCTCGAAAACTGTTGCGATCCCCTATACTTGTGGGTTATCAGGGCACAATCCGTTGAAGAGAATAGCACAAGTTTGAGCGTTGTATTGCAGCATCTTCAACTCTTCCGCGGTAGCTTCATGGTTCGGTTCTCTCCCATCAAAGAATTCACCTTGCAAGCCAATACACACAATAGCCCAAACGGCGGGGTTATGCCCAAGAATATGCATTTTCATCTTATGCTTCCAACTAGCAAAATTAGTACCATCAAAGTAAGGACCTCTACGGTGGTAATTTCCCTTGCTAGACACCATACTCTCCTAGGTTCTGAAACCGAGGCTATGATCACCAAAAGCTATGGAAATCAAGGACAATGGAGACCATAGCTCTGATACCACTTGTAGGATCGAAGTATGTCTAGAGGAGGGGGGGGGTGATTAGACTACTTGACCAAATAAAAATCTAGCCTTTTCCCAATTTTAGTTCTTAGCAGATTTTAGCAACATAGCACAAGTCAAGCAATCAACCTACACATGCAATTCTAAGAGTATAGCAGCAGAATGTAATTCATTGCATATCAAGGTAAAGGGAGGAGTTTGGAGGGAGAAAACGCAATGTTGACACGGAGATATTTGGCGTGGTTCCGATAGGTGGTGATATCGTACATCCATGTTGATGGAGACTTCAACCCACGAAGGGTAACGGCTGCGCGAGTACACAGAGGGCTCCACCCACAAAGGGTCCACGAAGAAGCAACCTTGTCTATCCCACCATGGCCATCACCCTCGAAGGACTTGCCTCACTAGGGTATATCTTCATGAAGTAGGCGATCTCATTGCCTGTACAAACTCCTTGATTCAACTCCACAATCTTGACGGAGGCTCCCAAGTGACACCTAACCAATCTAGGAGACACCACTCTCCAAAAGGTAATAGATGGTGTGTTGTTGATGAACTCCTTGCTCTTGTGCTTCAAATGGTAGTCTCCCCAACACTCAACTCTCTCTCATAGGAATGGATTTGGTGGAAAGATGATTTGAGTGGAAAGCAACTTGGGGAAGGCTAGAGATCAAGATTCATATGGTTGGATTGGAATATCTTGGCCTCAACACATGGGTGGTTCTCTCTCAGAAAATGAATGCTGGAAGTGTACGCATGTTCTGATGGCTTCCCCCACGAATGAGGAGAGGGTGGAGGGGTATATGTAGCCTCCACACAAAATCTAACTGTTACACACAATTTACCAAACTCGGTGGGACCGAATCAAAAAACTCGGTCTGGCCGATTTAGTTCATAATATGACCGTTAGGCATTTCAGTGGGACCGACATGTCAACTCGGTCGGACCGATTTCGTTAGGGTAAGAGCATAACGTAATCTCGGTGAGACCGATTACACAAACTCGGTGGGACCGACTTTGGTAATAAGCTAACCAGAGAGTTGGTCAGGCAAACTCGGTGGGAACGATGCGCTCATCTCGATGGGACCGAAACGTTACGAAAGGGAAACACTGAATTTGCATTGCGTACTCGGTGGGACCGATCACTCATCTCGGTTAGACCGAAATGTTACGAAGGGAAATAGGGAGTTTGCAATCCCATCTCGGTGAGACCGAGATCCCTATCGGTAAGACCGAAGTGACTAGGGTTTCTGGCAGTGGCTATGTCAAATGAACTCAGTGGCGCCGGATAGATCAAATCAGTGGGGCCGAGGTTGACTTTTGGTTTGGGACATATGTGGATATGAGAAAGTGGTTGAGGGCTTTGGAGCATATCACTAAGCATTTTGAGCAAGCAAGCCATTAAGCAACAGCTCATCCCCTTTTAATAGTATTGGCTTTTCCTATGGACTCAATGTGATTTTGGATCACTAAAAGTAAAATGTAGTCTTGAGCTTTTAGAGCTTGAGCCAATCCTTTGTCCTTAGCATTTTGAGGGGTCCACATTCCTAATCCATGCCATGCCAATCATTGAACTTTCCTGAAATATTCATCTTGAAATAACATTGGTTCAATGAGCTATATGTTGTTAATCATTACCAAAACTACCCACGGATAGTTGCACTTTCACATATTAGATCCCAGATGCTCTGACCATGCGCCCCGCTGGACGAACTAGAAGGGGCTTGTAAGACTTTCCCTTGGATGGATGCGGCTAACTTGTATGCGCTCTTTACTGAAAAATCCCATTCTTTTCATAATGCCAAGCAAAGCAATCTTCTATATCCGAGCTTGGGATTCGAATTTTGTAGATTTCATCCGCATCAAAATCATGAAATTTTTTCCTTATGAGCTCGACGTTCCACTCCTTCTGGTTTGGAAGCATTAGCTAGTTCACCCAGCGGAGTGTCGATCTATGTATGAAAGCTGCAGTTCTAAGGCCTTCCCTGCGTGGGATCCATTGATCCATTTGAATCTGGATTTTCTCCATTCCCCACTCTCCAGATTATCCCTTTATTTAGTAACTCCAAGCCAGCCTCAATGCCTCACCAAATCGGTGACGCGTCCAAAGCGAAGATTGTAATCCAGCAGGTTTCCATGGGGGTAATACTTCGACTTGATCACTCTTGTGCATAGGTTATCAAGGTTTTGCAGTAGCCTCCAGCTTTGAAGAGCTATATTGAAAAGGTGCACGTCTCTGAAACCTATGCCCCCCGCCCTTTTCGGTCTAGTCATTCGTTCCCAAGACATCCAGTGAACTTTTTGGCGACCTTCCTCTTCCCCACACCAGAAATTCCGAATCATTTTCACATACTTATCACAAAATCCTTTTAAGAATAGAAAAACACCCATCGTATAACAGGGGAGAGCATGGACCACTGATTTGACATGTACCTCCTTAGCGGCATACGACATAAATTGCTCCGATCGGTCGTTGCATCTTTTTCCAAGGGAATCCATGATTGGTTGAAAGTTTTCGTCCTTTATCCTTCCTTCTGGGGTTGGAAGACCCAAGTACTTACTCTCAAAAGTACCTGCCACTACACCAAGGATCCTCTTAATTTCATCTCTAGCTTCCTCTGGACAATGTTCATTAAACAAGAGCGAACACTTACTTTCACTCAGTAGCATTCCTGTACATTTCTGAAAGGTAGTCAACACCTTCTTCATGGTCTCTGCTTGGCCCACCATGGCCTTATAGAATATCAAACTGTCGACGGCAAAAATAAGGTTGGATATGCCCGGGCTATTTCGATATTGATTTGAGTAATGTTACCTTCATCTATTTCCTTATTCATGAGGTTGACCAGACCGTCCGCCACAAAGAGAAATAGGTAGGGGCTGAGGGGTCACCTTTTCGTAGTCCCCTCAAGGGAGAGAATGGGGCCAAGAGTTCACCATTAAGCCTCACGGAATATCTGACCGATTGAACACACTGCATCACCCAGGACGTCCACTTCTGGGCGAAACCTATCCTTAACAACACCCCTTCAAGGTAACTCCAATCCACCCTATCATAAGCTTCCGCCAAATCTAGCTTGTATGCACAATGAGTATTCTGACTGTTTCTGCTATGTTGAATTTTGTGAAAACATTCGAAGGCAATTGTAGCACTATCTGTAATCATGCGCCCCGGGATAAAAGCGCTTTGGGTCTCTGAGATGATCTCATCCAGGAAAGGCCGGAGTTGGTTAACCAGACATTTTGAAATTACCTTGTAGATGACGTTGCATAAACTGATTGGCTGGTAGTCTTTCAGTGACTGCGGATCCTCCTTAGGGATGAGCACTATTACTGTATCATTTATACCTTCTGGGAGACTGCCATCCTCGAGAAAATTAAGGACTCCCTTAACCACCTCGTCTTTCATCACATCCTAGTTCCGTTGATAAAAACGAGCCGGGAAACCATCGGGGCCATGAGCTTTAAGTGGTCCAATTTGAAATAGTGAGTTGCTAATTTCCTCAGCCGAAAAGGCTTTCGTTAGTGCCCTGTTCATGTCATCTTTCATTGTCCTCTTAACAAGGTTCAGAAGCTCATGGGGGTTCACCTTGCTCTCTTTTTTATATAGTTCCTGAAAGAAATTCCTTATTAGCTCTTGCAACCCTTCCCTGTCCTCCTTCCACACTACAACACTGTCCTTTAACTTAGATATTTCTTTTTTCTTTTTTCTCCAAGTAGCTCTCCACTAGAACCACTTCAAATTACGGTCTCCTTCTCAAAGATATGTGGCCCTTGATCTTTTTCTCCACAGGAGTTGCTCCCTCAACAACAGCTCAGCCAACTCAGCTGACAAACGATTAATTTATCTCTGATTTGCTATTGTATCCCAGAGCTTCCATAAGCTACTTAGCCTCTTCCTAATCTCCGCGGACTTCTTCAATACCGAACCAAAATCTCTGTCGGCCCACCCTCTAAGAACTTGCTGCAAGTTGTTTATCTTCCTTCTAAGGTCCTGTAGGTTACTTGCTGTACCAGCCTGTTTCCATCCATCCGCGATCGTTTCCTGCAACAAGGGTGAGTGTTCCCACATGTATTCTTCATACCGAAAGGGTTGCTGTCCTTCTGCACCAACTGGTCTTCACTCCTTACGGCTTCCCACACGCAGCAACAAAGGTAAGTGATCCGAGCGGGATGAGCAGATGTGTTCAACAGAGGCTCCTCTGAAATAATCTGACCATGACAAAGAGTCCACTCCTCTGTCCAATCTTGCTCTCACTTTCCTATCACCCACCTGTTTATTATCATATGTCCAAACTGGGCCCTTGTATCCAAGATCAAAGAGTTTGCATTCAGATAGAATTTTCCAGAAGTTCTCCATATTCCTCTCCAATCTTTTGGAGCCTGAAATGTGCTCGGATTTCCACATCGTTTCATTGAAATCCCCCATCATAAGCCAAGGTGCATTCGAGTTGTTTTTAATCCTTCTCAATAACTCCCACATGTGGTGTCTTTCATGTGCTCTCGGTTCACCATAAACAAAAGTACCACACCACTGTAAACCATTCGGACTCAATCTTATCAACACATCGATGTATCTCAGGCCAACGACAAGCTTTATTACCTTGACACTTTTATCGTAAAAGAACGTGATACCGACACTTTTTCCAATGCCCAATTGCGTGATACAATGTTTGAGGCCTAGTGTAGTGTCAAAAAACGTCTTACATTATGGGACGTAGGAAGTAGATGCTTAGGAAGGTGCTTAGAGAAATAAATCGGCTTTTTCTGAAGCATCCGTGCCTATTTCTACAGGAGAGATGCCTAATTAAGCGTCTGTCTTGTACAAATAGGCATCGGTGCTTAAGGAAAACCTGGTTTATTTCTCCAAGAACCTCTCGTAAGCACCTTACATTGTACAAGGCCTAATGTTTGGATCACGGTCAAAGTGTAAGGCCAACTACACCGAAAGACGACTTCCTTTTTGTCTGTTATAAGGCATTGGTGCAGGCTCCGGTAGATGCGTTGGCCGTGCATCCAACATGCGGACGCATCTTGTCTGGCCGCCCGATTTTTTTTGCAATAAATAGAAAACAGAAATTTTGGCACCGTGGTCGTAGTTCATGCCAGCGGCCATAGTTCATATGCCGGCCAGAACGAGCATTATTCAAGTGTGCTTCTCTGAAATTCGTTTTGTTTATTGAGTCATACCAATGAGAAGACCATGATGAAAATGTTGAGTGGCTCTCATATGCATTATTGTTGATCTAACAAGGAGCCCAAACTGCTTTCTCTCCTTTCGAATAAAATATTTGCTGATTCCAGCTTAGTCCATGCCACTCTTGCACTATTATTATTTTCATATCATTTGGTCGTGCAAGTGAAAGGCAATAATGACGATATTTGATGAACTGGTTGTGGTAGAGAGAAACGGGCATGAACTCAACTTGTTCTGTTTTTGTAAATATGTTTAACCTAGTATCCATGATTCAGCATATTATGACGAAACATGTTTGCAATGACAATTAGAGATATAGTTTCTCATGCCATGCTTAAGTAGCTAGGAGTGGATAATGATTTATCTTGGATGTCAACATTGCGTAAAAATGATTGTGATGTAGTACGATGATATGGTACCCTCCTCTGAATGTTTTGAGTGGCTTGACTTGGCACATGTTCATGCATGAAGTTGAATCAAAACCAACATAGCCTCTATGATATTTATGTTCATCGTGTTCATATCCTACTCATGGTAGTATCCAATGTTCATTAGGCATAATGCATGTTGATGACCATTTTTGCTCTCTAGTTGTCTGCTTCTGAACCTATTTGCTAGCATGTACTAAGTGGGAATACTGCTTGTGCATCAAAATCCTAAAATCCAAGTTATTCCAGATGAGTCCACCATATCTACCTATATGCGATATTACCATGCCATTCCAGGTAAATTTGCATGTGCCACCTCTAAAAACTTCAAATAAATATATGTTCTTGTGTGCCTGGATTGTTCATAGAGCGATAGGGGGTAGTCGGTATCTTCCATGCTAAGCGGGTTATTCTCATGATGAGTGTTTATTCACTCGTCCTTGCACGAGAGGGGCGAGATTCACAGTCCCGAAATTAAAAAATGCAAATAATTAAACACCCCCCAGGATTGATGTTGGTATGGATGGTACCCGTGGATTCGGCTAGCCGTGGAGTGTGATTGTTGGTGGAGGGGAGTAAATCTTTACTTTTATCACTTGGGAACCGCCACTAATGTGTTTAGCATGAAAGATATTGATAACTTTTGGTCGTGACGTAAACAAGAAGAGTGCATTTCCCAGAATTTCATTTACCTTTGTTTTAAAATCTGAGCTGTGGCACCCTGCAAATCCTTGTTTCCCTCTGCAAAGCGACTATATATTTACTTTTATGTTGAGTCATCACCTTCTCAAATAAGCGCCAGATTTTGAGAGCAATATTGTCATCCTCATGCATTGTGCATAGTTAATGTTGGATGCATCATGACTGGATCTTTTCTACCATGAATTACAATGTTTAGTCGCTGCTTGAACTTAGAGGTGCTCTACATTTATGTTTTGCGGTCTCAGAAAGGGCTAGCGAGATACCACTGTTGTCATATTATATCATGATTGTTTTGACAAAGTGTAATCTGAGATATCTTATTATTGCTCGCTAGTGATTATGCCATTGATATGAGTTAATATAATTATTAAGAGTTATTGCTGACATGGTTGGTCATGATCTTTGCTGAAAACCTGGGTGCTACTTAAGCTTATTCATGTAAACAAGACCAACAGAGTTCGTAAAAGTTTTTCTTTTTCACTTTCAGTTTGTCAACTGAATTGCTTGAGGACAAGCAAGGGTTTAAGATTGGGGGACTTGATACGTCTCCATCATACCTACTTTGCCTAACACTTTTCCTCTAGTTTTGGACTCTAATTTGCATGATTTGAATGAACTAACCTGGACTGACGCTGTTTTTAGCAGAACTACCATGGTGTTGTTTTGTGTAGAAATAAAAGTTCTCGGAGTGGAACGAAACTTTTTGGAGATTTATTTCAGAATAAAAGAAATACTAGAGCCAAGAACCATCGGAGGGGCCCCCCTGGGTGAGCACAACCCACCAGGGCGCGCCCCCCTCCAGGCGCCCCAAGGTGGGTTGTGCTCACCGGTGACCCCGCAGACCCTATCTACGACTCCTTAAATACCCTTATTCGGAGAAAAAGTCGAGGAGGAAGAATTATGTCATTTCACGATACGGAGCCACCGCCACCTCCTGTTCTTCATTGGCAAGCCAGATCTGGAGTCCGTTTAGGGCTCTAGAGAGGGGGATCTTCGATCTTTGTCATCACCAACCCTCCGTCATTGCCAATTCCATGATGCTCCCCACCGGGAGTGAGTAATTCCTTCGTAGGATCGCTGGTCAGTGAGGAGTTTGTTGGGAAACGTAGCATGCAGTTTCAAAAAATTTCTTACGCTCACGCAAATCTATCTAGGAGATGCATTGCAATGAGAGGGGGAGAGTGTGTCCACGTACCCTCATAGACCGAAAGCGGACGCGTTAGCTTAACGTGGTTGATGTAGTCAAACGTCTTCTCGATTCAACCGATCAAGCACCGAACGTACGGTACCTCTGAGTTCTGCACACATTCAGCACGATGACGTCCCTCGAGCTCTTGATCCAGCAGAGGGTCGAAGGAGTTGATGAGTTCCGTCAGCACGACGGCGTGGTGACGGTGATGGTGATGTGATCCGCGTAGGGCTTCGCCTAAGCACTACGATAATATGACCAGAGGAGTAAACGGTGCAGGGGGCACCTCACACGGCTAAGAACAATTGATGTGTATAGAGGTGCCCCAGCCCCCGTATATAATGGAGGGAGAGGGGAGGAGGCCAGCCTAGGGCGCGCCCCATGGGGGGGAGTCCTACTAGGACTCCTAGTCCTAGTCACCCCCTTCCTTCCAATGGAGGAGGAAAGGGGAAGGAGAGGGAGAAGGAAAGGGGGGACGCGCCCCCTCCCCTTGTCCAATTCGAACTCCGCATGGGGGGGGGGGCGCCACCCCCTTGCGGGCTGCCTTGCCTCTCCCCTATGGCCCATGTGGCCCATTACTTCCCCCGAGGGGTTCCGGTAACTCCTCGGTACTCCCATAAATTCCCGAAACACTCCGGAACCATTCCAGTGTCTGAATACCACCTTCCAATATATCAATCTTTATCTCTAGACCATTTCGAGACTCCTCGTCATGTCCGTGATCTCATTCGGGACTCTGAACAACCTTCGGTCACCAAAACACATAACTCTTATAATACATATCGTCATTGAACATTAAGTGTGCGGACCCAATGGGTTCGAGAACTATGTAGACATGACCGAGGAACCTCTCCGATCAATAACCAATAGGGAACCTGGATGCTCAAATTGGTTCCCACATATTCTACAAAGATCTTTATCGGTCGAACGATAATGTCAACTTACGTTATTCCCTTTGTCATCGGTATGTTACTTGCCCGAGATTCGATCGTCGGTATGTTCATACCTTGTTCAATCTTGTTACCGGCAAGTCTCTTTACTCGTTCCATAATGCATCATCCCACAACTAACTCATTAGTCACATTACTTGCGAGGCTTCATATGATGTGCATTATCGAGAGGGCCTAGGGATACCTCTCCGATACTCAGAGTGACAAATCCTAATCTCGACCTATGCCAACCCAAAAAACACATTCGGAGATACCTGTAGAGCATCTTTATAATCACCCAGTTACGTTGTGACGTTTGATAGCACACAAGGCATTCCTATGGTGTCCGGAGTTGCATAATATCATAGTCGGAGGAATATGTATTTGACATGAAGAAAGCAGTGGCAATAAAACTTAACAATCATTTATGCTATGCTAACGGATGGGTCTTGTCCATCACATCATTCTCCTAATGATGTGACCCCGTTCATCAAATGACAACACATGTCCATGGCTAGGAAACTTAACCATCTTTGATCAGCGAGCTAGTCAAGTAGAGGCATACTAGGGACACGGTGTTTTGTCTATGTATCCACACATGCGTCAAGTTTCCGGTTAATACAATTATAGCATGAATAATGAACATTTATCATGATATAACGAAATATAAAATAACAACTTTATTATTGCCTCTAGGGCATATTTTCTTCAGTCTCCCACTTGCACTAGAGTCAATAATCTAGTTCACATCTCCATGTGATTTAAGACCAATAGTTCACATCTGTATGTGATTAACACCCATAGTTCACATCGCCATGTGACCAAAAACCGAAGGGTTTACTAGAGTCAATAATCTAGTTCACATCGCTATGTGATTAACACCAAAAGGGTACTAAGGTGTGATCATGTTTTGCTTGTGAGAGAAGTTTAGTCAACGGGCCTGTCATATTCAGAGTCGTATGTATTTTGCAATTTTTCTATGTCTACAATGCTCTGCAAGGAGCTACTCTAGCTAATTGCTCCCACTTTCAATATGTATCTAGATTGAGACTTAGAGTCATTTGGATAGCATTTTGACGAGCCTCGCTTTGAGGAATTCATGGAATAATGAATTAAGGAAGCATGGATGTCGACCGCCTAAAAAAATACGTCTGTAAAAGAATTAACCCGCTTTCAACTTTCATTTCAAGAGAAATAAACGATTCAATGATAAAATAATAATACTAGTCTATTATGGTTTGAGAGGAGGTAGCAGGATCCTTTATAGAACCTATGGCCGAGGCATAGGGAATGACTTTCATTCTCTTTCTATTTTCTGTTGTGGTCGGGTTTTGAGTCTTACTCAACTTTACACCTTGCAACACAGGTAAGAACTCTTTCTTTGATTGTTCCATTTTGAACTACTTCAAAATCTTGTCAAGGCATGTACTTGTCGGTGTACTAAGGTAGGGGTACCTCAGTACCCCAACTTGTGCACGGGCAGCCCCAGCTCCCCGTAACCAGATCCATCAAATGCTTGCCGGAGATCATCTCCGCTCCACACCAAGCCGTTCAAGAACAAAGTATATAAGATAGAAACTCAAGACCCGGCAAGAGGAGCTTGCAGGAAGGCCATTCCAGGCTCAAGGCTCGTTACTCCTCAGATCCCGGCGAGAGGCTCGTCGGGAGGACGAAGATCACATCACGAAGTCACGCCTCGGCGCCCTGCGCCCGGCGAGACCGAGGCGGCAAGTCCTGAGCCGACAAACCCGGGCCGGCAAGATCAAGGCCCGGCAAGGAGCTTGCCGGGAGAGCTGTGCTACGTGCCCGCACACCAGCTCATTTGCCCCGCGTCGCCTCGGCCTTCTCCAGAGGCGTGGCGGGCGGGGTCATCTTGCATGAAGAATGCGGTGGCACTCCACGGTGGTGGCCGCCGCCGTGGCGAAAAAAACGCAATGGCGGGAGCTTTTGGGCGGCGGCGACGGGCATTTAATGCCCTTGTCCCCTCTGTCAAAAGTAGGTAGAAATCTTGTAGCTGCCTTTGTTCCGCACTATTCCAACTACCACCTCTTTTACGTTTTACCCTCTACCTCACGTTGACACTGTCGGTGACCCTTGCCCTATAAAGGAGGCCCATGCACTGCGTGGGGGGTTCCAACGGTCGCTATTCTCGCGAGGAGGTTCGACTCATTTGCAACTCTCACGCTCGGGAAGCCACTCATGTAGTTCTTCAAGCTCCGGCACAATACAACACAAAGCAGCGAGGGTTTACGCGACAATCGCGCCCGGCTGGGTAAAATCCCAGCAGCGCATCGCCTCGATCTGCTCTCCGCGGCCTCCGCCCGCATCGAACACACGAAGGGCCCCGCCCTATAGGTGCCGCGCCACCCATCCGGCGCGACATCTCTGGCGCGCGCCGGTAGAAGCGTCGAGGTTATCGCGAACCTGATCCGGCGTTAGCGCAAAGACTCTTCATCAACCCCTCCGGCCGTCGGCAGCTTCGCCGACAAGCTGCGTCATGGCCCCAAGACGAGAGCTTGAGGGTCGCAGACCCATCTCCGTCTTCCCGCCGCCGAGCCGGCGGCGGCGGAGGAGACGCCGGTGGAAGGGTAGACACGGCGAGGTGCTCGCGGTGCCACGAGATCGAGGGGCGGGGCGGAGGACCTCGCCTCGGCCTCCGTAGACCCACGTCCATCTCAGCGCACGACGACCCAGCAGCGCCATACCACAGGAGGTGGTATCCGCTTGTTGGAACAAGGACACGCCGGGGGCTCGCGAGATGTTCCGGACCCCCGTCCAGACACGGGCAAAGCGAAGGCGCCGGGACAGGACCCTGCTCCTTCCAACACCGTCGGAAGCCCGAGCGCGTCCCGATCCCCGCGCCGCTCGCTCCCGCTTCCCTCCACTCCTGCGGAAGCGCTCACGAGGGCGCAAATGCTCCTCGACTTCCCTCCGGCGACGGACAAGGTCGAGGACTGGAGGGCTACCATCCAGAGCCTGGTCGCCTTCGCCAACAACGACCGTCAACAGCAGCCTGCGGCCTCGCGGCCGCGGCAAGCGGGAAAGCGAAGCTCGCGGCGAAAAAGACCGCCGGGGCGCAACTACCGTGCACTCCCGCGCGGAAGCGAAAACGCCGCCCGCGGAACAACGCCGGCAGCGGCTCCACGGCATCGTCGGACCAGCAGGCTCGTCGAGATCAACGTCGAGTCCTCAACGGCGGCGGCAAGAAGATGCACGGACCACGATCGGCGCCGCCGAGACTTCGGCGGCAATCGACGAGAGCTGGGAGCACTGTCGAAGTCGCACGCCCGGCGAGCCAGGCGACTTGCCGTACGCGGCGGGCTGCCCCGCGTTCACCCGTGAAGCTGCGGCGGCGTCGATGGCCTAGCATGAAAAACTTCAAGCCCGGCGTGCGGAGAAATGCGGCGGCAAGACACACCCTCGGAGTTTCTCGGTATTTACACCATCGCGGTGCAGGCTGCGAAGCGCGGCGAAGATCTGGCGAACTACTTCCCGCTTCGTGCTTAGGCGAGCGTTCGTTCTTGGCTTATGCACTTGCCGGAGCTCCATTTCCTCTTAGGCGGATCTTTGTCATCGGTTTGTTGGTGCCTTCACTGGCGGCCACAAACCCTGACGGCCAAGAAAGTGATCTTCACATTTTGGCCCGAAGGAAGGAGAATCCCTGCGCAAGTACATCCGGCGCTTCAGCCGTGTGCAACACAACATTCGATGTCCACCCGCGCGGTTATCGGTAGCGTTCCACGAAACGCGCGTAACGCGCGCCGCATGCGTGAAGAGATGGCGATGACCAAAATCCGGGATGTCAGCGAGCTCTATGCTCTGGCTGATAAATGCGCACGCGCGGAAGAGGGGAGGAGGCTCCCCGGGGAGAACGCTGGCGCGGGAGGAAGTGACTCCGACGACGCCGCCCCGGCAAAGAAGCGCCGGCGACAGAACTTTCAGAAGAGGAACAAGGAACAGGTACTTGCCGTTGAAAAGTCCGGCAAGGAGGCTCCCGCCAAGCAAACGCAGGCCGGCAACTCCGGCAAGGAGCTCGCCCCCGTGGCGGTAGCCGACAAGCAGGGCGGTCCCGGCAAACAATACTGCAAAATCCACCGCACCAAGGGCCACGACCTCTACAACTGCAAGCGCGTCGATTATCTCGTCGAGCAGCAAAAGGCTGAGTACGAGAGGCGCGACAAGGAGAGAGCCCAAGGTGGCGGAGGAGAACCGAGCAAGAAGCGGCCTTTCGTCGGTCGGGGAGGACCTCCCGGCAAGGCCAAGCGGCGACAAGGTGACCGACCTTCTCGGAGCGCGGCAAGGGCGAAGAAGGCGGCGAAGAGGGCGTGGAGGATGAGGGCGACAAAGTGAACAGGAATTTTGAAGGCCACGGAGGTCTGTGCGTTGGCGGTGGCGCTTGCACACCTCTCACCGCCAACTAAAGCGGTGGGCACGAGAGGTGAATGCGGGCGAGCCGCCCATGGAATCCGCAGACTCCTCAAATGGTCGATCGCCCATCATTTTCGATCTTGAGGATCACCCGGACCGTACCACGCGGTCGGGTGCTGCCGATCTTGGTCTCACCCACCATCCGCAACCTCAAGGTCACCAAGATGTTGGTCGATGGCGGGGCGGGCTGAACTTGATTTCCTCTGCTGTGATCAAGAAACTCCAAATCCCAGACAGCGAGCTCGAAGAGACCGGCCCCTTCAAGGAATCAACCGGGAGGAGCAAGCCCAAGGGAAAATCACCTTGCCGGTAACCTTTGGCGGGAGGTCAACTTCAGGACGGTAGCGTCACTTTCGGCGTCGCCGATATTCCGTTGCCATACTGGCGGGATACTCGGCGTCCGCCTCGCCAAGTTCATGGCGGCTTCCCATTACGCCCTAGCGTGCTCAAGATGCCGGGCCCGATAAGCGTCATCACCGTCGCGGCGACAAGAAGGACGCGCTTATCCGCACCGACCAGATTTACCGGGATGCGGCCGCGGCGGCCGACAAGGATGCACTTGCCGCTGAAGTTCCCAAGGGGAAAAAGGCGAAGACCAAGTACGACAAGCGCCCCGGGGCCCGCTCCGGCAACTGCACCCGCCGGTGTTGCGCTGCCAGCGAGGCCGCCCGAGAACTCCGCCGGCAAGGATAGAAAGGAATGGCTGCTCCACGGCAACCAAGAAGGTGTCCGCCAGGAGGGCGGCACTGGTGGTACCTTTACCATCGATTGCCACGCTTGACAACAAATAGGAAGCGCTCGTCGCTTTCTGGGCGAATGTCGATGTGTTTGCATGGCAACCATCGACATCCCGGTGTTCAGGAAGGTGATTGAGCACAAACTTGCGTTTGCCCCATCGCGACCCGTCAAGCAAAAGTGAGAAACAAGCCGTGGAGCGCCAAGAGTTCATCAATGAAGAAATCAAGAAACTAGAGGCAGCTGGCCTAGTCAGGGGTGTGATCCATCCGACGTGGCTAGCAAACCCGGTTGTCGTGCGCAAGGCCAATGGGAAATGGAGACTATGTATAGACTTCACTGATGTGAATAAAGCATGTCCCAAGGATCCATTCCCCTTGCCGCGCATCGACCAGATTGTTGACTCCACTGCCGGGTGTGAGCTGCTCTGCTTTCTTGATGCGTACTCAGGCTATCACCAGATCTTCATGGCCAAAGAAGATGAAGAGAAAACTGCGTTCATCACTCCATGTGGCACCTATTGCTTCATACGCATGCCATTTGGGCTGAAGAATGCAGGGTCAGCGTTCTTGAGGTAGTGTATACTGCTTTTGAGCCCGCAGATCCACAGGAATGTAGAAGCTTACATGGACGACATCGTGGTGAAAAGCAAGAGCAAGGATACACTGATTCAAGATTTAGAAGAGACATTCCAGAACCTGCGCAGGATACAATTAAAATTGAACCCTGAGAAGTGCGTCTTTGGGGTCCCCTCCGGCAAGCTTCTCGGGTTCTTTGTGTCTCAGAGGGGGATCGAAGCCAACCCCGACAAGATTAAAGCCATTGAGCAGATCCAAGCCCCAAGGCGGATCAAGGATGTCAGAAGGCTCGCAGGTTGTGTGGCTGCCCTCAGTAGATTCATTTCGAAGTCTGCCGAGCGCGCCCTACCCTTCTTCAAAATCTTGAAGAAGGCGGGACCCATGAAGTGGACTCCAGAAGCGGAAACAGCGCTGCAAGACTTGAAACATTACCTGTCCTCCACTCCAATACTTGTCGCACCTAAGCCACAGGAGAAATTGCTGCTATACCTAGCAGCAACCAACCAAGTGGTGAGCGCTGCGCTAGTAGCGGAGAGGAAGTCCGACGAGGAGATCTGCACCACCGACAAACCAGCCCAGCGACAAGCAGGGGGCTGCTCCGGCAAGCCCTCGCCCCAGCAGGGACAACCCTGGGCAGGAGCAAGGTGAGGTGCGGAAAAAGATGGTGCAGCGTCCGGTGTATTTCGTAAGCTCCCTTCTCCGAGGGCGGATCAAAAGTACTACGGTGTACAAAAGTTGCTTTTGGCCTTCTCATGGCCTCAAGAAAGCTGCGCCACTACTTCCAAGCACACGAGATAACAAAGTGGTCACTCGCTTCCCGTGAAGAGGATATTGCACAATCCGAAGCAGCAGGCAGGATCGTTGAGTGGGCCTTTGGAGTTGTCGAGCCGGACTCAAGTTTGAAAGTACTTCAACCATACTGAGCGGGCTCTGGCAGAATTTATAGCAGAGTGGACCCCGACACTGACGAAGAAGTTCAAGAAACAAGTACACCCGCACAAGGAGCGGCGAGTGAATGGGTAATGTACTTGATGGTGCCTTCTCGCTACAAAGGCGCCGGTGCGGCGTCGTACTCATCGCGCCGACGGAGAGCACCTCAAGTATATTATCGGATGCACTTTCCAAGAGAGCAAGCGACAAACAACACCGCTGAATATGAGGGCTTGCTTGCGGCCTCGGGATTGCGGCCGAGCTTGGGATCAAGAAGCTGATCGTGCGAGGATTCCAGTTGGTGGTCGGCAAGTTAACAAGAACTATCGAGCCCTTTGATGGAAGCCTATGTAGATGAAGTAAGGAAGCTTGAGGAGCACTTTGAAGGTCTGCAGATGGAACACATTCCGAGAGCTCGGAATGAAATCGCGACTGACCTTTCAAAGTGTGCTTCAATGAAGTTACACATGGAACGGGGACCTTTTGCTCAGCTGACTCAACCTTCCGTGGCGCCATCAATTGGGCAGTCCAAGAAGAGAAAGTTGGTGTCCGGCGACTACTTGCCGGCGGACCTCCCCGAGGCGCCGTCAAAGTCCCCAAGACTAACTTCCAAAACGGCGAGGAACAATCGATCCGCCGATCATCGGATCGTGCGATCGAAGCAAATGTTCCCGACAGGACTTGCCCGACAAGCTTGCGGGGAACCTTCACTCGGCGGAGCCGAGATTCTTGCCATGGGCGAAGATTCCGCGGCGGCCCTCTTGCCTTTAGTCCTTGTCGCCGAGCCCGGGCTCGGCATGGCGCAGCAGATCGTCCGTTCTCGCAAGCTGGAGAACTTCGGCGACCACGAAGAGATAGAAAGGATAACCGACGAGTCAAGTATGTACCGGTTAAGTGGACAACGAGCTATCTGAAAAAAGGCTAAATGGTGTCGGATGAAGTGCATCTCTAGGGAAGATGGACAACAGCTGTTGGCAGAGGTTCACGGAGGCATCTGCGGCCACCACATTGGCGCAAGGGCGCTTGCCGGAAAGGCTTTCCGGCAAGGGTTCTTTTGGCGAGAAGCTCTCCAAGATGCAACTGCACTAGTAACAAAGTGCGAAGCGTGCCAGTTCCATGCTAAGCAAATCCATCAGCCAGCTCAAGCTCTCCAAACCATCCCTTTATCCTGGCCCTTCTCGGTCTGGGGGCTCGACATCCTCGGCCCTTTCCCCCGTGCTATCGGGGGCTTTGAGTACTTGTACGTTGCAATCGACAAGTTCACAAAGTGGCCAGAAGTGGAGCAGTGAGGAAGGTGACAGACGATCGGCGATCAAGTTCTTCAAATCGATTATATGCGTTTGGGATCCCTAACGGATCATCACCGACAACGGTACACAATTCACCACCGCACCTTCATGCAATATGTCCAAGACCTTGGCGCCAAGGTCTGTTTCGCTTCCGTTGCTCACCCAAGGAGCAACGGTCAAGCAGAAAGGGCCAATGCGGAAGTGCTGCGCGGACTCAAGACAAGAACTTTCGACAGGCTGCGCAAGTGCGGAAGAAATTGGATAGAGGGAGCGGCGGCTCTCTGGTCAATCGAGCGACACCAAATCGAGCCACCGGACAGACACCCTTTGCTCTAGTCTATGGGCGAAGCAGTTCTCCCCACGGAACTTCGTATACGGATCTCCTCGAGTGCTCGCTTATGATGAGCTTGAGCAAAACAAGCTGCGCCAAGATGGCGCATTGCTCCTCGAGGAGGGGGCGTCTCGAGCATTATGCGAGCTGCTCGATATCAGCAAGCCTTGCGCCGCTACCCACAGCCGCAAGGTCAAAGCCGAGCCTCGAAGGCGACCTTGTTCTTCGGCGTGTTCATCCGCCAAGAATTCCAACAAGTTGGCCTTGAAGTGGGAAGGCCCTTATCGGGTGAGACAAGTCACGAGACCCGGCGCTGTCCGGCTCGAGACCGAAGAAGGCTTGCCAGTGAGTAATTCCTGGAACATAGAGCATCTTCGCAAGTTCTACCCATAGGGCGCGGTCGCCGTGATCCGCTCCGGCAACCTCCTTTTGTACAAAAGCTTTGCCGCCGTTGCATGTAACCCTTTGTACAAAGCCGGGCGCAGACCCCGTGCAGCAATAAAGTTCCCGTGTCGTGCGTTATCTGCCTCCTTTCCATGCTCTTCTTCGCTATTTGCATGAGTTATTTGGCATCTTTTCGTATGGCACGCGTGCCCGACAAGCAATAGCGCGTCAAAAGGCCTCGTGCCCGTTCTCTTATTTCTTCTCCTTGTTTCTTAAGCAAAAGGAATGTTCCTCCCGCACAAGTTTGCCGGGGGGAGAGGAAATGAGGGATGAACCAAGCACTCCAAGTGCTGTTCAAGAAAGGGTAACCTGCCGGAAAACGCGCAGGCCTCGAAGGCTAAGTTGCCGGGATTTGCGCAGCTCAAAATTTTAAATTTTGAGATTGCCGTCCTTGAACAACCACACCTTGTATGGAAAACCTGTGCTCGGAGGAACCTACCGACGGACAGCCGTGCCCTTATCTTGCGTTCGAGTCGACTCTGCAAGTTAAGTGTGTTGCGACTGGCCACGGCGAGGTTGCTTGCCGGTAAGGCCTCGCCCCTTGCCGGCAAGTCTCTCCTAGAAGCATAAGGTTAAAGCATACAGAGTTGAGAATCAAGACAAGGGAATTGATTCTGCGATCATTGGTCGGAATAAAGGTAAATATCCTGCAAAGGATAACTTGTCGCGGTAACTAATAAGTTCGTAGCGACTTGTGCAGCAGCAAAAGGGAACAAAACAAAAGGAAATAAAAGAAGAAAGAGGCCTAGTCCACGCGGTCGCCCTCCATCCTGGGGATCCTGTTCACCTTGGCGATGATGTGGGCGACCTGCTCCTTCAAGGCCTCCATGTCCGCGTCGGCCGGCAAGCTGCGGAAGACGTTGGAGAGGTTTATACCGGGGTTGCGGTATACGATCTTCGTCAGCACACGCTCCATGGTTCCCGCGCACAACAGGCGCGCCTCCTCGGCGAGCTGCTTGGGATCTTCTTCGTCCATGATTTGCGAGAGTGGCGCGACCCCACGAAGAAGAGGCTGGGCTTGGCGCTGTGGCGAGTTTGGATCCGGGGAGTAAATGAGGTGCTCCAACTTCAGCGCCAAAGAGCTCTGATCAATAGCGGTTCGCGGAAGACACCAATTCCTCGGTCCATATCTCGACGATGCGGCGGAAATCCTCGGCCGCTCTGTTGGCGCCGGCCACTAAGGATCGCTCTTCATGGAGCTCTTCCTTCAGTTTGGTTTCCTGGGCCCGGGCAGCGTCGAGCGAGTCCGTCAGCGCGGAAACTTTCCGCTCAAGATCCTCGACGGAATCCCTGGCGGCCCTCAACTCGTCGCCCTTCTCAGCAAGACGCGCCTGGAGCTCTGAGTTGGTGCGAGTGAATTCCTCGCGCTCCGTGACGAGCACGGCGATCTTCTCGAGTCCACCTTCAACAGCTCCTCGATCGCGCGACCTTGGCGGCGAGATCCTTTGGCGGCCTCATGATCGCGTGGCGTCCTCGCCTCCTTCAACTCTCCGCCAAGGGCTTGCTCCCGGCGGCGAGGTCTTCCTCTTGGGCGTCGAGGGCAACCTTCAGCTGGTTAAGCTCCCCTTCTCGCCGGGACAGATCCACCCCGGCGAGCCGTTGCTGCTCCTCGGCCTCGGCTTTCTCCAACAGCCACTCTTCGTACTGCCCGGCGAGCTGCTCGCGCCTCTCCGACACCTCGCGGAGAGCAGCTTGATTGGCAGCACGGAGCTCCGCCAGCGTTCTCCATCTCCTCGGCCTTGGCGGCAAGGGCTTCCCGGGAAGCAAGCTTCGCCTGCCGGGCCCGGTAAAGGGCCAGGATCTGCTGAAGCAGCTTCTCCTCATCGGGCCCACCACTCCCGCCGGGCCCCTCGACGACCTTCAAACCCGCGGAGGCGAGGATCTCCCCGTGAAGGCCTCGCCCGCATGAGCGCCATGACGAGAAGCCCACGGCATCTGGATGAAGACACCGTTGGGGGCTTCCAAGTAGCAGCCGGGCTGTTCCGCTTCGACGGAAGAGTCGGCGACCGGCGCAGCGCTTGACGCTCCTGCAGCCTCCGGACCAGCGGTGCGCTTGCGTCCCCTCTCCGGCCGCTGCGTCGAAGCCGAAGCGATTCCAGCGCGTGTGGTTGGCGGCCCCCCCGCGTCCTCGGCAGCAGGGGGCACCATCGCCGCCACCATGCACGCCCTCCTCCTCCCGGCAGCGACCTCCGTCTCCGTCCGCTCCGGGGAGGAGGTCTAGAAGAAGAAAGAAAAGCGAACAGCGGTTCAAGCAAATATCCAAAGAAAGACAACACCGAAAAGGCGGAGTCGCAGAACTTACCACAGTGGGCGTCTTCAGCGGCAGGCTCTCTTGCCGGGGAACCATCCCTTGCCGGAGCAGCCGCCCTCGTCGGGCTACTCGCCCTTGGCGGAGTACCCGCCCTTGACGAGACGCTCTCCCTTGCCGGGGAGTCCGGCCTTGGCGGGGATGGAGGGACTGCCTGCTCCTCGGGGGCGATCTCGGGATGCTCCTGTTGCTGCGGCTCCATCCCTGCGCAAGTCAAGGCAAACACGTCAAGATGTTGGGGCAAGATAAAGCTATCAGATGTACCCGGCAAGCGAAGGTGCGGAACCCAGACTTACGTTGGGGGCTGCACTGGGGGCTGCTCCTCGGGACGGCGCCGGGTCCGCCAAACTCGAGTCCGGAGCGTCTCCGGCCCCCTCGACGGGCGAGTCGTCCGCAATCTCGACCACGGGCACCTTGGCTCTCTTCGCCGCCCGCTCAGTCAGGGTCCTGGAGTCAACACAAAAAGCAAGATTAGCATCGGCAATGACCGAGGCGAAAGTGAAGATGAATGTCTTGGGGACTCACTCTGTTCCTCCTCGTCGTCTTCGCTCAAGGCGGAGAGGTCGTACCGCTTTGGGACGCGTCGGTGTGAGGAGCAGAGGCGGAGGCCCTCTCGGCGCTGGCGGTCCTCGGGCTGGGGCTGCGAGACCCGGCCTGTGTGATCGAGACCGAGAAGTAGGCGGAGCCGCCGCCCGCTCGAGGAGGCCTGACCGCTCGGCGCCCGGCTTATGGCGCCTCTGCTGTGGCTCGCACGCGAGTCGCCTCCGCCACATCTGGTCGCTGGTGCGCCCGGCAGCTCGACTCCCGAAAGCTTGCGCTGCCGGCGAGCGGTAGTTGCCGGGGCTTGCGTCTTCGTTTCGCCGCCGCCTTGCGGGCGCTTCATCGAGAACGCTTGGGGCTCGCCCGGGCGAGATGTTTCCGACGACGAGGAGAGGTCGTCGTCGTAAAGGTCCGTGGACCCGCCGGCGTCCTCGGCGACCGCGGCATTCTCCCCCTCCTCCTCGACGGCCGGCTCACCGGGCCCGGCACCCATGCTGCGACCCTTTACCTTTGGCGCCCGACTCCTCCGGCGCCTCTGCTCCCTCGGCAGCGCCCACCGCTTGCCGCGATTTCAGCCACGATTCCGTGGATCCGGAGTGCTCAGAGAAGGGACCCGGCAAGCGCGGGAGGAAGTTTCAGCAACGGCAGATCTCCGCCGCCTCCGTTTGGTAGGGCGCCTCCGCGCCTCTGCCTCCTCGGGCGTCTAATCGAACTGCCCTGCCGCTGGCTGCTGCGGCCTCTTCGCCCGAAGTTATGTCTGCGAGCTCCTCGTCCGTGGTGTCTCGCCGGACCGGATCTCGTCCTTGTTCTTCGCCACCTCCTCAAGGGTGTCGAAGAAGTCGAGGACGTCCGATGGCTCCGGCGAAATCCACGATCGATCCACGCCGTGTGGATCGCACGCGGGCATCATAGCGACGAGGCGATCCCGTGCAGAGTTGTTGCAGAGGGGCACCACACCTCGGGGGAGCCGGAACCACTCTGGATGGGTCGGGTCGTATTTGAAGAGCTCCCGAACCATCCCCTTCAGCTCCAACGTCGTGAAGTTGAAGTTCAGCCCGGGGCGCAACCTCATTATATCCCCTGCGCCGCCATACTCCCAGGCCGGCCTCTTTCTATCCTGGAGAGGGGCGATGCGGCGACGGAGGAAGTCGCGCCTACCGCCGCCATGGACAGCCCCGCTTGTCGGAGCGGAGGATCCGAATGAGGGCGACGTCGAGTTTAATGTCGTCCGAATCCACCTCACTCCAATCTCTGCCGCGCGCAACGGGCGTTGTGCGCGGAGCGGTGAAGGGCTGCGGCTCGTCTTCGATGATCCAGCACCAATCCGCGCGCCACTCGTCCCACAGTGCAAGCTCCCGGCAATCTGACTTCTTCAAGTTCAGCGGAAAACCCAAGAAATCCCTCCGGAGAGGGGGGAGCCGGGCTCTGCTCTCGGAGTAAAGAAATGCCTGAACAGAGCTACGTTTGGGAGAATCCCTATGAAGTTTTCGCACATATGTGCAAAAACCGCCATCGTGAGGACGGCGTTGGGGGTGAAATCGAGAAGGTGGAAGCCGTATGTATGCATAATGGCGCGAAGAATTGAGAGAAAGGAGGGCGAGACCCATGATGAAAAAAAGCTGCGAAGAAGTGGTACCCGCGGGATATTGGTCCATGAGATCGGCCGGATGGGCTCTGGTCCGGTGCGCCGAGGTCCTCTTGGACCAGAACAAGAAGTACTTGCCCGAGTTCGTCCACGCCGAGCAGCAAGGGAAGGCGATGTTCTCCTCCGCATCTGGCGAGCTCTTCCGCTTGCTTTCGGATTTCTCCTTCTTGGTGCCTTCCGCCTTCTCCTTCCCTTCCTGGTCTTGGGCCATAACGGCAGCGGCGAGAAGGGGATGAAGGTCGGCGACACCGCGGACAACGAAACAGCGGGGAGGCGCAGAGGTGGAGCGAGGAGGGTTTTTGGCGGAGGAAGAAGAAGCAATGAAAGCAATGGAGGGAACGCGCTGCTGCCTCTGTTTTTATGGGGAAGTGGAGCGGGGCACGTTCCGCTCTCCTCATTAAGGGGCGTGGGCACGTCCCATCCTTGGCGCCAGAATCGGCAGCGTCTTCTTTGCTGCAGGGAAGGCGGCAGACGCAGAAGTGGATTCGACGCGCCATGGGCTTCAGCAAGCGCCTGTGCCTTGTCTTGGGCCTGGCCCAACAGCGCTTCGGCACCGTGTATGGCCCAGGCAGGGGCTCTGTCGGTGTACTAAGGTAGGGGTACCTCGGTACCCCAACGTACGGGCAGCCCCACTCCCGTAACCAGATCCATCAAATGCTTGCGGAGATCATCTCCGCTCCACCAAGCCGTTCAAGAACAAAGTATATAAGATAGAAACTCAAGACCCGGCAAGAGGGCTTGCCGGGAAGGCCATTCGAGCTCAAGGCTACGTTACTCCTACAGATCCCCATGAGAGGAGCTCGTCGGGAGGACGAAAGATCACATCACGAAGTCACGCCTCGGCGCCCAGCTTCCGGGCGAGGACCCGAGGCGGCAAGTCACAGAGCCGACAAACCCGGGCCCGGCAAGATCAAGGCCCGGCAAGGAGCTTGCCGGGAGAGCTGTGCTACGTGCCCGCACACCAGCTCATTTGCCCGCGTCGCCTCCGGCCTTCTCGAGAGGCGCGTGGCGGGTGGCTGTCTTGCATGAAGAATCTTGGTGGCACTCCACGGTGGTAACCGCGCCGTGGCGAAAGAAAACGCAATGGCGGGGAGCTTTTGGGGCGGCGGCGACGGGCATTTAATGCCCTTGTCCCCCTCTGTCAAAAGTAGGTAGAAATCTTGAGCTGCCTTTGTTCCGCACTATTCCAACTACCACCTCTTTTACGTTTTTACCCCTCTACCTCACGTTGACACCTGTCGGTGACCCCTTGCCCTATAAAAGGAGGCCCATGCACAACGTAGGGGGGGTTCCAACGGGTCGCTATTCTCGCGAGGAGGTTCGACTCATTTGCAACTCTCACGCTCGGGAAGCCACTACTGTAGTTCTTCAAGCTCCCGAAGCACAATACAACACAAAGCAGCAGTAGGGTTTTACGCGACAATCGCGGCCCGAAGCTGGGTAAAAATCCCCCGCGCGCGCATCGCCTCGATCTGCTCTCCGCGCGGCCTCCGCCCCGTACCGAACACACGAAGGGGCCCCGGCCCCATAGGTGCCGCGCCACCCATCCGGCCGCGACAGTACTCATTGAAAAATCTTTATCAAGCGTCTTGATCTATCTCTATAGATCTTGATGCCCAATATGTAAGCAGCTTTACCGAGGTATTTCTTTGAAAAACTCCTTTCAACTTTCCTTTATGCTTTCCTAAAAATTCTACATCATTCCTTATCAACAATATGTCAATCACATATACTTATCAGAAAGGTTGTAGTGCTCCCACTCAGTTTCTTGTAAATACAGGCTTCACTGCAAGTTTGTATAAAACTATATGCTTTGATCAACTCATCAAAGCATATATTCCAACTATGAGATGCTTGCACCAGTCCATAAATGGATCGGTGGAGCTTGCACACTTTGTTAGCACCTTTAGGATCGAAAAAACCTTCTAGTTGCATCATATACAACTCTTCTTAGATATATCCATTTAAGGAATGCAGTTTTGACATCCATTTGACAGATTTCACAAAATGTGGCAATTGCTAACATGATTCTGACGGACTTAAGCATCGCTATGATTGAGAAAGCCTCATTGTAGTCAACCTCTTGAACTTGTCGAAAACCTTTTGCGACAAGTCGAGCTTTATAGACAATAACATTACCATCAGCGTCAATCTTCTTCTGGAAGATCCATTTATTCTTATGGGTCGCCGATCATCAGGCAAATCCACCAAAGTCCACACTTTGTTCTCATACATGGATCCTATCTCAGATTTCATAGCCTCAAGCCATTTATCAGAATCTGGGCTCATCATAGCTTCTTCATAGTTCGTAGGTTCATCATGGTCAAGTAACATGACTTCCAGAACTGGATTACCGTACCACTCTGGTGCGGATCGTGCTCTGGTTGACCTACGAGGTTCTGTAGTGACTAGATCTGAAGTTTCATGATCATTATCGTTAGCTTCCTCTCCAGTTGGTGTAGGCATCACGGGAACGGATTTCTCTGATGAGCTACTTTCCAAATTGAGAGAAGGTACAATTACCTCATCAAGTTCCACTTTCCTCCCACCCACTTCTTTCGAGAGAAACTCATTCTCTAGAAAGATTCCATTCTTGGCAACAAAGATCTTGCCTTCGAATCTGTGGTAGAAGGTGTACCAAATAGTTTCCTTCGGGTATGAAGACACACTTCTCCGATTTGGGTTTGAGCTTATCAGGCTGAAGCCTTTTGACATAAGCATCGCATCCCTGAACTTTAAGAAATGACAGCTTAGGTTTGTTGCCAAACCATAGGTCATACAGTGTCGTCTCAACAGATTTTGACGGTGCCCTGTTTAACGTGAATGCAGCTGTCTCTAATGCATATCCTCAAAATGATAGTGGTAAATCGGTAAGAGAAATCATAGATCGCACCATATCTTAATAAAGTGCGGTTATGACGTTCGGACACACCATTACGCTGTGGTGTTCCAGGTGGCGTGAGTTGTGAAACTATTCCACATTGTTTTAAATGAAGGCCAAACTCATAACTCAAATATTCACCTCTGTGATTAGATCGTAGAAACTTTTATTTCTTGTTACGATGATTCTCCACTTCACTTTGAAATTCTTTGAACTTTTCAAATGTTTCAGACTTGTGTTTCATTAAGTAGATATACTCATATTTGCTCAAATCATCTGTGAAGGTCAAAAAATAACGATACCCGCCACGAGCCTCAATACTCATCGGACCGCATACATCGGTATGTATTATTTCCAATAAGTCCTTAGCTCGTTCCATTGTTCCGGAGAATGAAGTTCTAGTCATCTTGCCCATGAGGCATGGTTCGCAAGTATCAAATGATTCATAATCAAGTGATTCCAAAAGCCCATCAACATGGAGTTTCTTCATGCGCTTTACACCAATATGACCTAAACGACAGTGACACAAGTATGTTGCACTATCATTATCAACTTTGCATCTTTTGGCATCAATATTATGAATATGTGTATCACTATGATCGAGATTCAATAAACCATCAACATTAGGTGTATGACCATAGAAGGTTTTATTCATGTAAACAGAATAACAATTATTCTCCGTCTTAAATGAATAATCGTATTGCAATAAACATGATCTAATCATATTCATGCTTAACGCAAATACCAAATAACATTTATTTAGGTTCAACACTGATCCCGAAAGTATAGGGAGTGTGTGATGATGATCATATCAATCTTGGAACCACTTCCAACATACATCGTCACTTCACCCTCAATTAGTATCTATTTATTCCGCAACTCCTGTTTCGAGTTACTAATCTTAGCAACCGAACAGGTATCAAATACCCAGGGGCTACTACGAGCACTAGTAAGGTACACATCAATAACATGTATATCAACTATACGTTTTTCACTTTGCCATCCTTCTTATACGCCAAATATTTGGGGTAGTTCCGCTTCCAGTGACCATCTCCTTCATAGTAGAAGCACTCAGTTTCAAGCTTTAGGTCCAGCTTTGGGCTTCTTCACGGGAGTGACAACTTTGCTTGCCATTCTTCTTGAAGTTCCCTTTCTTTCCCTTTGCCCTTTTCTTGAAATTAGTGGTCTTGTTTAATCATCAACACTTGATGCTTTTTCTTGATTTCTACCTTCGTTGATTTCAGCATCACTAAGAGCTCGGGAATCGCTTTCGTCATCCCTTGCATATTATAGTTCATCATGAAGTTCCAGTAACTTGGTGATGGTGACTAGAGAACTCTATCAATCACTATCTTATCTGGAAGATTAACTCCCACTTGATTCAAGCGATTGTAGTACCCCAGACATTTTGAGCACATGCTCACTAGCTGAGCTATTCTCCTCCATCTTTTAGGCAAGGTACTTGTCAGATGTCTCATAGCTCTCGACACGGGCATGAGTCTGAAATACCAATTTCAGCTCTTGGAACATCTCATATGCTCCGTGTCGTTCAAAATGTTTTTGAAGTCCCCGTTCTAAGCCATAAAGCTTGGTGCACTAAAATATCAAGTAGTCATCATATTGAGCTAGCCAAACGTTCATAACGTTTGTACCTGCTCCTGGAGTAGGTCTATCACTTAGCGGTGCATCAAGGACATAATTCTTCTATGCAGCAATAAGGATAAACCTCAGATCACAGACCCAGTCCGCATCATAGCTACTATCATCTTTCAACTTAGTTTTCTCAAGGAACATATCAAAAAACACAGGGGAGCAACAATGCAAGCTATTGATCTACAACATAATTTGCAAATACTATCAGGACTAAGTTGATGATAAATTAAAGTTTAATTAATCATATTACTTAAGAACTCCCACTTAGATTGACATCCCTCAAGTCATCTAAATGATACGTGATCCAAATCAACTAAACCATGTATGATCAGCACATGTGATGGAGTAGTCATCAACGGTGAACATCTCTATGTTGATCATATCCACTATATGATTCACGTTCGACCTTTCAGTCTCCAGTGTTTCGAGGCCATGTCTGTACATGCTAGGCTCGTCAAGTTTAACCCGAGTATTCCGCATGAGAAAAACTGTCTTGCACCCGTTGTATTTGAACATAGAGCTTATCACAACCTATCATCACGTGGTGTCTCACCGCGAAGAACTTCCGCAATGGTGCATACTCGAGGAGAACACTAATACCTTGAATATAATGCTACCGCCATACTAAGAAAAATAAGATGCATGAAGATAAACATCACATGCAATCAACATATGTGACATGATATGGCCATCAACATCCTGTGGTTTTGATCTCCATCACCAAAGCAACGTCATGATCTCCATCATCACCGGCTTGACACCTCGATCTCCATCGCAGCGTCGTGGTTGTCTCGCCAACTATTGCTTCTACGACTATCGCTACCGCCAGTTGCGGATAACTTTTACAAAACATGATCATCTCATACAACAATGCATATCACATCATGTCTTGACCATATCACATCACAACATGCCCTGCAAAAACAAGTTAGACGTCCTCTACTTTGTTGTTGCAAGTTTTACATGGCTGCTACGGGCTTCTAGCAAGAATCGTACTTACCTACGGCACAAAAACCACAACGGTGATTTATCAAGTTTGTTGTTTTAACCTTCACAAGGACCGGTGTCGGTGTCAAAACCGGCGGATCTCGGGTAGGGGGTCCCGAACTGTGCGTCTAAGGCTAATGGTAACAGGAGGCGGGGGACACAATGTTTATCCAGGTTCAGGCCCTCTCTATGGAGGTAATACCCTACTTCCTGCTTGATTGATCTTGATGAATATGAGTATTACAAGAGTTGATCTACCATGAGATCATAATGGCTAAACCCTAGAACTCTACCCTATGAGGATATGATTGTTGTCCTACGGACCAAACCCTCCGATTTATATAGACACCGGAGGGGGCTAGGGTTACACAAAGTCGGTTACAGAGAAAGCTTGCCTTCCACGCAAAGGAGAGTTCCATCCGGACACGGGACGAAGTCTTCTATCTTGTGTCTTCATAGTCCAACAGTCCGGCCACAACACATAGTCCGGCTGTCCGAGGACCCCCTAATCTAAGACTCCCTCAGTAGCCCCCGAACCAGGCTTTCAATGACGACGAGTCCGGTGTTCAGATTGTCTTCGACATTGCAAGGCGGGTTCCCTCTCTGAATACTTAAAAGTACCTGACTTAAATATCAGTGCTCGGCCTTTCATTTAATGACGCGCTCCTCGGCTTCTCCACCTTCATGATTTCAGCTTCCACGTGTTGAGCGCAAGAGGTCAGGGCATTTTTGCATTTGCCACCCTGACCGTATGAGAAAATTGTCTATTAAAGAGACGGGGATCTTCAGATCTAATCCACACCATCTCCCTCAAGCAAGGAATCCATAGAGCTTGCTCGCCGAAACCACCCCAACATGGCTAGCGCTCCCAGCTCTTCCTCGCGCCCTCACGGCCCCAAGCAAGGTGGTTGGGAAAAGTGTTCCGTATCCCACGACCAACTAGTGAATTGGCAAAACCAAGGATTTCTTCCCCCCGCAGATCTGGTCCCCGTTCGAGCCGGATTGACTTCTTTCGATGGTGGGGAGCAGGCGGAGAAGTTCCCCAACCCATCCAGGGGAACGAGTATGCTTTGTTCCCTATTTGCTGAGAGGCCTCGGATTTCCAATCCATCCGTTCCTCCGAGGGCTTCTGGAGTACTATGGCCTCCAACTGCATAACTTCACACCTGCCTCCATCCTGCATATTGCGGGTTATGTTGCTCTTTGCGAGCTATTTCTGGGTTGCGAGGCTCATTTTGAGTTATGGAAGCTATTTTGCCTCGTCCCTCGTAATGAAGAGAGATCCATATTCCAAGTGGGCGGAGCCGAGATATGGCGCATCGTCGGGACCGGATACCTGTCCGGCACACCGAAGAAGGCATCCGAAGAATGGCCTTCCGAATGGTTCTATGTTGAAGATGTCTCCCTTCCTGACCCAATCCGGAGGGGTCTTCCCGAATATTCAAATACTCCATTGAAGAAGCGCCTCAACTGGCGTCCTCGGAGCCCTAGGGAGGAAGATAGCATGGAAGTCCACCGACTGATGAGCAAGATAAAGACGCTTGCTCAATCCGGATTGTCAATAGTCGAGGCTATGGCGATATCCATAATGCGAGGGGTTCAACCACTCCAATACCGAGGGCGCCCCATGTGGCACTTCAATGGAGAAGATGATGCCACCCGCTATGGTCGGAAGGGTCCAGACACTTACGCTACTTTGGCAAAAATACTGTCCGGATTATACAAAGGGGAGGAGGAGGAGTTCATCCACATTAAGCCCAGGGATGGATTTTCCATGTACAACCCTCCCAGCTGGGTGAGTTTCTGTCTCACTACTCTACTCCATCAACTCCCTGAATCCTTTTCCATAAATATTAATCCGTCATTTATAACAGGAATGGCAGAAAGTCACCAGGGAGATCCACAGCCTCGCACCATAGCCAGAGGACCACAACCGGGCCCTTGATCTCGGATTCGAAGAGGATCCGGATATATTCGTGGAGCTCGGGGAAGGGGTGTTTTACCAGGCGAGCTGTGACGGCACCGAAGTGGCCATCATCGCCGACTATCCCAGTCTCCTCCCTACGTCGCATCTAAGTAATTAGGAGAATTGTCCCTTGGGAGAATTTCCCTCTTCCGCCTTACCCATTGCACAATATTATGATCTAAAGGGGAGGCGATCAGCACGCCACGCGGCACCTGAAGCGACGCGCAAGAAGGCGGTGCCTATGATGGGCAGGCCTTCAAATAGGAAAGCCAATAGAAGCGTGGCCGTGCCTTTAGCAAAGAGGTATGGTTGTTTTAAGTATGCTCTATGGACATCACATTTAAAGTGTGACTGTATCCGTTGTGTCTTACCAGGAAAAACATTCACCGGACTATGTCCGGGGATCCTGCCGGTCGTGCCTCCACGAGCCGGATTCCGGACCCTGTTGCAAGGACTGAGGCTAACACGGAAGTGACACCGGATTGTTCCTCTGTGTAGGAGTTGGATAAAGTATCCATCACAAACTCCAAAGTGGAAAGCGCCATGAATCATCGGCGCCGGCGGGCCACTCTTCACGACCCTGGTTTTTTAGAGGAGGCCTTTAACGCCTTCAACTCGGGTGATGCTTACATCCGAGCTGCTCGAGATGGGCCTACTAGAGCCACAAACCGGTATTTGAAAGATATGCGGGTAAGCACACATTTGTACAAAACGGATAGTCATATACCAGTAGCCCCCGAGACTTGAAATAGTTGGTACAACTAATTTAAGGATCGTTATATGACCAGTGCTCACAGAGAAGAACAATCTGTTGTCTCAAGAGCTGAAAAAGTGTCTGGACCAGCTGACTGCTGCTACCGCCGAACTGGAGAAATCCAAGAAGGCGGCGCCTGGTAATGTTCCCCTCTATCGAGAAAACATAAGCATATACTAGGATTATTAATACATATGCAAATCTTATGACAGAGGCAACGAAGGTTGCTCAAGCAGGAGTTCCAGGAGCTCAAAGGCAACTGGCCGCAGGCGAACGTGTCCTGACACAGGTCAGGGCGAAGAAGAACAAACTCCAAGATGCCAACACCAAACTCGGCGAAGAGCTAAAAGATGTGCGGGCCCAGCTAGCTGACTCCGTGAAGGAGAATAAGAAGCTGCGAGGTGGGATATTTAGTATGTGTTCGGACTTACCTTTACATAGTTGACAAAGAAAAAAGCGACAATAATTATATGCAGAGGTATATTGTGGGCCATCCCAAAGAGGAGGTGTCCGGATCGTCGAGCGATCTGCTACAAGAGCTGTCGCAAATGCACGAGCGAGCTCGGCAGGCGATGCAATGTATTGCTAAGTGTCGGTGTCAAAACCGGCGGATCTCGGGTAGGGGGTCCCGAACTGTGCGTCTAGGCGGATGGTAACAGGAGACAAGGGACATGATGTTTTTACCCAGGTTAGGGCCCTCTCGATGGAGGTAAAACCCTACTCCTGCTTGATTGATATTGATGATATGGGTAGTACAAGAGTGGATCTACCACGAGATCAAGGAGGCTAAACCTAGAAGCTAGCCTATGGTATGATTGTTGTTGTGTCCTATGGACTAAAACCCTCCGGTTTATATAGACAGGAGAGGGCTAGGGTTACAGTCGGTTACAATGGTAGAAGATCTACATATCCGATCGCCAAGCTTGCCTTCCACGCCAAGGAAAGTCCCATCCGGACACGGGACAAAGTCTTCAATCTTGTATCTTCATAGTCTGGGAGTCCGGCCGATGATGATAGTTCGGCTATCCAGACACCCCCTAGTCCAGGACTCCCTCAGTAGCCCCCGAACCAGGCTTCAATGACGACGAGTCCGGCGCGTATATTGTCTTCGCCGTTGCAAGGCGGGTTCTTCTCCCAATTCCACGTGCTCACCGAATAGTGTCCGGATTTCTTATAAATGTTGCGCTCCTTGGCTTCCACGTCCAATAATGGCCCTCTTCCATGTGTCGTATGAATGCGAAAAGCCAGGGTATTTTTACGTTTCACCCCCTAGCTGCGTGAATAAGCTGCCTATAAGAGGAGCAAGGATCTAGATTCGAATCACACCATCCTCCTTCATGAGTGCTCATCAAGCGCCTCGACAAAAAATCCACTCCATCATGGACGGTCGACGGCTCCTCCTCTCGCGCTCCCAGCCCTCGGCCGGGAGATTGGAGGAGATGTTGAGTTCCGACAAATGAGCTGGTGATGCTCAAGCGGAGGATACCTTCCTCCGGCCTTCATGGTCCCGGTTCGAGCGGATGGCCACCTACAAAGGTGGAGAGCGGCGGAGAACACCCCAACCCTCAAAGGAGGCGGGTGTGCTTCATCCCTTATCTAATAAGGGGGCTCAGATTTCCCATACATCCGTTTCTCCGGGGGCTCCTGGAGTTCTACGGACTCCAGCTTCATCACCTTACACCCGCCTCCATTTTGCACATTGCGGGTTTTGTAGCTCTTTGCGAGCTGTTCTTGGGCATCGAGCCCCATTTTGCATTGTGGAAGAGATTGTTTTGCCTCGTACCCCGTTCTCACGAGGGGTCGATATATCAAGTGGGTGGAACCGAAATATGGCGCATCGCAGGGACCTGATATCTATCCGGAACCCCGAAGAAGGCATCCAAAGACTGGCCTTCAGAATGGTTTTATATGGAAGACGCCCGCTGCCGGACCCGATTCGGATCGGCCTCCGGAGTTCAGCAACGCTCCTCAAGAAACGCCTGAGTTGGCGCCCATGAGCCCTCAACGGGAAGATGATAGGAGCGTCCAATATCTGATGGGCCGGATAAGGTTACTGGCCCATTCCGGATTGACCATGATTGGAGTCATGGCCACGTGCATTATGCGAGGGGTGCAACCGCTCCAATATAGGGGCCACCCCATGTGGGATTTCAACGGGGAGAATGACGCCACCCGTCATGGCCGCAAAGGGCCGGGATCGGCTGCCGATCTGGTGAAGATCCTGTCCGGCTTGTACAAGGGGGAGAAGGAGGACTTCCTTCGCACGAGTCCATTGAATGGATTCTCCATGAATAACCCTCGAAGCTGGGTAAGCGGAAATTTATTTATCCGATCCATATTCCCACAGTTAAGTGTCTCACTTCGTGATTTCGACGCAGGAGCTGCGCCGAGACGTAGAGGGCATACACAGCCCGACTCCACAACCCGAGGATCCGGGACGATCCCTTGATCCGGCCTCCGAGGTGGATCCAGACATAGAGGTGGAGCTGATCGATGGGGTGTTCCACCAACTTAGCGTGGACAAAGCTTTAGTCGCCATTACGACCGACTACCCCGGTTTAACTCCGGCTTCCCAGGTAACTGCGACCGAGGTCTTGTCATTATTACTCATCCATGCTTATTTCCGAACATTGTATACCAACGGTGTCCCGCAGGAGTACCTTTAGGGGGGGAAGCTGGATCCGCGGCGGCTGACCAATAAGGGTCAGTTCGGCCCAGCAGGCGGAAGAGGAGTGCGGCGCGAATCGAAACGTCGCCGCAACGGTATGGAGCACCACCGTATTTAAGGGAAAGATTCCTGGGAGGTATGTTAACACTCCTGATTCTTCTAGGAGAAAGAGCGCTCACCGGACTGCGCCCGGAGAGGTTGCCAACCAAACCTCCGCCAGCCAGACTCCAATGCCTGGTCCGGAGGCGGAGGCGAATACAAGGCGTGAGCCGGATGCTCCTCCAACGGAGGATGCCGACAGGCTGTCCGCCACCAGGTCTGAGGTGGAGAGCGCCATGAATCACAAGCGCCGCCGGACAGTTCTTCGTGACGCGTGTTTCTCCCCGGAGGCGTTGAATGCCTTCAATGCGGGGGACGCGCACCTCCGTGCCGCTCAAGATGGTTTAACCAGAGCCACGGAGCAGTATGTGAAAGACATACGGTTAAGGAATTTTAATAGTTATATATGCCAGTAGCCTCCGAGACTTAAAGTAGTTAGAGTAACTGATTTAAGGATCATTTACATGCGGGATCTTACGGAGAAGAATACCCACCTGTCCCAGGAGCTTCAAGAGTGCAAGGCCCAACTTGAGGCCGCACTAGCCGCCTCAGGGGGAGCCACAGAGACCCCGTATGGTAATACATACTTCGAAAAGATAAGTAGTTTATGAAGTGCGGTGTGTGTGTAAGTCTGACAATAATATTGCAGAGGGTGCCGAACTGGATCCGGACAAGCAACATCTGCTGCGCCAGCTGAAGGCCGGCGAGAAGGTGCTTATGAGGGTGCAGCAGGAGAGGAAAAACTCCAAGATGCCAACACCCAGCTGGGCGAAGAACTAAAAGATGTTCGGGTCCAGGTATGCGACTCCGTAAAGGAGAATCGGCGACTAAATCGCGACATCTGATAAGTTCTTGAGCAAACTCTTTTGAAAAGAAGAGTTTGGCGAGGAAGTCGATTGACAAGAATGTGTGCGTAGGAGTGCTCACAGTCGCCTGGAGAAATGCACAGTTCAACGGGTGACCAACTACGAACTCTGCAAGCTGCGCGAGCGTGTTCGGCGAGCAATGAGTGGCGTCGCCCGAGCCTTATGGCCGTCCGTCTCCCGAGGGTCTTGGAGGGCTTGCGGAGAAGCTTGAGGGAGCACGGCGGCGCTTCCGTCTGTGGAAGATATCGGCTGCCGTCAAAGGCGCCAGGAGGCTGGGCCATGGTGAAGGCAGCGGTACACGAAGGCGGATCCGAACCACATGACCGAGGTCGGACTGTGGGGCCCGATGGGAAGGAGATCCTGTGAGCAATGTGCGGCCAAGTGGAGTTGGCGCTAAGTATTCAATGAGGCGTAAATTAGACAGACTGTTAGGCGGGATTGAAGAGGGTACAATCAGTCAATTTGCGATGTATTTTTAAGTGACATGTATAATGCCTTCTAGCGGATTGTAGATCGTTTGTCTTTGCGGACCTTTTAAGCTTCAACCTCGGGACCCAACAGATGCAGTGTGTCCGAATACCCTCACGGTTATATAAAAACCGGGGCATGCATGGAGACCCGGCGTAGGGGTCATTAGTGCTTTATCGGACAAGTTCCCAACTAGTTATGTTATATTACATGGTTAGTAAGAAACATCTTCCGGGAGAATAGTTCCGTTAGGGTTCCTTTCCACAGGAGGCATGCTTATAAGTGCATGTCGGACTGCGAAAAGAGCAAAAAAAGCATCTCGGGGAAGATAAATAAATAAGTAAGAAATCATCTTTCAAGTCACCGACCGAATATTCCCTTAAGAACGCTAGCTTTCGGCTTTACCCAGTCTGAGGTACACATCCGGTGACCAGCGGATAACAATCGCAGAGGTGCTCCTTTACCTCCTAGCCGAACAATCGGGAGCGTGAGGGGTAAGCACAGGAGCCAGACAACCCAGCTTGGCCAAAACTTAAGTCATATCGATGCATATAATGGTGAATAAAAGGTACATGCGGAAGTTTGACACATGTGTGGGGCATGAAGCCCGTATAAATAAGCGTCTATTAAAGAAGCCCCAGGTATAATGAGTGCGAGTAGCACGTCAAGTGTGTGCGAACAATGCGCAGATGAGCCTCCAAAGGCTTTAAGAAAAAAGGAGGGAGAAAGAGAGAAATAAAAGACAACTTAAGTATAAAATGTAGACGGAGGAAGTAGACAAACTCAGAGTCCGGCGCTAGGCCTAGAATCTTCGGAGACGGGCTGCGTTCCATGGGTTCGGCTCGAGTCGGTTATCCGATGCATTTCGCAGACGGTATGCTCCGCCGGTCAGGACTTGGTCGATGATGAAGGGACCTTCCCATTTGGGCTTGAGTTTGTCCTTTTTCTTGTCCGGCAGGCGTAGAACTAGTTCGCAAACATTGTAAGTTTTGGCCCGTACTTCTGCTTTGATATCTTGAGCCTCTTTGTTGATAGAATGCGGAACGAGCTTTTGCCACGCGCGCTCCTCCTCTAGGGCGTCAAAATGTCCTGCCGATCTAGCTCGGCTTCTCTTTCTTCATACATGCACGCCGAGGTGAGTCATGGATTATGTCATGAGGCAAAACGCCTCTGCACCGTACACCATAAAAATGGTGTGAATCCGATCTGCGATTCAGCGTGGTCCGCAACCCCAGTCGGAGTTGAGCTCCTGTACAAAGTCGTGTTAGATTCCTTGAGGACCACACTAGTGCGGGTTTGATGCGCTCATGATTAGACCATTTGCTCGCTCGACTTGACCGTTAGTTTGAGGGTGATAGGCGAAGCGTAGTCGAGCTTGATGCCAATGTTTTTGCACGAGTTTAACCTCGTCGGCCGTGAAGTTTGTGCCGTTATCGGTGATGATGCTATGGGGGACACCGTAACGATGTACTACCCACGATATGAAGTCTATCATGGGTCGGATTGACCGTCTTAAGCGGCTTGGCCTCTATCCATTTGGTGAATTTATCCACCATGACCAATAGGTATTTTTGCTTGTGGGTTCCCCCTTTAAGGGGTCCAACCATGTCAAGCCCCGGACCCATGACGGCCGGTGATGGGTATAGTTTTGAGGGCGGTGGGTGGCATGTGGCTCTATTAGCAAAGGGCTGGCAACCGACGCATCGTTGGACTAAGTCCTGAGCATCTGCCCGGGCCGTCGGCCAATAAAATCCTGTATGGAAGGCCTTGCCTACAAGGGCCCGGGCTGCAGCGTGGTGCCCGCCGAGTCCAGCGTGAATTTCAGCCAGAAGATCTCGCCCTTCCTCTTCGGAGATGCACCTTTGAAGGACTCCGGTTGTGCTTTTCTTATAAAGCTCTCCCTCATGGACCTTGTAGGCTTTAGATCGCCGTACTATGCAGCGAGCCCCATTTTGGTCTTCGGGGAGTTCCTGCCTAATTAAGTAGGCTAGGAATGGTTCCATCCACGGGGTAATGACCGCCATTATTTCGTGGGCTGAAGTTGTTTTTTCATTGGCTGAGCCACCGATTGTGTCAGAATGTTCGGTGTTGGGTGGTGCGGTTGGTTCCGGATTGTTGTTTCCGGACTCCTCTTCCCATACTACGGATGGCTTAAAGAGCCGCTCCAGGAAGATATTTGGAGGGACGGCATCGCTTTGCATGTAGCGATGCCAACATGTCGGCCGCCTGGTTATTATCCCTGGCTACATGGTGGAATTCGAGTCCTTCGAACCGAGCTGACATTTTTAAGACGGCGTTACGGTAGGCTGCCATTTTCGGATCCTTAGCATCAAAATCTCCATTTACTTGGGATATTGCAAGGTTTGAATCCCCCGGACCTCTAGGCATTGAATGCCCATGGAGATGGCCATCCGGAGACCATGTAGAAGGGCCTCGTATTCGGCTGCGTTGTTGGAGTCCGTGTACATTATTTGAAGTACGTATTGGACTGTGTCTCCAGTTGGGGACGTCAAGACGATGCCAGCCCCCAAGCCGGCCAACATTTTAGAGCCGTCGAAGTGCGTGATCCAATTGGAATATGCACCGTACTCTTTAGGGGGTTCGGCTTCAGTCCATTCAGCGATGAAGTCAGCCAAAACTTGCGACTTTATAGCTCGCCGTGGTTTGTAGGTTATGTCGAATGGTCAGAGCTTAATGGCCCGTTTTGCAATCCTGCCCGTCGCGTCGCGGTTATTTATAATGTCGTTGAGAGGTACTTCGGAGGCCACTATTATCGAACACTCTTGAAAGTAGTGTCGCAGCTTCCGGGATGCCATGAACATCGCGTACGCTATCTTTTGATAATGTGGATACCGGGACTTGCATGGAGTTAAGACAGTGGATACCTAGTACACTGGTTTTTGAAGAGGGAATTTGTGTCCTTCTGTTTCTCATTCGACGACGAGCACTACGCTTACAACTTAATGTGTTGCCACGATATATAATAACATTGGTTCGCCCAGGTTGGGCGCGGCCAGGACCGGATTTGTTGCCAATATGGCCTTTATTTCTTCGAGTCCGGCCGTGGAGGCATCCGTCCATTCAAAGTGTTCGGTGCGCCGGAGGAGGCGATAAAGGGGCAACGCCTTTTCTCCCAAGCGGGAGATGAAGCGGCTTAGAGCTGCCACGCATCCAATCAATTTTTGTATTTGTTTGAGGTCTTTTGGGATATCCAACTGTGACAGAGCTCGAATCTTGACTGGGTTTGCTTCGATTCCTCTACCGGATACAATGAAGCCCAAGAGCTTTCTGGCTGGTATGCCGAAAACGCATTTTTCCGGGTTGAGCTTAATGTCATATGCTCGGAGGATGTCAAATGTGAGGCTCAAATCGTCTACTAGAGTTCCGACGTGTTTGGTCTTGACAACCACATCGTCTACGTATGCCTCCACTTTTTTGCCGATCTGGGTTACCAGACATGTCTGAATCATGCGCTGATATGTTGCGCGGGCGTTCTTGAGCCCGAAGGGCACTGTGTTGAAGCAGAATGGTCCATATGGAGTAATAAATGCCGTTGCGGCTTGGTCTGTCTCCGCCATCTTGATTTGGTGGTATCCGAAATATGCGTCGAGGAAGCACAATGAATCGTGCCCTGCGGTAGCATCAATGATTTGATCGATGCGGGGAAGCGGGAAAGGATCCTTTGGGCAAGCCTTGTTAAGGTCTTTAAAATCGACACACAGGCGCCAGGATTTGTCCTTTTTGGGTACCATTACCAGGTTCGCTAGCCAGTCCGGATGTTTTATGTCTCTGATGAATCCGGCTTCCAATAGTTCGGCTAGTTCCTCTCCCATTGCTGTCTTTTGGTTGGGAAAATCGCGAAGAAACTGTTTGTTGGCTTGAATCCTTTAGGATGTTTAGGCTGTGTTACGCCAACTGCGTGGGATTCTGGCATATCGAAGGGTGCGAGCAAAGATATCCCAATTTTCGAAAAGAATTCTCGTAGTGCGCGTCTACATCGAGGTTTAATTGTGCCCGATGGAGGCCGTTTTGTGGGGTCCGTTGGATGGACTTGGAATTTGACTATTTAGTCCGCTGGTTTAAAGAGGTGGACTTGGATCTCTTGTCAAGTATCACATCGTCCCATTCACCGTGGGCCTTGTGCGGTGAGTTCCTCTGCCGCTAGGGCTTGAATAGTGCCTCTAGGGCTAGTGCGGCTATCTTGTTTTCAGTAGCGGGCTAATGTCCGAATCCTTGACAAGAGTGATGATTCCATTGGGCGGGCATCTTAAGCTTCATGTACCCGTAATGGGGTATAGCTTGAAAAATTGTGAATGCCTCTCGCCCTAATAGGCGTGATATCCGCTGCTGAGCAGGGCCACTTGGAATGTGACCTCCTCGGACTGTAATTGTCCGTGGCGAACACCACATCGATGTAATTTTTCCTATGTAGCGTGCTTCCCGACTAGGGATTATTCCTCTGTAGGTTGTGCTACTTCGCTCAATGCGGCTCCAGTCTATTTCCATTTTTCGAAGGGTTTCCTCGTAGATGAGGTTTAATCCACTGCCGCCATCCATGAGTACCTTGGTAAGACGAAAGCCGTCCACTATTGGACTGAGGACCAATGCGGCTGGTGCTCGGGCTCTTCGGAATTTTGGTTCGTCGCTGGCGTTGAAGGTGATAGCCGTATTGCTCCATGGATTTGTTGTTGCTACATGGTAGACTTCGGCGAGGCTGCGGATTGTTTGTTTCCGCATATTATTTGATGCGAAAGTCTCGAAGACTGTTAATACCGTACTAGTACTGTTGGGTTGGTTCTCCGGGGCTAGAGGCTCTTCGCCACTTTTGGCCACCTGCCGTAGTATCCAACATGCTCGAAGGCTATGTGTTGGAGTGACGCCCTCTGTACTATGGATTTTCTGAGGTCATGAGCCATCCCTCGAAGACGGTTCCGTGCCCTTTAGGGTTTTTTTGCTTTTTGGTTTTTGTCCCAGGTGCCTGAGCATGATGCACCCTTTTATTTTGGACTAGGGTTGTGTTCGGAGCCGGATTGTCCCAAAACTTAGTTTCGGTTTTCCAGGCACTCTCCATCGTACAGTACTTTCGTACTATGGACGCCAGGTCGGTGAAGGTGTGATTTCGCGATGGCTTATGGCGTTCATAATTCCCTTGTCCGTGCAATTATTGCAAAAAATTGAGATTGCGCTTTCCTCACGGCAGTCCTTTATCCTGTCCATAACCAGGAGGAATCTGGCCCAGTAACGATGTAATGTTTCATCGGGCTCTTGCCGAATTGGAGATAGATCGCTTGTGTTTGGGTGGGCGGGTGGAATTAAGTTCGGAACCCCGCCCAATCTGACGCTCAAGGGTCGAAAAGTTTCCGAATCCGGAAGCTTGGATTGCTGGATGTTGTCCAACGAATCTGGTCCGCTGCCTGACTTTAGGTTGAGCACTTGACTGACGTCCGTCCCTCCGTGGGAATCCGACATGGAGGGATCAGGAATCCGGACATAACTGGTTTTTAATGTAGAAGAAGGGTTGCCACGTTGTTCCTCTACCACAGCAACGTGGTGGGTAGCCTGGGGAGAGTTAATCTCTCTCAGATCGGTTTTAAGCCCAATCTGGTCGTAGTCTGTAGCAACTCCCAGGGCGGCGATGCGATCCAAGAGCTCATTTACGAAAGAGAGCTCCATCGGATCTAGCTGCTCGGCGAATTCCGAGTTGACGTGAAGATCACTTTTGATGACCCGAGAGGTCATCGTCGAAGCGGCGGCCGAACAGACAGTCATAAGAAAACCACCTAGCCAGATAGTTTGGCCGTCGGTCAAAGCTCCTTTGGCAATGGTACCATCTTTAAAGACGGGAAGAGGCATCCTTCCTGATCGTGACGGTACGGAGGAACTCTAATGAAAGCACCAATGTCGGTGTCAAAACCGGCGGATCTCGGGTAGGGGGTCCCGAACTTTGCGTCTAGGCAGATGGTAACAGGAGACAAGGGACACGATGTTTTTACCCAGGTTCGGGCCCTCCCGATGGAGTTAAAACCCTACTCCTGCTTGATTGATATTGATGATATGGGTAGTACAAGAGTGGATCTACCACGAGATCAAGGAGGCTAAACCCTAGAAGCTAGCCTATGGTATGATTGTTGTTGTGTCCTATGGACTAAAACCCTCCGGTTTATATAGACACCGGAGAGGGCTAGGGTTACACAGAGTCGGTTACAATGGTAGAAGATCTACATATCCGTATCGCCAAGCTTGCCTTCCACGCCAAGGTAAGTCCCATCCGGACACGGGACGAAGTCTTCAATCTTGTATCTTCATAGTCTGGGAGTCCGACCGATGATGATAGTTCGGCTATCCGGACACCCCCTTGTCCAGGACTCCCTCACTAAGGCTTTATGGCCATCCGACTCCCCTCCAGGAGGAATGGAGGGGCTTGTACAGCTACTCAAGGGAGTGCGGCAGCGCTTTCGATTATGGAAGATATCGGCCTGCCGGGAAGGTGCGCGAGAGGCCTATGCAATGGTGAAAACTCGGTATACCAAGCTCGACCCGAATCACATGGCCCGGGTCGGACCTGTAGGGTCAAATAGAGAAGAAATTCCTGTTAGTTTGGTATATGACCAGGTTCAAGTAGCTGCAAAGTATTCCCAGCAAGATTGTTGGCTAGATAGCTTGTTAGATGGCGTAGAAGAAGAAGAAGTGTTTGAGTCTAAGTGACTATGTACTTCATTTGACAAATTAATGTCTCTAGCTAAATTATAAAACGCTTGTCGTGGCAGACCTTTTTGCTTCAACCTCAGGACTTGAAGGTGCGGAGTGCTTCCGAATACCCGCTCGGTAATGTAAACCGGGGTACGCGTGGAAGCCAGACGTAGGGGTCATGGTTGATTGAACAGACAAGTATCCGGCTAGTTATGTTATATTACATTTTGATCGTAAGAAACATCTTCCAGAGAGAATAGTTCCGTTAAGGGTTCCTTTCCCTGGGTAAGCATGCATTAATGTGCATGTCCGAACTATGTTTGGAAAAACCACAGCATACATAACATCTGGGGGTTCATAAAGTTACAAGTAAAAACATCTTTAGTCCACCGACCGAATATTCCCTTAAGAACGCTAGCTTTTGGCTTCACCCAGTCTGAGGTACACATCCGGATGACCCGGCAGTAACAATCACAGAGGTGCTCCCTTTATGCCCTAGCCGAACTAACGGGAATGTAGGGCATAAGCACAGGAGCCAAGCAACCCAGCTTGGCCAAAACTTAAGTCATATCGAAGCATATAGTGGCGAAGAAAAGGTACATACATGGAAAAAACACACATGTGGTGAGCTTGATGCTCAGAAAATAATAATAATAAGCTTCTGTACCAGAAGCCCCCAGGTATAACTGACATACATATTAAGAATTGTATGCGTCTTAGGTGTACGGTTTAGCCATACAAAAGCTTTACGACTCTAAATAAAAAAGAAAGAAAGATGAAAAGAGAGAAAAATAAATAATGGAAAAAGGGGAGAAAGGGGACGAACGAAGGGTTCGGCGCTAGGCATAGAATCTTTGGAGTCTAGCCGCGTTCCATGGGTTCGGGTCTAGGCGGTTATCTGATGCATCACGCAGGCGGTACGCTCCTCTGATGAGAACTTCGTCAATGATGAAGGGACCCTCCCACTTGGGCTTGAGTTTGTCCTTTTTCTTCTCCGGCAAGCGTAGAATGAGTTCGCCAACATTATAAGTCTTGGCCTATAGTTCTCTGCTTTGATACCTGCGAGCCTGTTGTTGGTAGAATGCGGAACGGGCTTTTGCGACATCGCGCTCCTCCTCCAAGGCATCTAAGTTGTCCTGCCAATCCAACTCGGCTTCTCTCTCTTCATACATGTGCACTCGAGGTGAGTCATGAATAATGTCGCAGGGTAACACAGCCTCTGCGCCGTACACCATGAAAAAAGTTGTATATCCGGTAGAATGATTGGGCGTGGTCCGCAGCCCCTAGAGTATGGAGTCGTGCTCCTCCACCCAGTGCTTGTCTGATTCTTTCAAAGACCGCACTAACCTGGGTTTAATGCCGCTCATAATAATACCATTGGCGCGTTCGACCTGACCATTGGTTTGTGGGTGGTAAACAGAGGCGTAGTCGAGCTTGATGCCCAGATTGGCACACTAGGCCTTCACCTCATCGGCTGTGAAATTGGAGCTGTTGTCGGTGATGATGTTGTGTGGAACACCATAACGGTGCACAACACCGGATATAAAGTCTATCACTGGCCTAGCTTCGGTCGTTTTGACTGGTTTGGCCTCTATCCATTTAGTGAATTTATCCACCATGACCAACAAATATTTTTTCTTATGGCTTCCTCCTTTAAGGGGTCCGACCATATCAAGCCCCCAGACCGCAAAGGCCAAGTGATGGGGATTGTTTGTAGAGCGGTGGGTGGCATATGGCTTTGGTTGGTGAAAAGCTGACATCCGACGCAGTGTTGAACAAGGTCCTGTGTGTCTGCTCGGGCCGTCGACCAATAGAAACCTGTATGGAAGGCCTTGGTTACAAGGGACCGAGCCGCGGCGTGGTGACCGCCGAGACCGGCGTGAATTTCAGCCAAGATGTGCCACCCTTCCTCCTCTGAGATACATCTTTGAAGTACTCCGGTAGTGCTTTTTTTATGGAGTTCTCCCTCATGGACCTTGTAGGCTTTAGAGCTCCGCACGATGCAGTGTGCCTCGTTCTGATCCTCAGGAAGCTCTCACCTATTAAGGTAGGCCAAAAAGGGTTTGGTCCATGGGGCGATGACTGCCATGATGAGATGGGTCGACGGAGTAATTTTGGTGGCTGAGCCCCCGATGGTGTCGGTGTGTTCGGAATCTGGGGTTGTCTTCAGATCCGGATTGGTATTGCCGCTCTCCCCCTGCCACACCATGGATGGCTTGAAGAGCATTTCCAGAAATATGCTAGGTGGGACGGGGTCGCGCTTAGCGCCAATGCGAGCAAGGACATCCGCCGCTTGATTACTTTCTCGAGCCACATGGTGAAACTCGAGCCCCTCGAGGCGGGCCGACATTTTGAGAACGACGTTACATTAAGCCGCCATCTTCGGATCTTTGGCATCAAAATCTCCATTTATTTCAGATATTGCAAGCTTTGAATCCCCGCGCACTTCTAGCATTGTATGCCCATGGAGATGGCCATCCGAAGACCATGCAATAAAGCTTCATATTTGGCTGCATTGTTGGAGTCCGTGAATAATATTTGTAGGACGTACTGAACAGTATCTCCAGTAGGGGATGTTAGGACAACGCCTGTACCTAGGCCTGCCAGCATTTTGGAGCCGTCGAAGTGCATGACCCAGTTGGAATATGTGTCGTGCTCTTTAGGGAGTCCGGCCTCTGTCCATTTTGCGATGAAGTCGGCCAAAACCTAGAATTTAATTGCCCGGCATGGTTTGTATGATATGTCGAATGGGAGAGCTCAATGGCCCACTTGGCAGTTCAGCCTGTAGCGTCGCGGTTGTTTATTATGTCATTGAGAGGTACTTCGGAGGCCACCATTATCGAGCACTCTTGAAAGTAGTGTCGTAGCTTCCGGGATGCCATAAAAACTGCGTATGCTATTTTTTGGTAATGAGGGTAGCGGAATTTGCATGGTGTGAGGACAGTGGATACGTAGTATACCGACTTCTGGAGCGGGAATGTGTGTCCGTCCTCCTCTCGTTCGACGATGAGCACCGCACTCACAACTTGGTGTGTGGCCGATATGTATAATAACACGGGTTCGCCGATGTTTGGTGCGGCGAGGATTGGGTTGCTTGCTAGAAGAACCTTTATTTGTTCCAATCCGACTGTTGCCGCGTCCGTCCACTTGAAGTGATAGGTGCATTGGAGTAGGCGATAGAGTGGCAATTCATTTTCTCCTAACCTAGAGATAAAGCGGCTTAGAGCCGCCACACATCCGGATAATTTTTGGACTTGTTTAAGGTCTGTTGGTGTAGCCAACTGTGACAAAGCTTGGATTTTAGCTGGGTTTGCCTCAATTCCTCTATTGGAAACGATGAACCCATAAGTTTTCCAGCGGGAACGCCAAAACGCACTTTTCCGGATTGAGCTTGATGTCATATGTTTGGAGGTTGTCGAATGTGAGACGCAGATCATCTATTAAGGATTCGACATGCCTAGTTTTGATGACTACATCATCCACGTATGCTTCAACCGTCTTGCCGATTTGTTTTTCTAGGCATGTTTGAATCATGCGTTGATAGGTAGCACCAGCATTTTTGAGCCCGAAAGGCATAGTATTGAAGCAGAAAGGCCCATATGGGGTGATAAATGCCGTTGCGGCTTGATCGGACTCCTTCATCTTAATTTGATGGTATCCGGAGTATGCGTCGAGGAAACACAGCGAGTCGTGTCCTGCGGTTGCATCGATGATCTGATCAATGCGGGGGAGGGGAAAAGGATCCTTAGGGCAAGCCTTGTTGAGATCTTTGAAATCGACGCATAGGCGTTAGGATTTATCCTTCTTTGGTACCATCACCAGGTTTGCCAGCCAGTCCCGGTGTTTTATCTCTCTGATGAATCTGGCCTCGAGTAACTTGGCTAGCTCCTCTCCCATGGCTTGTCGTTTGGGTTCAGAAAAGCGCCGTAATGTTTGCTTGACCGACTTGTGTCCCTTCAATATGTTCAGGCTATGTTCGGCCAGCCTGCGTGGGATTCCTGGCATATCAGAAGGGTGCCAGGCAAATATGTCCCAGTTTTCGCATAGGAACGCCCGTAGTGCGGCGTCCACCGTGGGGTCCAGCTATGCCCCAATGGATGCTGTCTTTGTGGAGTTTGTTGGGTGGTCCTGGAATTTGACTATTTCATCTGCTGGTTTGAAGGAGGTGGATTTGGATCACTTATCAAGTATCACGTCGTCCCTATCCACCATGGAGCACAATGCGGTTAGTTCTTCGGCCGCGAGGGCTTCAGACAATGCCTCAAGGGCCAAGGCGGCGGTTTTGTTTTCAGCGTGGAGTGCTATGTCTGGATCACTAGCAAGAGTGATGATTCCATTGGGCCCAGGCATCTTGAGCTTCATGTACCCGTAATGGGGTATAGCTTGGAAGCTCGCAAATGCGTCTCGCCCTAGAAGGGCGTGATATCCACTGGTAAAAGGGGCTAGTTGAAAGGTTATCTCTTCGGACCAATAATTCTCTGGCGTGCCGAATACCACATCGAGTGTGATTTTTCTCGCACATCGCACCTCCCGACTGGGAATAATTCCTCGGAAGGTTGTATTACTTTGCTCAATGCGGATCCTGTCTATTTCCATTTTGTTGAGAGTTTCCTCGTAGATGAGGTTCAGTCCGCTGCCGCCGTCCATGAGCACTTTTGTGAGCCGAAAGCCGTCCACAATTGGATTGAGGACCAATGCGGCAGGTGCCCGGACTGCTCTGAATTTTTGTTCGTCAATGGCATTGAAAGTTATGGCCGTGTCGTTCCAGGGGTTTATTGCTGCAACTTGGCAGACTTCGGCGAGGCCGCGGAGTGCCCTTTTGCGCCTATTGTTTGAGGCAAAAGTCTCGAATACTGTCAGCACTGTAGGGTTGCTGTCTTCCGTGGGATGTTGCTCTGCGATGTTTTTGGTGATTTCTTTGATATCGTGCATTTGCAACGCAGTGCTCGTAATTTCCCCAAGAGGTGGCTATGGCTTGGAGGCTCATCAGGTCTAACGAGGAGATCCTCGCCGCTCTTGGCCACCTGCCGCAGTATCCAACATGATCTAGGGCGGTGGGTCGCTATGATATCCGTTGTTGTGTGAATTTTGCATGGCCTATCAAGCCATCCCTCTAGAATGGTCCCGCGCCCCGTAACGGACTTTGATTTTTTTTGTTATTGGATCAGGCGACCAACGAGGGTGCGTCCTTTTTATCCGGACGAGGGGTTTAGTGGAAACCAGTGGCTCCCAAGAGGCTGCCTGAGTTTTCCAGGCGCTTTCCATTGCGCAATACTTCTGTACTATGGTTGCCAAGTCAGCGAATTGTGATACATGACGACAATTGATTGCATTGAGGATTCCCTTGTCCGTGCAGTTTTTACAGAATAATGAGATTGCGTCTTCATCGTGGCAGTCCTTGATCTTGTCCTTGACAAGGAGGAATCTTGCTCAAAAGTGATGGACCGTTTCCTGGGACTGCTGTCTGATATAGGTAAGATCACTTATATCTGGGTGGGCGGGTGGATTTAAGTCTGAACCCTAACCCAATATAGGAACCGGAGCTTGAGAATATTCCGAGCTTAACAGTTCGGACTCCGGGATATCAACCAATTTTTCCGGCCCATGGTCCGACTCTAAACTCGGAATATGGGGCGTCTCTTCTCGTGAGCGAGTGTCTGGCTCTGTGAGCTCGGAGATCCGAACATAGTTCCTTCTCAACATAGGGGAAGAGTCGTCGCATTGCTCCTCCACTACTGCTATCTGATGGGTGATCGGTGGAGATTCAATTTCTCTCTGATCGGGTTTAAGACCAAGCTGATTGTAGTCCGTAGCGACTCCTAAGGCGGGCGATCCAGGAGTTCGTTTAAAGATGACAACTTCATCGGATCCATCTGTTCGGAGTATTCTGAGCTGACGCGAAGGCGATTTTCGATGACCCGAAAAGTCATCGTTGGCCCGATGGCCGAATGGGCAGCCATGGTAAAGCCGCCCAGCCAGAGGGTTTGGCCTGAAGCCAGGGCTCCCCCGGAGGTGATGTTGTCCTTGATGACAAGGCGAGCCATCAAGCCTATCTTTGACGTCATAGTGGAACTCTCAATGAAAGCACCAATGTCGGTGTCAAAACCGGCGGATCTCGGGTAGGGGGTCCCGAACTGTGCGTCTAAGGCTAATGGTAACATGAGGCGGGGGACACAATGTTTACCCAGGTTCGGGCCCTCTCTATGGAGGTAATACTCTACTTCCTGCTTGATTGATCTTGATGAATATGAGTATTACAAGAGTTGATCTACCACAAGATCGTAATGGCTAAACCCTAGAAGTCTAGCCTATGAGCATATGATTGTTGTCCTACAGACTAAACCCTTTGGTTTAGTTAGACACCGGAAGGGGCTAGGGTTAGACAAAGTCGGTTGCAGAGAAAGGAATCTACATATCCGAATCGCCAAGCTTGCCTTCCACGCAAAGGAGAGTTCCATCCGGACACGAGACGGAGTCTTCTATCTTGTGTCTTCATAGTCCAACAGTTCGACCACAATACATAGTCCGGCTGGCCGAGGGCCCCCTAATCCAGGACCCCCTCAACCGGCCATAATCAAATTCGATTCAACTAAAGTTGGAGAAACAGACACCCGCCAACCACCTTTATGCAAAACTAGTTGCATGTCTATCGGTGGAACCGGTCTCATGAACATGGTCATGTAAGGTTGGTTAGGGCCACTCATCCAAAAATACCGCTGAATCAAAATAAGACATTGGTGGTAAGCAGTATGACAATCACCGCCTAGAACTCTTTGTGTTCTACTCGTGCATATCATCTATGCATAGAACTGGCTCGGATGCCACTATTGGGAAATGTAGCATGTATTTTCAAAAAATTTCCTACGCTCACGCAAGATCTATATAGGAGATGCATAACAACGAGAGGGGGAGAGTGTGTCCACGTACGCTAGGAGACCAAAACTGGAAGCGTTAGCTTAACACGGTTGATGTAGTCGAACGTCTTCCCGATTCAACCGATCAAGCACCGAACGTACGGTACCTCCGAGTTTTGCACACGTTTAGCTTGATGACGTCCCTTGAGCTCTTGATCCAGTAGTGGGTCGAAGGAGTAGATGAGTTCCGTCAGCACGATGGCGTGGTGATGGTGTTGGTGATGTGATTCGTGTAGGGCTTCGCCTAAGCACTACGACAATATGACCGGAGGAGTAAACGGTGGAGGGGGGCACCACACACGGATAAGAACAATTGATGTGTTTAGAGGTGCCCTCCCACCCCCGTATATAAAGGAGGGAGAGGGGAGGAGGGTGGCCTAGGACGCGCCCCATGGGGGGGGGAGTCCTACTAGGACTCCTAGTCCTAGTCGCCCCCTTCCTTCTAACGGAGGGGGAAAGGGGGAAGAAGAGGGCGAAGGAGAAGGATGGGGGGGGGGCGCCCCCTCCCCTTGTCCAATTCGGACTCCGCATGGGGTGGTAGGGGAGGGCACCACCCCTTGCGGGCTGCCTTGCCTCTCCCCTATGGCCCCTGTGGCCCATTACTTCCCCCGGGGGGTTCCGGTAACCCCTCGGTACTCCAATAAATTCGCAAAACACTCTGGAACCATTCCGGTGTCTGAATACCACCTTCCAATATATCAATCTTTACCTCTCAACCATTTCGAGACTCCTCGTCATGTCCGTAATCTCATTCAAGACTTTGAACAACCTTTGGTCACCAAAACACATAACTCATATAATACATATCATCATCGAACGTTAAGTGTGCGGACCCTACGGGTTCCAGAACTATGTAGACATGACCGAGACACCTCTCCTGTCAATAACCAATAGCGGAACTTGGATGCTCATATTGGTTCCCACATATTCTACGAAGATCTTTATCGGTCAAACCGCAATGTCAACATACGTTATTCCCTTTGTCATCTGTATGTTACTTGCCCGAGAATCGATCGTCGGTATCCTCATACCTATTTCAATCTCGTTACCGGCAAGTCTCTTTACTCATTCTGTAATGTGTAATCCCACAACTAACTCATTAGTCACATTGCTTGCAAGGCTTCATATGATGTGCATTACCGAGAGGGCCCAGAGATACCTCTCTGATACCTGGAGTGACAAATCATAATCTCGATCTATGCAAACCCAACAAACACCTTCGAAGATACCTGTAGAGCATCTTTATAATCACGCAGTTACATTGTGACATTTGATAGCACACAAGCCATTCCTCCGGTGTCTGGGAGTTGCATAATCTCATAGTCGAAGGAATGTGTATTTGACATGAAGAAAGCACTAGCTATAAAACTTAATGATCATTTATGCTATGCTAACGGATGCTCTTGTCCATCACATCATTCTCCTATTGATGTGATCCCATTCATCAAATGACAACACATGTCCATGGCTAGGAAACCTAACCATCTTCGATCAACGAGATAGTCAAGTAGAGGCATACTAGGGACACCGTGTTTTGTCTATGTATCCACACATGTATCAAGTTTCTGTTTAATACAATTCTAGCATGAATAATAAACATTTATCATGATATAAGGAAATATAAAATAACAACTTTATTATTGCCTCCAAGACATATTTCCTTCAGAGTTGGATGAGATTCATCATGTAATTGAGTTAGTTTTGTTAGGGCTTGATCCCTAGTATCCACTATGTTATGAGATTGATGTTGTTATGACTTTGCCATGCTTAATGCTTGTCACTAGGGCCTGAGTGCCATGATTTCATGTCTGAACCGTTTTTTGCCACCATTATATCTATGTTCTAGATCCGATCTTGCAAGTCATGTTCACCTATTACGTGTTATGATCCGTAAACCCTGGAGTGTCACTAGCCGGGATGCTTTCTGGTGATGACCGTAGTTTGAGGAGTTCATGTATTCATTATGTGTTAATGCGGAAAGGATCGATATAGTTAACTAGAGGGGGGGTGAATAGGCAACTAACAATTTTTAGCTTTTCTTTACCAAATTAAACTTTGCATCAAAGTAGGTTGTCTAGATATGCCACTAGGTGAGCAACCTATATGATGCAACAACAACAAGCACATAAGCAAGCAAGGGATATAACACAATATAGCTTGCACAAGTAAAGGTGAGAGATAACCAAAAGTAGAACCGATGGAGACGAGCATGTGTGACCGAAGTTCCTTCCCTTTGAGGGGAAGTACATCTCCGTTGGAGCGGTGTGGAGGCACAATGCTCCCCAAGAAGCCACTAGGGCCACCGTATTCTCCTCACGCCCTCACACAATGCGAGATGTCGTGATTCCACTATTGGTGCCCTTGGAGGCGGCGACCGAACCTTTACAAACAAGGTTGGGGCAAACTCCACAACTTAATTGGAGGCTCCCAACGACACCATGAAGCTTCACCACAATGGACTATGGCTCCGCGGTGACCTCAACCGTCTAGGGTGCTCAAACACCCAAGAGTAAGAAGATCCGCAAGGGATTAGTGGGGGGATCAAATTTCTCTTGGTGGAAGTGTAGATCAAGGCCTTCTCAACCAATCCCTAGAGAATCAACAAGTTTGATTGGCTAGGGAGAAAGATCGGGCGAAAATGGAGCTTAGAACAACAATGGAGCTTAGGGATGGAAGTGGTAGTCAACTCGGAGAAGAAGACTCCCCTTTTATAGTGAAGGGACAAATCCAACCGTTATCCAGTTATCCAGCCCGCGACACGCGGTACTACCGCACCAGACATGCGGTACTACCGCAAGGGCCTGCGGTACTACCGCGAGGCTCCGCGGTACTACCGCTTGCGTGGCAGGAGCCAAACCAGCCCTGTTGCGTTGAAGAAAGGAGCGGTAGAACCGCCGGAGCGGTACTATTGCTCGCTCTTGCGGTACTACCGCAAGGCAGGGTTGGTCTGGGCTGGGAAGGCACGAATGAAGAAAATACATCCGTGGCTACTTCCGCTAAGTTTCGATCTATGCAAAAATCCGACACTGTACTACTGCATAGAGGGAGCGGTAGTACCGCGTAGGGCGCAGATGTAAAAAATTACATCCGCCCCTACTTCGGCTCGTGTTGCTATGCTGGGCCAGGGGCCACGGTACTACCGCGCCCAGGGAGCGGTACTACCGCAAGGACCTGCAGTACTACCGCATGACCGGCCGGTACTACCGTGGGCCTCTGTGGTACTACTGCTCCCTTGAGCAGTACTACTGCATGCCACAACTCGATAACACTAGGAGTCCTTCATTTTGCAAAGACACGGATAAACGGTCGGTGCTCCAAAGATACAAAGGAAAGGTGGTGTAAAGGAACAGATGTGTACATGATGATTCCACCCTAACCTATCCAAAACGGACCCCCTCTTAATAGTACGGTTTTCCTATGACTCAAATCCACCGAAAAGAAATGTAGAGAAACGCCGTCTTCACTAGTCTTCGAGGGGAAACAAATCGTCATGTGCCTAAACATATGATATGCTCAAAGCACATGATTAGTCTGCAAAAGCATTGTCATCAATCACCAAAACTACATGGGGTGAAATAAGCCCTTACAATCTCCCCCTTTTTGGTGGATTGATGACAATACGGGATTTGCACATAAGAGTACATAAATGAATATAAGCAAACCCACCATCTACAAAATATAGGCAGGGTCCCCCTAGATGTGTGCACTCTATATAAATGCTTTGGACTGCACGACACACATACTAGGATCAACACCCCCCTATATTTTATAGACGAGGCATACCTTGCAATAATATAACTAACACTAAGTAGGGAGGCGAGGCAAAGATTATGAGCATAAAGTAAACGGCCCAAGATAGCATAGGCTCACAAACTACTAAGCATGAAAGACAATAAGATAAGCTAGAGTGCATATGTCTTACACCATATGTAAGGGAACCAGGTCTCACGAGCACAAACCAAAGCAAAGCAACACAAACGAGGGACCAACAAAACAAAAACGAAAACAAAGACACACGAACGCAAATCCTACGCTCTCTCCCCCTTTGGCATCGAGACACCAAAAAGGCAGAGATGACACATACGACACAGGCGGTAGCATCCTATGCAGAGATCACTCAGCACGCTCCTCATTGGACTCGGCAGCTGGGATGGTCTCCTCCTCTGACTCGGTCCACTGATAGCCCTGCTTGGCTATCCATTCAGCCTCCGGAGTGATGTTCACCTCGGACCCTCTCTCCGCATTCTCGCCGAAAGTCCTCAAGATCCTCTTGTTGCGCCGGCGACTCTCCTTGGAAGCAACATGGGTCCTGTATTGCCCCTTGGCTTGCATACAGAACAAGGTCTTCATATTTGCCTTCAGCTTCTTAGCCCAAGAGGGCTCAGTAGATGGAGGAACATACCCAGCAGAACTGTCCTCAGCCTCCTCCTCCTCTTCCTCTACCTCGTGCTCATCCACATTCATCCTAACAGCCTTAGCCACAGCCCTGGTAGTGGTATTGGCCCACTTTTTCTTCTGATGCAGCTTGATAGGCTCGTGGCTAACCCAGTTTGGAGCAGAAAAGTCTTCCTCCAAAAACATCTTGTCCCAAGTCTTTGAGATCAGATGGTGTATGTAAGGACCATAGATGGGAACTTTGCAATTGTAGACCGCAAACCTGAGCTCATTCCACATGATATGAGAGATGTCCAGAGGCTGGGCAGCATACTGATGTGCCTCCTCACACAGAAGCATCATATCCATGAGATAAGCATGCACCTTATCTTTGTCACCGACGTGAGGAAAGAGGGTGTTGCGGAAGATTTGGTGCATGACATCGAGGAAGGGGTTGAGCACCCAAGACTGAGTGCCATTGGGTAGCTTCTTCTCCACAAGAAACGACATAAGCTTGTCCTTGTTGGTTGACTTGGCGTTGCCGTGAGGGCGGGCGCCAACAGGCACATCAGGCCCCTCATCACGGACACTCAGCAGCGTCATGAATTCCTTCCAGGTAGCAGAAAACGTCTTCCCATTGGCCATCCAAGACATAGTTCACTCCCCATCTATGTGGAAGTGAACAGAGGCAAAGAACTGTGCCACGAGCTCTAGGTCAATGTCCATATGGATTGTGATGAAGTCTTCAATGCCAAACTGCTCCACCAAGTCCAGTGCCTCACAAAAGTAGTTCCGGTCCTTCCTCAGATGACTCATAGCAATCCATTGCATTGGGACATAGAGGTTGTGCTTGGAATTGATCACATTGATGTATATGAGATTCTGCTGCTTGGTCCAGAACAACTCATTCCCTTTGACATTCTCACGAGGGTTCACATAGGGATTGATCCTGCTTCGAATGATGATCTCAGACAGAGGCATCTCATCCATGCTAAGAACTGGCTCCTTGTACCTCTGGGCGGTCTTCTTGACACTGCGGTGTTGGGCATTGGAGCCCTCCGGTGCTTCTTGATTGCGCAGACGCTTGGAGCTCGTGTCGCGGCTTGGGTTCGAGCGACAGACATTGGAGCCACCACCTATGACACACAACACAAGAACACATGAGAGAAACGAGAAGGATCAATGCAAAGACCACAACCAAAAAAAACGAAACATGTAGAGATAAGATTAAGTGGTTGCAACAAGGTAGCTTCGAAGTCAACGGTAGTACCTCAGCACTAAGCGGAAGTAAAAATTTACTTATGCTCTAGCCGCGGTAGTACCACGCCGGGATGGCACGGTAGTACCGCGCCCGGAGCAGAAGTAAAATTTTACTTCCGCTCCCCTGGCGGTAGTACCACTGCAGAGGAGCGGTAGTACCGTGCGAGGCGGATGCGGCAGAGCGGTAGTACTGCACGGGAGGTGCGGTAGTACCGCTCGGAATCAAATCCGGCACAAAGCAGATCTACTCACATCTGCAACTTTGGATCGGTACTATGATTGATCAAAAATTCTATGTGGCAACACACCAAATAGCATCTCTACTGCACTACTACTCTCCTACATCCTTCTCTTGCAAAGATTTGGCCTAAAATCTCAAGAACATCATGCATCTCCCCAAAAACCTAGAAGCAAAACTATGATGCAAAGAGAAAGGTATTCGGGGAGAAACCTTGTTCCATGGCAAGAGGGCGAGGTGGGGATCGATCCCACCGGTTGAAATGCGAGGAGAGCGGCCGGAGACTGAGATCCGGCGAGGTCCTCCGGCGCCATTCTTGGGCTGGAGAGAGAGAGAGAGAGAGACGAAGTGGGAAAACAGGGTTGAATGGGTATGGGGCAGTTGGAACTCCCCCTGCCCACACTTGACCCCCACCCGCTTGCGACGATATGGTAGTACCACGGGTCATCGCGGTAGTACCGCCCGGGCAGAAGTACCACACGCAGGGCGGTAGTACCGCTCTTCCAGCGGCAGTAAAAAATTACTGCCGTGCTGGTAGCGGTAGTACTGTGCTCATCTCCTGCGGTAGTACCGTAGACCCAAGAAAGTGCAAGTTTCGACAAAACAGAGAGACATGACCTTTGCACAAGAACCTTCAAGCAACCAGACACGCAAACGCACACACACACACGAGGCAACACAAACACAGCTCAACAAGAAGGCAAAAGGCAACAAGGAACAAGCACTAACCAAAACCTCTCTAGAGGAGAGGGCGGTGGTGAAGCCACCTATGTTTGAGTCAATTGGTATGGCACCTCGAAGAATTATCCTTGGGCCCATGACCAAAACTCGTCTTTGAAGCACAAGTACCATAAAAAATGGCTAATGTGAAAGAGTTGATCAATTTATGCATAATGGGGGGAGGGAGAGTTCATTGAGAGAACACCACTCCCCCTATGTCCATGCCTACACCTAAACAAGATATCAAGATGAGTATGGTGGGGTGTGCACAGGTTCAAGCTACATTGCTCGAATCAATGATATCTAGCTCATGCCTTAACTCGCGAAATCCTGCTTCATCCAAGGGCTTCGTGAAAATATCTGCAAGGTTATCATGGGTGTTGACATACTTGAGCTTGATCTCCCCTCGCCTAATGTGATGCAGAATGAAGTGATACCGAATCTCAATATGCTTCGTCTTGAAGTGTTGCACCGGGTTGAGAGAGATCTTGATGGCACTTTCATTATCTCACCACAGAGGCACTTCCTCACAAATGACACCGTAATTCTTCAAAGTTTGCCTCATCCATAGCAGTTGAGCACAACAACTACCGGCAACCACATACTCCACCGAGAGAGACACACAACTTTGCTTCTTAGAAGACCAACTCAACAAAGAGCATCCAAGAAATTGGCACCCTCCGGAGGTGGACTTCCTATCCACTCTGTCTCCCGCCCAATCAGAGTCTGAATAGCCCAAAAGGTTGAAGTTTGCTCCTCTTGGGTACCATAAGCCAAAGTTTGGGGTATGAGCCAAATATCAAAAGATTCGCTTGACTGCCACATAGTGGCTTTCCTTAGGTGCGGCTTGCAATCATGCATAAATTCCCACACTCAACATGATATCCGGTGTAGATGCACAAAGGTAAAGCAAGGAGCCAATCATGGAGTGGTATACCTTTTGATCCACCGCTTTACCATTGGAATCTATGTCAATTTGGCATTTGATGGGCATTGGAGTGGAAGCCAGCTTGACATCACTTAGCTTAAATCTCTTGAGCATGTCTTGAGTGTATTTGGCTTGGTTTATGAAGGTGCCTTCTCTTCTTTGCTTGATTTTGAACCCGAGAAAGAACTTCAACTCTCCCATCGTGGACATCTTGAACTTTGAGGTCATGAGAGCGGCAAATTCCTCATTGAAAGCTTTGTTAGGGGAACAAAAGATAATATCATAAACATATAGTTGGCATACAAACAACCCCCCTTTGACCTTCTTAGTAAAAAGAGTGGGGTCGATTTTCCCAATTTCAAACCCACAATCTTGCAACAACTCGGTAAGGTGCTCATACCATGCACGTGGGGCTTATTTAAGGCCATAGAGTGCCTTGTCGAGTTGGTACACATGATGTGGAAAATAGGGATCCTCGAACCCCGGGGGTTGTTTGACATACACCAACTCATTTATAGGACCATTAAGAAAAGCGCTCTTCACATCCATTTGTTGCAACTTGAAGTTATGATGAGAAGCATAAGCAATCAACAAATGAATAGATTCAAGGCGAGCAATGGGAGCAAAGGTTTCATCGTAGTCAATACCGTCAACTTGGGAGTAGCCTTGTGCTACCAAACGAGACTTGTCATGAACAATAATCCCGTGAGCATCTTGCTTGTTCTTGAATATCCACTTGGTTCCAATGACTATGGTTCCCCGTTGGCCTTGGCACCAATCTCCACACCTTGTTGTGATCGAAGTTGTTGAGTTCTTCATGCATGACATTGAGCCAATCTGGATCTTCGAGCGCCTCATAGACCTTTTGGGGTTCGACACAAGAAACAAACGCGTGATGTTCACAATAGTTTGCTAATTTTCTACGAGTGCTTACCCCCTTTCTTAGGCTTCCAAGCACATTCTTCATGAGATGATCTTTGGTTGTGAGCTTGGATGCAATAGCGACACGACGCTCCAATTCCTCCTCAGGAGTGAGATGAGGAGTGGAAACTTGATCATCTTGAGTATCGTCTTGAGCCTGTTCTTGATCTTGAGCTTGCTCTTGATCTTGAACTTGCTCGGAAGGGAGAACTTGACCTTGGGCATCACTTGGTGGCTCACCACCATCTTGAGGTTGATCTTGCCCTTGATCTTGTTCACTTGGTTGAGGGCCTTCTCTTTGTTCTTCAGAAGCGTGTATGTCTTGGGTTGGTGATGGTTCCACTTGAGTGGAGCATTATCCTTCTCCTTCGGCCATAAGGGGTTCCTCAATGGGTAGGATATGACCAACACCCATTCTTCTTATGGCTTGGGGATGAATTTTATCACCTACATCACAAGTGCCACTTTGCTCCACTTGGGAGCCGTTGTTCTCGTCAAACTCCACGTTACACGTCTCCTCGGACTTGTTGAGGACACGGTAAGCATAAGAGTGTGTATCATAACCAACAAATATGCCCTCATGAGCTCTAGCCTCAAATTTAGACAAACGAACACCTTTCTTGAGAATGAAACACTTACAACCGAACACCCAGAAGTACTTGCGGTTGGGCTTGTTACCGGTAAGTATCTCATATGGAGTCTTGTTCAAGCCCTTGCGGAGATAGAGCCGATTGGATGCATGGCAAGCGATGTTGATGGCTTCGGCCCAAAAGTTGTAGGGAGACTTGAACTCCGCCATCATGGTCCTAGTCGCGTCCATCAACGTCTGGTTCTTCCTCTCTGCTAAACCATTTTGTTGAGGGGTGTAAGGTGTTGAATATTGATGCTTGATCCCATCATCACTAAGGAACTCATCCAAGGTGTAGTTCTTGAACTCACTGCCATTGTCACTTCTTATTGTCAAGATCTTTGCATTGTGTTGACGTTGAGCTTCATTTGCAAAGTCGATGACAGTTTGTTGAGTTTCACTTTTCCTCTTGAAGAAATATACCCAAGTGTATCTTGAATAATCATCGACAATCACCAAGCAATACTTACTACCCCCAAGACTATAAAAGGATGGAGGCCCAAAGAGATCCATGTGAAGGAGCTCCAAGGGTCTCTTCAAGTAGATGATAGTCGTGGGAGGGTGAGCCTTCTCATGTAACTTTCCTTCGATACAAGCACTGCAAACACGATCTTTGGCAACACTAACATTTGTTAGTCCACGGACATGGTCCCCCTTGAGAAGACTTTGCAAAGATCTCATATTACATGCGATAAACAACGATGCCAAAGCCATCCCACATCAACTTTAGCCATTAGGCATGTCGCGGTCTTAGTGGGTCGCTCCAAAAAGTTTATCACATAAAGACCATTCTCGACATGCCCAACAAAGGCTACTTTATGAGTCTTGCTCCACAAGAGGGCCATGGTATCAATATCAAAGAATGTGGCAAAGCCCATGATTGCAAGTTGACGAACGGAAAGTAAATTGTATGCAAGGGGCTCAACAAGCATGACTTCCTCGATCGTGAGATCATGAGAAATGACCACCTTGCCAATACCCAATACCTTATAAGACGAGGCATCACCCCACTCAACATTGGTGGGCATAGATGAGATCTTATGCACATCCACCACCAAGTCCTTGCTTCTGGTCATGTGATTTGTGGCTCCACTGTCGAGCAACCATGATCCCCCATCAGAAGAAAACACCTACAAGAGATCAATGCTTGGTTTTAGGTACCCATTTTGTAATGGGTCCTTTGATGTTAGTAACAAGGGTCTTAGGAACCCAAATAAACCATTCAATGTACTCATAAGGAGAACCAACAAATTTGGCATAGACATGCCCATCACTAGCGCGACATAGCACATAAGAAGGGTTAAAGTCGCTGTCTTTGTTGGAAGGAGTGGCAATACCCTTCTTGACACCACCACCCTTCACATTGTTCTTCTTCTTCTCCTTAGGAGCACCCTCTTCCTCCTTCACAAAAGTTTGCTTGAGAGGAAGAGGTTGTTTGGCCTTGTCATTCTTCTTCTTGTTCTTGGACTTGGGAGCAAACCCAATTCCCTCCTTGCCCACTACTTCCTTTTATTGCTCAAAAGATCATTGAGGTTCTTCTCACCTTGTATGCAAGACACAAGGCCTTTCTCAAGTTTATCCTTCAACTTGGAATTCTCCTCCACAAGATGCACATGCTCACAGCACGGGTTAGTAGCATTTGCATTATCAATTAAGACCATATGAGGAAAAGTGGCTTTCTCCTTGGTGAGCTTCACCAGGAGTTGATCATGAGACTCCTTGAGGCTAGCATGTGCACCCTTCAAGGCCTTGTGAGCCTTGTAAAGTATCTCAAACTCCTCCTTGAGTCTAGCATGGTCAACCCCAAGTTTAGCCTTCTCTGAATAGAGCACACGAGATACACCAAGAGCATGATCAAGATCTTTCTTTAATTTAGCATTATCATCGTTGTGTGACTCCTCAAGAGCCAAAAGATGACCACACTCTTCCTCAAGCGCATTAGAGAGATACGTTATCACATCGGCATAGTCACGACTATGTCCTTCCATCTTAGAGATGGTTTCTTCATGAGCCTCAATCATGTCATTGGCTTCACCAAGTTGTTCCAAGAGAGCAATAAAGTGCTTCTTGGATTTACCCTTGAGCTTACTCATTGTCGGTGTCAAAACCGGCGGATCTCGGGTAGGGGGTCCCAAACTGTGCATCTAGGCGGATGGTAACAGGAGACGAGGGACACGATGTTTTACCCAAGTTCGGGCCCTCTCGATGGAGGTAAAACCCTACGTCCTGCTTGATTAATATTGATGATATGGGTAGTACAAGAGTGGATCTACCTCGAGATCAAGGAGGCTAAACCCTAAAGCTAGCCTATGGTATGGTTGTTGTAATGTATGTTGTCTTCTACGGACTAAAGCCCTCCGGTTTATATAGACACCGGAGGAGGCTAGGGTTACACAGAGTCGGTTACAATGGTAGGAGATCTACATATCCGTATTGCCAAGCTTGCCTTCCACGCCAAGGAAAGTCCCATCCGGACACGGACGGAGTCTTCAATCTTGTATCTTCGTAGTCTTGGAGTCCGCGGATGATGATTGTCGGTTGTCCGGACACCCCTAGTCCAGACTCCTCAAGAGCCCTCGAACCAGGCTTCAATGACGATAAGTCCCGCAAGATAATTTTCGGCATTGCAAGGCGGGTTCCTCCCTTGAATAATCCAAAGAAGATCATGAACACCAGGATAGTGTCCGGCTCTGCAAAATAAATTCCACATTCCACCGTAGAGAGAATAAAATGTACACTAGTCCAATCTGCTGATGTATTATGCGGCGTGACATCACACCGCTACCAAGCTACTGTTTGAATCGTTTTTTACTTTATACCACCTCGACGCTTAGCTAAGCGGTTTCTTGGCACGCCTTGTCAAAGCAGAGATCGTGTTCCCTTATTCCGGATTCTCATCAATACGGACGGGTAACCCAACGCGCCATTGATGGTGGTGCTTGGGAGATAAGCGAGTTTTACCAGCAGGTGGGGACGACAATTTCGTCCGCCTATATATAAGGGATAAGGATTTACCTTCACCCACGCCTTCTTCCTCCTTTGCTTATCCATCTCCGCGCCAAGCTCCAATGCCCAAGCTCGTGCATCTCGCCGACCTTCTCCAAATATGTCCGGAGCGGGAGGCAAATGGTTGGCCTCCACCGCTAAGGAGGAGCACATCACAAGCTGCGCAGCCGGATACCTTTCCGCAACATCGCAGATCGGCTGCCCGACGAGGGGCAGCTCATCCCTACCCCTGGGCCCCATGAGAGGGTCGTCTTCCTTCCCCACTTCCTCCGCGGACTGGGCTTTCCACTCCATCCATTCGTCCAGGGGCTCATGTTCTACTACGGCCTGGATTTCCACGATCTGGCGCCGAACTTCATCCTCAACATCTCGGCGTTTATCGTCGTGTGCGAGGCCTTCCTCTGCATCCGGCCCCACTTCGGCCTGTGGCTCAAGACCTTCAATGTCAAGCGAAGGTTGTGAAGGGCACATAAGCGGAATGCGGAGGCGCCATGTTGGGTAAGCCGCCCAACGCCCTTTGGCTCGAAGGGGCCTTCGTGGACTCCGTCAAGGTGGCAATCGGGGTGGTTCTACATCACCGAGCCGCCAGAAGCCCACATGGGCGGCGGCCCCGAAGTTTAGATCCGGCGCCCCACGCAGCTCACCTCTGAAAGAGAAGGGCTTGCGGTGGGGAAATCCGAAGGAGGTGACAGGACTCGAGCCTCGCATCCGTAAGTGGTGAGCAATAAGCTCAGCTCGTCGAAGTGGTCCAAGTCATGCTCATCCGCGGATTCTCCCATGCCAAGAAAGGGCATTCAATCTGTGGGAGTTCAATCCGAACAGCACCAGCGCTGAGCGGCTCTTCGATACAACATCTGAAAGGCGCCTGGAGGGTGCTGTTCAAGGGCGCCAAGCCCCGCATCCGCTGATGGAAGATCGCGGATTCTCGCCGCAGATCCGGCCGACGAGGTAAGTGATTCAACCCCATTACGGGACACTTGTGGTACTCAAATTGATTCTCAGAGGGTTTCATTCTTTCCTTTGACAGGAATGGATGGAGAAGGCCAAGCAGCTCATCAGCCCGGCTCCCATGCCAGAAGACCCAAAGAACGCCCGTTTAGCAGGGCTGCTGGTTCCGGCACCGCATGTGGTGCCGGAGAAGAAGGCCAAGAAGGTGGCCGCGGGGACTCGAAAGAGTTCCCGCAATCAGGTGTCCGACGATGAGGCGGACTCCTCCCCCGAAGACGAGGAGGAGGAGGAGGACTCTCTCCCGGAGGAGGGAGAGAAGAAGAGGAAGGCTTCCCCAATAGGGAAGGCCGAAGGGTCCAAGAGGGGGAGGACTATCCCCCCGGACAGTTTTGCCCATACCTCCGTTGGCGAGGATGAGTGGCCTCCAAGGGCCAGGCGTCCGGCAAGATCGTAAGTATCCGGATCCTTGATATGCAATTTCTTTCGTGTCGCATAGTGTCCTTCTAACGCCGCATTCTGTCTGTAGTCCGGCCGATGATGATCTCCCTGCTTCATCAAGCGGGTCATTGGCCCCTGAGGGAGTCTTGGACTAGGGGGTGTCCGGACAGCCGGACTATCAATATCCGCCGGACTCCAAGACTACGAAGATAGAAGATTGAAGACTCCGGCTCGTGTCCGGAAGGTACTTTCCTTGGCGTGGAAGGCAAGCTTGGCAATACGGATATGTAGATCTCCTACCATTGTAACCGACTCTGTGTAACCCTAGCCCTCTTCGGTGTCTATATAAACCGGAGGGCCTTAGTCCATAGGACATACATACATCTCAACAATCATACCATAGGCTACCTTCTAGGGTTTAGCCTCCTTGATCTCGTGGTAGATCTACTCTTGTACTACCCATATCATCAATATTAATCAAGCAGGACGTAGGGTTTTACCTCCATCGAGAGGGCCCGAACCTGGGTAAAAACATCGTGTCCCTCGTCTCTTGTTACCATCCACCTAGACGCACGATTCGGGACCCCTACCCAAGATCCGCGGTTTTGACACCGACATTGGTGCTTTCATTGAGAGTTCCTCCGTCGTCGTCACCGATAGGCTTGATGGCATCTTCAACCAGCAACGCTGTCAGTGGTGAGACTTTTCTCCCGGACAGATCTTCAGATTCGGCGGCTTTGCAATGCGGGCCAATTCACTTGGCCATCCGAGCAGATCGAAGCTACGCCCTGGCCGCCAGTCAGATTCGAAGCTTAAACTTCACGGCCGATGATCGCGGAGACTTGATCTTCGACGGACTCGAGCTACAGCCAAAGCGCGCCAAGATCAGGACGATGGGCACGATCTAGCTCGCCGCAGACAAGGCCTTGGTGGTCTTGACGGATCCGCTTCGGCCATTAGCCCAGAGCCGATCGCCCAGATCGAGGGTCGGTGGATAGACGCCGCCCCGGGGGCTTCAACATCCACGGCGATGGAGCCGAACACCAATCCTGTCCCTTGCGAAACTCGTGAATCCGAGGTGCCGGACTCCTCGCCGGACTCCGAACCTCCCGCGCCCCTACCGATCGGTCCGGATTGGGCGCCGGTTATGGAATTCACCGCCGCGGACATATTCCAACACTCGCCTTTCGGCGATATCCTAAACTCATTAAGGCATCTCTCGTTATCGGGAGAGTCCTAGCCGGACTATGGCCAAGATGGTTGGAGTACGGACGACGAAGAAATTCAGAGCCCACCCACCACCCACTTTGTAGCCACTGTCGAGGATTTAACCGACATGCTAGACTACGACTCCGAAGACATCGACGCTATGGACGCATTTATCTTTGGAGATTTAACAGAACCAGCGCCTCTGGGGCTGGAAGGCCACCTCGTCATATGACGATACATGGTGGATACCCCAAAAGAAGGGATGGCGAAGAAGCAACGGAGGCAGACTCTTTAAAGAAGCAGCCCAAACGCCCGGCGTCGTGGCGCCGCTCTAAATCCCGCCACAAAGAAGAATGGAGATTCCGCACAGAGACAATAACACCGCAGAGAGCGCCGAAGACAATCCCTCCAAAGAAGACTCAGTAGCAGAGGATGCGAAGCAAGCCCCCACGAGAGGCGGCGGCATTTAAGGGGTTGAGGATGATAACTATATGCCTCCCTCCGAAGACGAAGCAAGCCTCAACGATGACGAATTCATCGTACTTGAGGATCCGTCGAACAAGAGCGCTTCAAGCGCAGGCTCATCGCCACGGCAAACAGCCTAAAGAAAAAGCAGCAAAGAGCTTCAAGCTGATCAGACCTGCTGGCTGATCGATGGACCGAGGTCCTCGCGGCCGAAGAGTATAAACTCGAACGCCCCTCCAAAAGTTACCCAAGACGCAAGTTGCTCCCCCGATTAGAGGAGGAAGCATACATACCTTCATCACCAGCGCACGACATGGCTGACCGACCACCCCGTGGTCGTGACAGAGAGGCATCCAGGCCCCCAGCCAAGACCATACCCCGGCATCGCTCCAAAAGTACGAAGCCAAGAGGGAACGCGCCGGACTTGCGAGACATATTGGAGGACAAAGCAAGGCAAACCAGATCCATCTATGGATAACGTGGGCGCCCCACGACCCACAACGAATACCGCCGTGCCGGATACGATAACCCTGACCGGGCCGGGCACAGCAGACAGCGCTCCCTCGAGCTGCGTCGCGATATCACTCAATACAGGGGCGCCGCACACCCGTTATGCTTCACTGACGAAGTAATGGATCATCAGATCCCCGAAGGGTTTAAACCCGTAAACATCGAATCTTACGATGGAACAACAGACCCCGCGGTGTGGATCGAAGACTACCTTCTCCACATCCATATGGCCCGCGGCGACGATCTCCATGCCATCAAGTACCTACCACTCAAGCTTAAAGGACCAGCTCGGCATTGGCTTAACAGCTTGTCCGCAGAGTCAATTGGGTGTTGGGAAGACCTGGAGGCCGCATTCCTCGATAACTTCCAAGGCACATATGTGCGACCACCAGACGCCGATGACCTAAGCCAAATTATTCAGCAGCCAGACGAATCGGCCAGACAATTCTGGACACGGTTCTTGATGAAGAAAAACCAAATTGTTGACTGTCCGGATGCAGAGGCCCTCGCAGCCTTCAAACACAACATCCGGGACGAATGGCTAGCCCGGCACCTGGGGCAGGAAAAGCCGAAATCCATGGCAGCCCTCACATCGTTAATGACCGCTTTTGAAAGGGAGAGGACAGCTAGCTAGCTCGCAGCAACAATCTCCGTAAAAATTCTGGCAGTCCGGATACTAAGGACAACAACGGCAGTCACGCCGAAGTCAAAAACAAGCGCGCGTTAACGCGGCGATAAGGAGGATCTGGCGATCAATGCCGGATTCCGAGTCTCCAAACCCGTCGCGGAAGAAGCCATTTAAAAGAACCACTCGGGTCCGTCCAATTTGGACCGAATACTCGACCGCTTATGCCGATACATGGCATTCAAAAGCCAGCTAATCACACCAATAGAGATTGTTGGGTGTTCAAGCAGGCTGGCAAGTTAATTGCCGAAAACCATGACAAGGGGTTAAATAGCGATGACGAGGAAGAGACCCGGCCGCCGAACAATAGAGGACAGAAGGGTTTCCCCCCACAAGTGTGGACGGTGAATATGATATACGCGACCCATATACCCAAGAGGGAGAGGAAGCGTGCACTACGGGACGTCTATGCGATGGAGCCAGTCGCCCCAAAGTTCAATCCATGGTCCTCCTGTCCGATCACTTTCGATCGAAGAGACCATCCGACCAGCATACGCCATGGCGGATTCGCTGCATTGGTTTTAGACCCAATCGTCGATGGATTTCACCTCACAAGAGTCTCGATGGACGGCGGTAGCAGCCTGAACTCGCTTTATCAGATACAAGGCGCAAAATGGGCATAGACCCATCAAGGATTAAACCTACAAAGACAACCTTCAAGGGTGTCATCCCAGAGTGGAAGCCAACTCGCGTACAGGCTCACCACACCGAAGTGGTCTTGGATCACCGGATAACTTCGAAGCAAAGAGTTAATCTTCGACATAGTCCCGCTCCGCAGCAGCTATCATGCTCGCTTTCGGACGAACCGCGCTTGCAAAGTTCAACGCGTGCCGCATTATGCATACCTAAAGCTCAAGATGCCAGCCCTCATGGAGTCATTACGGTCAATGGAAATACGGAACGCTCCTCCGAACGGAGGAACATACACTGCTCGCGCGAAATCTGAGCAGCCTTTCGTGCAATTCTCAAGTCCGCGTTAAAAGCCGATACAGCAAAAGCGCCCGAGCAATACCAACCAAGACCACGGGCGCGATCAGAGCATCGCCAGAGTAATGCGGCCCCAACCTCGCTGCGCATGATCGCAAGAATAACACTCAGCGTACATCATTACGCTTTGGAGATACCATGGGCGCAGGAAAGGGGCACGATCACAAGGGACCAAGAGTGCGGCTCGACCACACCAGGCTCACACTAGCGCCCCCTTGTTTCTATTTTTATTTTTCTTCTTTTGTGTATACAGACTCATAATCAAGCCTCGTCCGATGGCGAACTCGCCGAACTCACGATGCAACAGTCAGGGAGCAAAGAAGGCCGCGACAATCACTCAGGTGGTCTCAATTACGAGCATTACATTCAATTATATACACCAAGTCTGTAGCTCATCCTCGGAGGGGACATGTTTATTTAGTCCAAATCCCTTGCTTATCAAGACTATTTGTATCAGTCCGCTCGCTAGCGACTTTCTTTCATAAATAATGCAGCACCTTTTATTGCAATTATGCTATCTTTTATATGTTCATTATATGACATCTTGCACCCGTACATTTTGGTACGGCCGAATACGCCAGGGGCTTCGGTTCCCCACATTATGGTGTGATTAAGTCCGAACACTTTCACAAGTGCGGCACCCCGAACTTATAGCATTATATGAATTGGCTCGAATCATGTCTTGGGTCAATAGTTGGGTTTGCCTGCTCCCATGTTTTGGTGCCTTACGCCCGTTCCGGCCGGCTAAGGTAGCACTGGGAGAACCATCGCGATTGCGCCCGGTTGAGCCGGGTTAACGCGATGGAGAAAGCTAAATCGACCAGCATGATAAGGCGAGAGACCGGTCGCTGTTCGAGAGGTTCTTTCGGTCCCTAAAGACTCATGCCGCCGAGCGAAGTTCGGATGATGTCCGATTTACGGCGTGGATAGCGCCCCGGATTCGGTCTTCCGAATACCAGGGGCTTCGCCGAAATTTAAAATTATAGAATTCTATGGCTAAGTGAGAGTGTTCAAGCACTATAAATCCGGTTGCCTTGTCCGTCGTGTTGAGCGCCTCCCTAGATGGACCCAAAAATGGGAACAAGAGCGCTCATGTTTATCACCGAACACCCCTGCACTAGTGGCTTGGGGGCTGAAGCCAACGACTTGCCATCTCTCAGATTTTACAAAACGGCCGCACAGAAGGTAATATTTTAAATTAAACAAGCGTTGCTCATGGCGCATATAAACGAAGTTTTCAGCGCCCAGGATAAATACACAGCGAGTTCATTCAAAGATTACATTTCGGGGGCACTCATCTGCAATTTCGCAGGCTCCCTTCAGGACAACTTTATAATATCGCTCTCGTGTGCGATGCTCCTTGCCCAGCGGCGGTGGATCCGGGAGAAGCCTCTCCGCATCCAGTTTGCCCCATTGCACCTTTATGCGGGCAAGGGCCCGACGAGCGCCTTCAATGCAGGCGGATCGCTTGACTACATCCAGCCTGGGGCATGCATTCACCAGCCGCCGCAGTAGGCCAAAGTAGCTTCCAGGCAGGGCCTCTCTAGGCCACAGCTGGATTAGGAGGCCCTTCATGGCCTCCTCGCCTACCTTAGGAGTTCGACCAGCCGCTTCACCTGGTCACTTGGGGCACTGGATGGCCGCCCAAGATATCGAGACCGAAGACCTTCTCCGCCGAGCTCCCCTCCTCACCACGATAGAATGCGGCGGCATCAGACGCACTACGCGGCAGATCTGCAAACGCCACTGGAAAGCTCCGAATTCGGGTAAGTATCTGGTAATTCACATTAACATGCCTGCTTTGCATGCAAAAATGCCTTACCCGCAGCTATCTTCTTTATGTCCTCAACCTCCTGAAGGGCCTTCTAGGCCTCGGCCTTGGCGGACTTGGCACTTTTGAGAGCCGAGGCAAGCTCGGACTCTCGAGTCTTGGAGTCACGCTCCAAACTCTCATGCTTTTCCATGAGAGCCTGGAGCTCTTGCCGAACTTCCGCCACTAGTGCCGCTTGCTTTTCTCGCTCAGCCTGTTCGTTGTCAAGATTATTGCTCGGCCACGGACACGGCATCCTTCAGGGCTGCCACCTCATTAGTGGCCCTTGCAATACACATATTATCCTTGTCAATTTTATTTGCAACCGAAATCCTTTTCTGTAAGGTACTTATTTAAAGTGGTGTTACTCACCTTCTTTTTCCTCGAGCTGCCTCTTGGCATGGCCGAGCTCTTGCTCGGACCGCCAAGGTCCTTCTTGAGACTCGACCTCCGCCAGCACGCGGCAGAGGTCAGCAGCGTAGCCTCGCAAACCCATATTGACATATTTTTAGCATCCTCAAGTGTATCTTGTTAGATCCTCATCCGACTTTTCTTTCCTAACATCAACTAAGCATCGTGGGCTACTATCTATGCGGTATTACATTACATTATTTTAACCTCTTACCTCAAAGCCTGTTAGAAGGCTGCCGCAGTTTCGGTCAGCCCGCTCTTGGCTAATGGACCTTTCAATCACCGCACTCATGAGAGTGCGGTGTTCTTCCTGATGGAAGCGCTTTAAGCGCCCCAAAGAAGTTATCTGGCGCCTCCGGTTGGACGGAGACGGCTGGCGCCACGGTCCTGCCCTTCTTTGAAGGCCGCTTGCGGACTCGAACCACTACGGGTTCGAAGTAGAGTCCGCACAAAGTCCGGAGGTCGCCGACGGCGCCCGAGCCTCCTCCCGATGGGTCCCCTTTGGGATCCCACCTCGGCGCCCTCGCTCGGCGGGGGTAGAGGCGGTCGGGACGGAATTTACGTCCGACGAAGCCAACGACCCGCTCATTGAGTCGGGGAGGTCGTCATCGACCGGACTACGGACAACATGTGGCGTTAGAAGGATACTACGAGACATGAAAGGTACGGCATATAAATGATCCGAGCACTTACGATCCGGCCGGACGCCTGGCCCTTGGAGGCCACTCATCCTCGCCAACGCCGATGTTGGCGAACCGTCCGGGGATAGTTCTCCCCTCTGACCCTTCGCCGCCCGATTAGGGAGGCCTTCCTCTTCTTCTCTCCTCCTCTCGGAGAGAGTACTCCTCCGCCTTCGTGGGGAGGAGTCCTCGCCGTCGCCGATGCCCGACACGGAACTCTTTCGAGTCCCCGTGGCCACCTTCTTGGCCTTCTTTCTCCGCACCACGTGCGGTGCGGAACCAGCAGCCCGCTAAGCGGGCGCCCACCGGGTCCTCTGGCATGGGAGCCGGGCTGATGAGCAGCTTGGCCTTCTCCATCCATTCCTGTCAAAGGAAGAGGCAGATTAAAAACCTCACTAGAGTCAATCTAATTACCACAAGTGTCCCGTAATGGGGTTGAATCACTTACCTTGTCAGTCGGAGAATGCGAGCTGAATCCGCGGTCTTCGGTCACGGATGCGGGCTTGGCGCCCTTGAACAAGACCCTCCGTGCACCTTCGTGTTGTATCAAGAGCCCGCTTAACGCCGGTGCTGTTCCGGATTGAACTCCCACAAATTGAATGCCCATTCTGGCATGCGAGAATCACGGAGGAGCATGACTCGACCACGCCGACAAGCCGGAGCCTATTGCTCACCATCTTCTTGGTGCAGGCTCGAGTCCCGCCACCTCCACCAGACGCCCTAATCGCAAGCCCTTTCTTTCCAGAGGTGAGCTGTGGGGATTCCAGATCTAAATTCGGGGCCGCCGCCCATGTAGGCTTGCGCTGCTCGGTGATGTAGAACCACCCGATTGCCACCCCTTGACGAATCCACGAAGGTCCCTTCTAGCTAAGGGACGTTGGGCAGTTTACCCAACATGGCTCCTCCGCATTCCGCTTATGCGTTCTTCACAACCTTCGCTTGACGTTGAAGGTCTTGAGCCACAGCCAAGTGGGGCTGATGCAGAGGAAGGTTTCACACACCATTTATAAACGCCGAGATGTTGAGGACGGTTCGGCGCTAGATCGTGGAAATCCAGGCCGAGTAAAACATGAGCCCCGGACAAATGGATGGAGCGGAAAGCCCAGTCCGCAGAGGAAGTGGGAGGAAGACGACCTCTCATGAGGCCGGGGTAGGGATGAGCTGCCCCGCCGGCAGCCGGCGCGCCGATATCGCTGAAAGGTATCCGCGTCACAAGCAGCTTGGTGATGTCCCTCCTTGGCGGTGGAGGCTAACCATTTACCTCCCGCCCGACATATTCGGAGAAGGTCGAGGCGAGATGCGCGAGCTTGGGCGTTGGAGCTTGAGTTCGCAGGAAGGATAAGCAAAGGAGGAAGAAGGCGAGGTGAGAAGGTAAATCCTTATCCCTTATATATAGGCGACAAAACTATGCGCCCCCATCGCCTGCTAAAACCCGCTTATCTCCCAAGCGCCACCATCAATGGCGCGTTGGGTTACCCACGCACGTATTGATGAGAATCCCGAATAAGGGAACACGACCGCTCGACAGAGGCGTGTTGAAACCGCCGCTAAACGTGCTGAGGTGGTATGGTAATCCAAACAAAGGCTTGGTTGTGGTGTGGTGACGCGCCGCGTAATACGTCAGCAGATTGAGCTAAGTGTACATTTTATTCTCTCTATGGTGGAATGTGGAATTTATTTTGCAGAGCCGGACACTATCCTGTTGTTCATTATCTTCTCTGAATTGTTCAAGGGAGGAACCCGCCTTGCAATGCCGAACATTATGCACGCCGGACTTATCGTCATTGAAGACTGGTTCAGGGGCTACTGAGGGAGTCCTGGACTAGGGGGTGTCCGGACAGCCGGACTATCAATATCCGCCGGACTCCAAGACTACGAAGATAGAAGATTGAAGACTCCAGCTCGTGTCCGGAAGGTACTTTCCTTGGCGTGGAAGGCAAGCTTGGCAATACGGATATGTAGATCTCCTACCATTGTAACCGACTCTGTGTAACCCTAGCCCTCTTCGGTGTCTATATAAACTGGAGGGCCTTAGTCCGTAGGACATACATACATCTCAACAATCATACCATAGGCTAGCTTCTAGGGTTTAGCCTCCTTGATCTCGTGGTAGATCTACTCTTGTACTACCCATATCATCAATATTAATCAAGCAGACGAGGGTTTTACCTCCATCGAGAGGGCCCGAACTGGGTAAAACATCGTGTCCCTCGCCTCTTGTTACCATCCGCCTAGACGCACAGCGGGACCCCTACCCGAGATCCGCCGGTTTGACACCGACAGCCCGTCGGATGTGGATTCACTTCGACCGCCACTACCTCTGCTACCGCGAAGACGCCGAGGTGGGATCCCGAGAGGGACCCATCAGAGGAGGCTCCGAGGCGCCGTCAGCTGCCTCCGGACTTTGTGCCTGACTCTACCTCGGAACCCTTGATGGTTCAAGAGTCCGCGGGCGGCCCTTCAAGGAAGGGCAAGACCGTGACACCGGCGATCTCCGCCCAACCGAGGCGCCGGATAACTTGTTGGAGGCGCTTAAAGGCGCTTCCATCGAGGAAGAACACCGCACTATCATGAGTGCGGTGATTCAAGGTTCACCGCCAAGAGCGGGTCGACCGAAGTCTCGCAGCAGCCTTTTAATGTGCTTTGAGGTAAGAAGTTAAAATTATGTAATGTAATGCCGCATAGACAAGAGCCTCGATGCTTAGTTCGTGTTCGTAAGAAAAGCCGGATCGAGGATCTAACAAGATATACGCAGGTGCTTAAAATATGTTAATATGGGTTTGCAAAGGCTGCCGACCTCTGCCGACTATCGGCGGAGGTCGGAAGTTGAAGAAGGATCTCGAGCGGTCCGAGCAAGAGCTCGGCCATGCCAAGAAGCAGCTCGAGGACAAAGAAGGTGAGTCACACCACTTTGAATAGTTACCTTACAGAAAAGGATTTTGGTTGCAATAAATTTAACAAGGATAATTTGGATATTTTAGGGGCCACGAACGAGGTGGCAGCCCTGAAGGAGGCCGTGTCCGCGGCCGAACGCAGTGCGGCCGTGGAGCGGGAAGAGCGAGAGAAGCAGGAGGCACGGGTGGCGGAAGTACGGCAAGAGCTCCAGGCTCTCATGGAGAAGCATGAGAGTTTGGAGTGTGACTCCAAGACTCGAGAGTCCGAGCTTGCCTCGGCTCTCGAAAGTGCCAAGTCTGCCAAGTCCGAGGCCTGTAAGGCCCTTCAGGAGGTTGAAGATCTAAAGAAGATAGCGGCGGGTAAGGCATTTTTCATGCAAAGCAAGCATGTTAATGTAAACTACCTTACACTTACCCGCTCGAGCTCTCAGTATGCTGCAGATCTGCCGCCAGAGGCGTCCGATGCCGCCGATTCTATCGTGGCGTGGAGGGAGCTCGATGGAGAAGGTCTTCGGTCTCAAGATCTTCGAGGCCGGACATCCGTGCCCAAGCGACCAGTCAAGCAGCTGGTCGAACTCCACAAGGTAGCCGAGGAGGCCATGAAGGGCCTTATAGTCCATTTGTGGCTCGGATAGGCCATGCACGAAGCTACTTCGCCTCGGCGACGGCTGATGGATGCGTGCCCTCGGTGGAGGTCATCAAGCGCCCACCTGTATTGAAGGTGCTCGTTGGGCCCTTGCCCGCACAAAGGTGCACTGGGCAAATTGATGCGGAGAAGCTTTCACGGACCCACCGCCACCGGCAAGGAGTATCGCACACCGAGATGTATTATAAAACTGTCTCAAGGGAGCCCGCGATATTGCGGATGAGTGCCCTCGAAATGTAATATTTGGGTGAACTCGCTATGTATTTATCCTCAGGCGCTGAAAACTTCGCTCATATGCGCCAGAAGCAATGCTTGTCTAATTTAAAATATTACCTTCAGGCGGTCAGATAAAATCGAGAGATGGCAAGTCGTTGGCTTCAGCCCCCAAGCCACGAGTTTGGGGTGTTCGGGATAAACTTGAGCACTCTTGTTCCCATTTTTGGGTCCATCTAGGAGGCGCCAACACAACGAACAAGGCAACCGGACTTATAATGCTTGAACACTCTCACTTAGCCATAGAATTCTATAATTTTAATTTCGGTGAAGCCCCCGGTATTCGAAGACCGAATCCGGGCGCTTATCCACGCTTCGCCGGACATGGTCCGAACTTCGCTCAAGCGGCGTGAGTCTTTATGACCCAAAAGACCTCTCGAATAGCGACCGGTCTTCGCCTTATCATGCCGCCGCTTTAGCTTTCCATCGAGGCGCGCCTGCTCAACCGGGACGCAATCGCAGTGGTTCTCCCAGGCCACCTTAGCCGACGGAACGGAACGTAAGGCACCAAAACGTGGGAGCCGCAAACCCAACTATTGACCCAAGACATGATTCGCCGATTCATATAATGCTATAAGTTCGGGTGCCGACTTATGAAAGTGTTTGGACTTATCACACCATAATGTGGGGAACATAAGCCCTCGGTGTATTAGGCCGCACCAAAATATACGGGTGCAAGATGTCATGTAATGAACATATATATAAAAGGGTAATGTAATTGCAATGAAAAGTGCTGCGATATTTATTAAAGGAAGTCTGCTATGAGTGCGGATTGATACAAATAGTGCTGTAAGCAAGGGATTTGGACTAAGTAAACATGTCCCCCTCCAGGGGTGAGCTGCGAACTTGGTGTATATAATCGAATTTAATGCTCGTAATTGAGACCACCGAGTGTTCGCCGAGCCTTCTTTCGCCCTCGATCTGTTGCATCATGAGTTCGGCAGTTCATCGCGGACAGGCCTCTCGTTAACGGAGTCCTGTGTACACAAGGAAGGAAATAAAAATAATAAAGAAAGGGGGCACGCTTACGAGCCCTCGTGTGGTCGAACCGCACTGGGTCCGCGGCGATCGTGCCCTTCCCTGCGCCCATGGTATTTCCAAAGCGTAATGGTGTACACGGAGTGTTATTCTTGGCGATCATGCGCGGGCAAGGGTTGGGGCCGATTGCTATACATGCTCGATCGCGTCAGTGGTCTTGGTTGGTATTGCTTGGGCGCTGCTTTTATCAGATCCAGCCGCTTAACGGCCGGATCGAGAATTGCCTTAAGAGGCTACTCAGACTTCGCCGAGAGCCGCCAGATGTCCCTCCGCTCGAGGAGCGTTCCAGATTCCCATTGACCGTGATGACTCCACGAGGGCCCGCATCTTGAGCTTTAGGTATGCGTAATGCGGCACGCGCTGAATTTTGCAAACACGGTTCGTCCGAGCAGAGCGTGATAGCCGCCATGTAAACGGGACTATGTCAAGATTAACTCCTCGCCCGAAATTATCCGGGATCCAAGACCACTTCCAGTGTTATCGAGCTCGTGCAGTTGGCTTCACACCGGTATGACACCTTTAAAGGTTGTCTTTGTAGGTTTAATCCTTGAGGGTCTATGCCCATTTTGCGCGCTTGATCCCGATAAAGCAGGTTCAGTTACTACCGCCGCCCATCGTGACTCTCGTGAGGTGAAATCCATCGACGATTGGGTCTAAAACAATGCGCGAATCCGCCATGGCGATGCTGGTCGATGGTCTCTTCGATCGAAAGTGATCGGACAAGAGGACCATGGATTGAACTTCGGGCGATCGCTCCATCGCATAGACGCCCCTTAGTGCGCGCTTCTCTCCCTCTTGGGTATATGGGTCGCAGAATCATGTTCACCGTCCGCACTTGTGGGGGAAAACCTTCGTCCTCTATTGTTCGGGCGGTCGGGTCTCTTCCTCGTCGCCACTGTTTAGCCCCTTGTCATTGTTTTCGCGATTAACTTGCTCGCTGCTTGAACACCCAGCAATCTCTATTGGTGTGATTAGCTGGTTTTTCAGGGTGCCATGTATCCGCATAAGCGGTCGAGTATTCGGTCCAAATTGACGGACCCGAGTGGTTCTTTGAATGGCTTCTTCCATCGACCGGGTTTAGAACCTCGAATCCGGCGTTGACCGCCAGATCCTCCTTATCGCCGCCATTAATGCGGCGTTTGTTTTGTTTCGACGTGACTGCCGTTGTTGTCCTTAGTATCCGGACTGCCGGAATTTTTACGGAGATTGTTTCGCGAGCCAGCCAGCTGTCTCTTCGCCGCAAAAGCGGGTCATTAATGATGTGAGGGCTGCCATGGATTTCAGCTTTTCCTCGCCCCTGTGCCGGGCTAGCCATTCATCCCGGATGTTATGTTTGAAGGCTGCAAGGGCCTCTGATCCCGACAATGACGATTTGGTTTTTCTTTGTCAAGAACCGTGTCCGTAATTGTCCGCCGATTCGCCTAGCTATCGGATAATGTGGCTTAGGTCATCGGCGTCGGTGGTCGCATACGTGTCCCGGAAGTTATCAAGGAACGCGGCTTCGTGTCTTCCCAACACCCAATTGACTTCAAGGGCAGGCTATTGAGCCAATGTCGAGCTGGTCCTTTAAGCTTTAGTGGGAGGTACTTGATGGCACGGAGATCCTCGCCGCGGGCCATATGGATCTGGAGAAGATAATCTTCGATCCAAACCTCGGGGTCTGTTGTGCCATCGTAAGATTCGATGTTTACGGGTTTAAACCCTTCGGGGATTAGATGATCCATTACTTCGTCGGTGAAGCATAGCGGGTGTGCGGCGCCTCTGTATTGAGCGATATCACGACGCAGCTCGAGAGAGCGCTGTCTGCTGTGTTCGGCCCGGCCGGGGTTATTGTATCCGGAGCGACAGTATTCATCATGGGTCGTGGGGCACCCACGTGATCCGTAGATGGATCTGGATTGCCTTGCCTTGTCCTCCAATATGTCTCGCAAGTCCGGCGCGTTCCCTCTTGGCTTCGTACTTTTGGAGCGATGCTGTGGTACGGTCTTGGCTGGGGGCCTAGATGTTTCTTCTCGTGACGACCACGGGTGGTCGGTCAGCCATATCGACGCTGGTGATGGAGGTATGTATGCTTCCTCCTCTAATCGGGGAGCAGCTTGCGCCTTGGGTAGCTTTTGGAGGGCGCTCGAAGTTTATACTTTTGGCGCGAGGACCTCGGTCCATCTATCGCCCAGAGGTCCTCGATCAGCTTGAAGCTGTTGTCGCTTCTTCTTTAGGCTATTTGTCGTGGCGATAAGCCTGCGCTTGAAGCGCCTTGTTGGCGGGATCCTCGGGTATGACGAATTCGTCATCGCTGAGGCTTGCTTCGCCTTCGGAGGGAGGCATATAGTTATGATCCTCGACCTCTTCGTCCGCCGCCTCTCGTGAGGGCTTGCTTCAGATCCTCCTGCGCTGAGTCTTGCTGGAGGGATTGTCTTCGCACTCTCTCGGGGTATTATTATCTCTGTGCCGGAATCTCCATTCTTCTTGTGGCGGGATTTAGAGCGCGCCACGACGCCGGGCGTTTGGGCTGCTTTTTAAAGAGTGCGCCTCCACGCTTCTTCGACGCCCCGCTTTTGGGGTGTCCACCATATATATGTCATATGACGAGGTGGTCTTCGATTGCCTCAGAGGCGCTTAGTTCTTATTCGCCTCCCGGCATCGCCGCCCATAGCGCCGATGTCGCCGGAGTCGTAGTCTAGCATGTCGGTTAGATCGCCGACAGTGGCTACAAAGTGGGTGGTGGGTGGGCTTTGAATTTCTTCGTCATCCGCATTCAACCATCCTCGCTATAGTCCGCCAGGCTCTCCGATAGCTTAAAGATGCTTTAGCGAAGTTTAGGATGTCGCCAAAGGGCGAGTGTTGGAAGATGTCCGCGCGGTGAATTCCATAACCGCGCCTAATCCAATCGACAGAAGCGCGGAGGTTCGGAGTCCGGCAAGGAGTCCGAACCTCGAATCACGAAGTTCGCAGGGACAAGATTAGTGTTCGCCCATCGCCGTGGATGTTGAAGCCCCTGTGGCGTCTATCCACCGACCCTCGATCCGGGCGATCGGCTCCATACTGATGGTCAAGCGGATTCTGGCGGCAACCAAGGCACCGCCGGCGGCAGAGCTAGATCATGCCCGTCGTTATAAAGCAGCGCGCGCTGGGCGTGGCTCGAGTCCGTCAAGATCAAGTCTCGTGGACATCGGCCGTGAAGTTTAGGCTTCCGAATCGACCGACGCCAGGGCGAGCTTTGATCCGCTCCAGATGGCTGCTTAATTAGCCCGCAGGCGGCCGCCGAATACGAAGATCTGTCCGGGAGGAAAGTCTCACCCTGGATAGCGTTGTTGGTTGAAGATGCCATCAAGCTTATCGGTGACAAATACAGAGGAAGTCTCAATGAAAGCACCAATGTCGGTGTCAAAACCGGCGGATCTCGGTAGGGGTCCCGAGAATGCGTCTAGGCGGATGGTAACAGAGACGAGGGACACGATGTTTTACCTGTGTTCGGGCCCTCTCGATGGAGTTAAAACCCCACGCCCCGCTTGATTAATATTGATGATATGGGTAGTACAAGAGTGGATCTACCACGAGATCAAGGAGGCTAAACCCTAAAGCTAGCCTATGGTATGATTGTTGTAATGTATGTTGTCTTCTACGGACTAAAGCCCTCCGGTTTATATAGACACCGGAGGAGGCTAGGGTTACACAGAGTCGGTTACAATGGTAGGAGATCTACATATCCGTATTGCCAAGCTTGCCTTCCACGCCAAGGAAAGTCCCATCTGGACACAGGACGGGGTCTTCAATCTTGTATCTTCGTAGTCTTGGAGTCCGGCGGATGATGATAGTCCGGCTGTCCGGATACCCCCTAGTCCAGGACTCCCTCACTCATGAAAGTCTCAAACTAACTCACTTCCTCATTAGACCCCTCACTTTCATCAATGCAATCCGTCAAGGAAGGATTAGTAATGATGGTAGTTTTGATGTTGGGGGTTACCTTGTTGGTGGCTTTGGCCATGAGGCACTTGGCGGTGATGTTCTCGTTGGGTGAATTAAAGAGGGACACCCATGGAGTTGTGGCAACGGCAACAGAGGCCATGGTCGTTGCTTCACCATCTTCATCATCATCATCCTCATTGTATTCTTCTTGTGCCACCAACCCTTTGGTCGGAGTCTTCTTGGTGAAGTTGTTCTTGTGGGGAAGGACTTAGCTTTGTCTTTTCGGATGAGCTTGCCACCATTGCCTTCCCGCTTCTCGTAAGGGCACTATGCAACAAAGTGGCTCACATTGCCACAGTTGTAGCATGTCCTCATGCGTTGCTTGCCCTTGATGCCACTTGAGTTGTTCTTGTTGAAGTTAGGCCTTGAGTTCTTCTTGCTCCAAAATTGCCTTGAAGCGAGAGCCATGTGCTCATGGTAATCATATTTTGTATCTTCGGGGTTACTCTCCTCACCTTGCTCTTCTTCCTATTCTTCCACACTTGCATTGGCCTTCAAGGCCAGGTTAGGTTTCTTCACCCGTTGAGAGCGCATCACCGCATTGTCAGCGGTCTTGTCCAAGATTCTCATAGCAACAAACTCATCCAACATTTCACTTGAGGACAAGGTATGGAAGTCCGGCCTTTGACGAATGACGGATGACATGGCCTTGTGGTAGGTCATCATGGCCTTGAGAAACTTGCGCTTGATCCAATTGTCATCCATATCCTTGCTCCCATGATCTCGGAGTGAGACCACGAGAATGGTTAATCTCTGGTAGAGCTCACGAGGTTCTTCATCCCCATTCATCGCAAACTCATCAGCTTCATCTTGCACCACTTCATAGTTGGAGTGTTGAATGCTTGCGCTTCCTTTGTAAATGTAAACAACATGTTCCCAAGCTTCCTTTGCCACATTGAAGGGTCAGAGATGAGCAATATCTTTGGGTGGAATTGCATCTTGAATGATGAAGAGAGCAAACTCGTTGAATTGATTATCCGCGGCTTCTCTCGGGGTGAAGTTGCTTGGGTCATGCGGGTAGAAACCTTGCTCAATAATTCTCCAAAGATTAGTGTTACTATGATTCAAATGACGTTTAAAGCGATAGACCCAAGAGGCAAAATCCTCATTTTTCACAAACTTAGTAGAAGGACCAACATGATTCAAATGAGTGGAGGGAACCGGTCCTCCATAAGTGAGAGGTGGTTCAACATGGGCAAAGATGCCATTTCCACTTCTACTACTAGGAAAAGGAACTTTATCACTAGATGCTTCCCCCTTATCAGAGTTAGCATCCACCACCTTGTTAGTGGGAGCGACCACTTCCAATGATGAGGTGGATAACTTAAGACCATCAAGAAACTCTTTGAACATGCCTTTGACCTCGGTCGTGATGGAGGTTTTCAATGTGTCCAAAGCCGCATTGAATTCCTCACGTGACACCGGGGATCCCCCATTGGCCGTAGACAAAGAAGGATTCACACCGGGGTGCTCCTCCTCACCGTCTACGGTTTCAACCATACTCTTCAGACGCTAAAGTCCTTAATAAAGAGACGATGCTCTAATACCAATTGAAAGGATCGATATAGTTGACTAGAGGGGGGGGGGTGAATAGGCAACTAACAATTTTTAGCTTTTCTTTACCAAATTAAACTTTGCATCAAAGTCTAGATATGCAACTAGGTGAGCAACCTATATGATGCAACAACAACAACAAGCACACAAGCAAGCAAGGGATATAATACAATATAGCTTGCACAAGTAAAGGTGAGAGATAACCAAAAGTGGAACCGATGGAGACGAGGATGTGTGACTGAAGTTCCTTCCCTTTGAGGGGAAGTACGTCTCCGTTGGAGCGGTGTGGAGGCACAATGCTCCCCAAAAAGCCATTAGGGCCACCGTATTCTCCTCACGCCCTCACACAATGCGAGATGCCATGATTCCACTATTGGTGCCCTTGGAGGCGGCGACCGAACCTTTACAAACAAGGTTGGGGCAAACTCCACAACTTAATTGGAGGCTCCCAACGACACCATGAAGCTTCACCACAATGGACTATGGCTCCATGGTGACCTCAACCGTCTAGGGTGCTCAAACACCCAAGTGTAACAAGATCCGCAAGGGATTAGTGGGGGGAATCAAATTTCTCTTGGTGGAAGTGTAGATCGAGGCCTTCTCAATCAATCCCTAGAGAATCAACAAGTTTGATTGGCTAAGGAGAGAGATCGGGTGAAAATGGAGCTTAGAACAACAATGGAGCTTAGGGATGGAAGAGGTAGTCAACTCAGAGAAGAAGACTCCCCTTTCATAGTGAAGGGACAAATCCAACCGTTATCCACTTATCTGGCCCGCGACATGCGATACTACCGCACCATACATGCGATACTACCGCAAGGGCCTGCGGTACTACCGCGAGGCACTGCGGTAGGAGCGGTAGAACCGCCAGGGCGGTACTACCGCTCGCCCTTGCGGTACTACCGCAAGGTAGGGTTGGTCTGGGCTGGGAAGGCATGGACGAAAAATAATACATCCGTGGCTACTTCCGTTGTGTTTCGATCTGTGCAAAAATCCGACACGGTACTACCGCATACATGGAGCAGTAGTACCACGTAGGGCGTAGATGTAAAAAATTACATCCGCCCCTACTTCCGCTCGTGTTGCTGTGTTGGGCCATGGGCCATGGTACTACCGCGCCTGGGGAGTGGTACTACCGCAAGGACCTGCGGTACTACCGCTTGACCGGCCGGTACTACTGTGGGCCTCTGTGGTACTACTGCTCCCTTGAGCAGTACTATTGCATGCCACAGCTCAATAACACTAGGAGTCCTTCATTTTGCAAAGACACGGATAGACGGTCGGTGCTCCAAAGATACAAAGGAAAGGTGGTGCAAAGGAACAGACGTGTATGTGATGATTCCACCCTAACCTTTCCAAAGCGGACCCCCTCTTAATAGTATGGCTTTCCTACAACTCAAATCTACCGAAAAGAAACGTAGAGAAACACCGTCTTCACTAGTCTACGAGGGGAAACTGTCGGTGGGAAACGACACCTATGGAATCACAAGAATCGCTACTACGGTTGCGGGGCGCGGGGTTGTGAGAAGAGCAGGATTAGTAATTGACACGGGGATCGTTTACCCAGGTTCGGGCCGCAAGGATGCGTAAAACCCTAGTCCTGCTTGGTGGATGTATTGAGTGTTCTTGAGCTCTCGAACTAGCTACGGGTGCTGCGTGGTTCGAAAGAGCCGAATCCCTTCCCTGTATGCCACGGGCCTCCTTTTGTAGGTGAAGGGGCTGCCACAGGGGCACAAAGAGGTGGAAAGGCCTACAATGTTGTGAGCTTATCACCCGTATTACCAGACAAGATGCATTTAATGCATGGCCTAGGTGTCCCTCACTTTATCGGGGACGGGAGCGAGGCCCGTCCCGTCCGTCGCCGCTCCTCCTCGCTTCGACATGCGCCCTGGCCAGCGATGCATGCGGTGCCATATAGGTAGGCAAGCAGCTGAGGTGGAGCGGTGGTGGAGCCTCCACGAAGATCTGCATGCCGCCACGCAGGTGCATGCTGAGTTGGCCTGGAAGCTGCGTGTTGACACGCAGGTGCCTGCCGAGCTGGTTGGGCTGGCAGCTGCATGCGAACGGCGGGGGGAGTTGGTTGGTGCGGGCCTGGCAGTGGCCCTGCTGTCGCATCTGGCAAGGGTCTTGTCAGGTGGCCCGACAAGGGTCTTGCCGTGGCGCGCTGGTATCCCCGGCAAGGACCTTGCCGGGGGTCTTGTGGATTTCTTTGATAGGGATCTTGGCAGGGAGTGTTGCTTTCCAATCCTCATCTGATCTTGAGCATTCTATGTCTTCACAAAGATCTGCATGCCACCATGGAGGTGCCTCCTAAGCCCCTGGCCCAACGTGGTTGTTGGCGTTGGAGGCCATGGCTCGAGGGTGGCCCGCTTTGCTGGTGTGGGCGGTCTGCCCCGGCAAGGGGCTCGCCGGGGCTGTGGAGGCTGCCCCCAGCAAGGGTCTTGCCGGGGAAACCTGCTTCGCCCATCTGCACTTTGTGGCCTTGGTCCTTGATGTTGCCCTGTTCGTCTCAAGCCTTCGGCTTCTCTCCGGCTTCCCTCCTTTGCCCTGCTATGCGTGGACGCGGCGCGTGGCTCTGACTGCCCGTGCACAAGTAAAGGGGTCAAAAGGAGAACCCCTACTTTTGTACACAAATAGGAGCCCTTGGGCCTGGGCAAACATAAGCATGACACATTATTGGGCCAGTGAAAGTGCAACTAATCCCCGGGTGGTTTTGGTAATTAATAACAACATATATATCATTGAACTAATAGTTACTTGAGAATCATTTCAGAGAGTTCAGTGATATGGGTATGGCAAGGATCAAGAAGTGGACCCCCAAAATGCTAAGGCAAGCATTGGCAAAAGCTCAAGACTCCATTTTTGGTTTAGTGATCCAAGATCACATTGAGTCCATAGGAAAAGCCAATACTATTAAAAGGGATGAGGTTATGATGATGATCCGTTGCTCAAGTGCTTAGTGATACATCTCCTAAACTATCAGCAACTTTCACCGCCATAGACACTCATAAGTAGTCTCGGTCCCACCGATATTCCAAACTCACCACACCGAGATGAACCACCTCAGCCATAAGCCAAACCCTAGTAAACTCGGATTTTCCGATTCAACTCGGTCTCACCGAAACATGAGTTGCCAAGGTTCAGAACCTTCGTCATCAAATCGGTGTCACCGAGATGATGAAGTCGGTCCCACCAAACTGGCATGCTCTTGTCATTGCACTAATCGGACTAACCAAGATTGTATATTCGGTCCCACGAAAATCCCAACGCTCACATTATTTGAACTATCGGTCTCACCGAGTTGTCCACTTCGGTCCCACCGAGATTGCTCAAATGTGTGTAACGGTTGGATTTTGTGTGGAGGCTATTTATACCCCTCCACCCCTCTTCATTCGTGGAGAGAGCCATTAGAAAGAACTACCACTCCTACCTTACATTTCGGAGAAGAGAACTACCTACCCTTGTGTTGAGATCAAGTTGCTCCACTCCCACCATATGAAGCTTGATCTCTAGCCTTCCCAAGTTGCTTTCCACTCAATCCTTTCTTCCACCACAGCCAAATCAGTGAGGAGAGTTGAGTGTTGGGGAGATTATCATTTGAAGCACAAGAGCAAGGAGTTCATCATCATCTACAACATCTATTACCTTTTGGAGGGTGGTGCCTCCTAGATTGGTTAGGTGTCTCTTGGGAGCCTCAAATCGCCGAGATGTGGAGTTGAACCAAGAAGTTTGTAAGGGCAAGGAGATCGCCTACTCGTGAAGATCTACCCCGAGTAAGGCTAGCCTCCGTGGGCGAGGCCATGATGGAATAGACAAGGTTGCTTCTTCGTGGACCCTTCGTGGGTGGAGCCTCCGTGGACTCAGCAACTGCTACCCTCCGTGGGTTGAAGTCTCCATCAACGTGGAAGTACGATAGCACCACCTATCGGAACCACGAGAAAAATCACCGCGCTCCAAAATTGTGTTTGCTCTTCTCCACCTCTCTTTACTACATGTGCAATTTACTTTCCACTGCCTATACTCTAGAATTGCATATGTAGGGTGATGCTTGACTTGATCATAATTGTGAATCTGCCAAAAACTGTTCTTTGTCAAAAGGCAGAATTTTTATATTGACAAGTAGTCTAATCACCCCCTCTAGACATACTTTCGATCCTACAAGTGGTATCGAGCTTTGGTCTCCATTGTATTGGTTTCCATTGCATTGACTCCATAAGCTTGGTTTCACAACCTAGGAGAGTATGGCGCCTAGTGAGGGTAATTTTCAGAGAGGTCCTTACTTTGATGGTACAAATTTTGCTAGTTGGAAGCATAAAATGAAAATGCATATTCTTGGTCATAACCCAGCCGCATGGGGCATTATTTGTGTTGGTATGCAAGGTGAATTCTTCGAGGAAGGAAAAGTTCCGGATCGCGGGTTACACCGAAGAATTGCGGATGTTGCAAAACAATGCTCAAGCTTGTGACATTCTCTTCAATGCCTTGTGTCCCGAGGAGTTCAACAAAATCAGCCGTCTTGAGAATGCAAAAGAGATTTGGGATACTTTGGTTGAAATGCACGAAGGTACCGAGTCTGTGAAGGAATCAAAGCTAGATATTCTTCAAGGTCAACTTGACAAGTTCAAGATGAAGGATGGTGAAGGAGTCGCTGAAATGTACTCTAGGCTTGCTCTCATCACAAATGAGATTGCAGGCTTAGGAAGCGAAGAAATGACCGATCGATTCATCATCAAGAAGATTCTCAGAGCTTTGGATGGAAAGTATGACACCGTGTGCACTTTGATCCAAATGATGCCAAACTACAAGACTCTCAAGCCAACCAAGTCATTGGAAGAATTGTTGCTCATGAGATGACACTTAAGGATAAGGAAGAGCTTCACAACAAGTCAAGTGGTGCTTACAAAGCTACAAGTGATGCTCCCACAACCTCAAGTGACAAGTTAGTTTCCAATGAAGAGATAAGCCTAATGGTCAAGAACTTCAACAAATTCTACAAGAATAGAGGCAAAGAGAGAAGCTCAAAGTCTAGATCATATGATGAAAAGAGATCTTCTAGTCGTGATCGAAACTGCTACAATTGTGGAAGACCCGGACACTACTCAAATGAGTGTACGGCTCCCCACAAGAGAAGAGAAGAATCTCCAAGAAGAAGAAGCTCAAGAGATGAGTCACCTCGGAAAGAGAGAAGGAGCAGAGATGATCGTTATGAACGAAGACCCTCTCGGAGAAGCAAGGATTCGAGAGGAAAGACAAGTCATCAAGGAGCTACACAAGAAGAAAACATCAAGCTCATGTAGGTGAATGGGTCTCCGGCCCGACTCCGACAATCAATCCAAGGAAGCTATCACTCCGACTCCGACTACAGCCAAGATGAAGGTGTTGCGGTCTTGCTCTCAGATCCTCCAACTCCAACTCCTACGACTTATTTGATTCACCAAATGAGGGAATTGGAAGATGCTTCATGGCTAAAGGCCCCAAGGTATCACACCCTGAATTCATTGACTTCGATAGTGATGAGGATGACTTGCTTTGTGAAGATGAGCTCTTGCATGATAAATCCAAAGGAGCCTAGTAACGATGAACATGCTAGTAGTCTTTATAGTCGAGAAGAGTCGAATGACAATGCTATGAAGGAGATTGAGCGCCTAACTAAAGAACTAAACACTCTTAAGTTAGCTCATGAAACAACTCAAGAAGATCATAGAGAGCTCCTAAGATCTCATGAGAAGCTACGCTCGAGAAGCTCACTCTAGAGCAAGAACATGAGTTTCTAAAAGCAATCAATGACGATCTTCAAAGAAGAGTTCTTCATATCTTGCCAAACGACTTCTCTTGTCTAATTTCTTGCCACCCATTAAGACTAAGCATGACAAGCATAAGAAAAATTCTTCCTCTATCAAGTAATAATAACCATGCTAAATCCAATGTTGTTGGTTCTAGTAGTTCTCTTGATTCCACTAACAATGTTTCAAGCCAAGTTACACTTGAGCAAGAGAATAGTTTATTGAAAGGGATCATAGAGAAAGGTGTCTACAAGAGCCTTGCGGAAGCAAGAACTTTGAGGAAATTGTTCGCAAGCAAGGAAGGCACCGGAAGAATCAAGGAATTGGTTTTGAGCGAAAGTTCAACGCCAAGGCGTTGAGTGGGAAGAAGGTCAATATCCTACTCCACAGTTTGTTCCTCAAAAGGAGAAGTATGATCCTACTTCTTCCAATGTGGAACAAGCTCAAGATGACCTTCCACCACAAGACCACAAGCTAAAAGGCAAGGACAAGCTTCAAGAGGAGATTGATGCATTTGTTGAAGCACCTCAAGCCATGGTCAAGTGGGTTCCCAAGGAAACGCCAAGTTCTACTTCGTCAAGCTCAACTATAACCCCAAGGATTCCCATCAAGATGATGTGGATCCCAAGAAGAAGAACTAGAAAGTTCTTGAGGGTGACTCCGCCAACATACTTCACTCACATTCATTTTGGCAAAAACTTGTGCAATCAACTTCCACATCGTGCACTAGTTCATGGAGTCACAAACCCTCTTGTTGGTAAGTCAAGGGACAAGGTAATCATTGCTTTCATGGACATCATCTATTGTGAACTTCAATCTATGTCCATGGATATCCTTGTTTGTTCCTTGTGGGACTAACCCATGTAGGTATTGAAAGTGCCAGAATCCAAAGGATAGCTCCCAACTCTTGATGATCTCCATCAACATTGAGCATCCACATCTTCAACATCTACATGAAGTCTTATACGACAACCCAAGGTTAGTTTGACCCTTTAAAAGGGGTTCTCACATCTAGGGGGAGCTTTGCTCTAAAAATTGAGCTAAAGCATCTTCAAATGATGTGAACACATCAATGCTTTATGTAAAAGTGGTAACCCCACTTGTGCTTAAACGATGAGTATGACCTATGATCAAATGTTCTCATTTGGCTCCTAAGTCAATATACTCATATAAAGATGACCTAGTCATCGACAAATTGTGTGTTAGTTGCTAGAGTTTTGGTTGTGCATGTTTGACACATATTTCATTTGCTATCTTATTGTGTGAGCATGTTGGATTCATGATTTTATCCATTAGAGGACATCCATTTGTTGTTTTGGTCGTTTTGATTTTTCTCGACCAAATGGATGGACAAGAATGCCTAAGTACCTCCCTAGCTATCTATGCTTTCTTGTCTCAAATTCTATTCATGCTTACATCACAAATTTTGAACAAGTCATTTTCGGACCTCCGGTGAGGAGCACTTGAGCCACCGATCCGTCAAGGGCTAATTTCCAAAACCTTCTAATTGATTTCGGTCGGACTAACTCACTCAAACTCGGTCGAACCGAAAGCATTTAGACTGATCTAGGTTTTCATCTCGGTGAAACCGAAGTTGTGATTTTCGGCGTGATCAAGTGCATAATCGCCTAGCAGCTTATCCATCTCGTGCCACCGAAGTTTTACAATTCGGTCCCACCGACAATGAAGGGGTATATATTCCAAGGGGCGCGCTGATTCCTCCTTCAAACGCGTTTCGCCCCCACACCCCTTGTTGTTGCCGCCTTTGGTCTCCGGATCGTCGCCGCCGCCAGGCGGCGCCGCGCCTCCGTTCTCCGCCGCCAACGGCCATCTCCTCCGAGCCGTTGCCGCCAGAGAAAAACTCCACCAAGTTAGGGTGAGTTTTGATCCCACTCGTGCTCCCATCTCCGATTCAATGCACGCTTGGATTGCCTAGTATCTTGCCACGATTGAAATCCTCCTGTACACCAGATTGGTTCGTTTGAACTAGATTCGAGTAAAAGTTTTAGGTTAGGTTTCGCTGAACACATCTCGGTGAGACCGATTTTATATTTTCGGTATGACCGATTTGGCCTATGGCCATCAGATCGCAGACCTTCGTCCAACCGAGTTGTGCAAAATCGGTGTGACCGAAATGAAGATTCTCGTGAAACCCTAGTGTTTTCGGCAGGATCGAAACCCACTTCGTCAAACCGAAAGTGGTGTGCCAAGCTCCTGCTTAACACTTCGGATTCACCGAACCTTAAACTCGGTCCGACCGAAATGTCTTCTGTGAAAACTTAATACTAGAATTTGAACTCATTTTTTGCAAAACTTCGCAGATTTTGTGATGACTCTTCTTCTCTCGCCTACACCTTATCTATTCACAAGTTGTCAGCCATGTCGATGCCAATGATAAAGGAGAACAGGTCGTCGAGACACCCATTGCGAGACATTCCAGAGGCAGTGCACTAGTCCCGATCCTAGTAGCTCATCCGATGATGGTGAGAGGAGTACACCAAGTGGCTTGCCTCCTGCAGCCGCCAGAGCATGAAGACAATGTTGTTGTGATGGATGAGGAGGATCCGACATCTGTTGAAGGTCAAGCCAAGATCGCAGCTGCTAAGAAAGCCAAAGTCGACAAGGAAGCAAAGAAGAAAAAGCAGCTAAACCAAAGAGTTTCGAGAGCAAATTCTTGAAGCTACTCAAAGGATTGAACAACGCTCGCCAGCATTGAACAGTCTCGTGGAGAGCTTAGAGAGGATTGTTGACGAGAAGATCTACACTGGACGTGAAGTCGATCAAGTACAAGTGACCGCCAACAAGCTCGAGGCAGACATTAAGGAAGCAAAGCAGACAAGGCAAAGCTTATGCGTGAGTTGCAGGATGACTTAGTCCAGATTCTCATCGACAGATCGCTCCGGTTCCCAAAGGATCCCGATCAGCTGCTATTCCAAAGGACCGACACCGTGACTACAGCTTCACACCTCCCACAGTTCCAAAGTAGATTGCTCCTACTCCAGCTCCAGCTCCAAAGATCCACTCCACCAGACAGACACATCACTGAAGTCTTCGCCGATGTTGTCATATCCACTCCGACATCAACCCCGACGGAGCCGCCACAGAGTCCACAATGACGCTTAGCTCTATGCTTTTTCGAACTTTTGGTAACTTGTTGCCAAAGGGGAGAAATTGTATAGATCATAGGACTTCGAGAGAGAGAGTGTTGTTGTCTTTGCGCTTTTGCTCTTTCATTCTTTTATGTTTCTTTGAGATACTTTTGGTTTTCTAGACATTCAAATGTGTTTGATATCCGCTTGATTCTACCTTAATGAGTGCTTGGTCGCATTTATGCTTTAATGTGTGCTTAATGCTTATCATATGCCATTCCTATCTCAGTATGACCATTTACTCATGTCTTGGTGATTGGGTGCATGCTGTTCATTCTTATCATTTTGTGCGCTCCACCAAGATGTATGTGACATGGAAGAGTGACCCATGATCCTAATCGATTGTGCATTTGCATTCAAACGCAAATCTTAAATAATGCACAAATTTAGGGGAGCTCTTGCTTATCACATACTTCTCAAAGCTTATTTATATTATTCATTGATTATATCCTTTGTCGAAGCTTTGATCTATATGTTGTCATCAATTACCAAAAGGGGAGATTGAAAGTGCAACTAATCCCGGTGGTTTTGGTAATTAATAACAACATATATATCATTGAACTAATAGTTACTTGAGAATCATTTCAGAGAGTTCAATGATATGGGTATGGCAAGGACTCAAGAAGTGGACCCCCAAAATGCTAAGGCAAGCATTGGCAAAAGCTCAAGACTCCATTTTTGGTTTAGTGATCCAAGATCACATTGAGTCCATAGGAAAAGCCAATACTATTAAAAGGGATGAGGTTATGATGATGATCTGGTTGCTCAAGTGCTTAGTGATACATCTCCTAAACTATCAGCAACTTTCACCGCCATAGACACTCATAAGTAGTCTCGGTCCCACCGATATTCCAAACTCACCACACCGAGATGAACCACCTCAGCCATAAGCCAAACCCTAGTAAACTCGGATTTTCCGATTCGAACTCGGTCTCACCGAAACATGAGTTGCCAAGGTTTCAGAACCTTCATCATCAAATCGGTGTCACCGAGATGATGAAGTCGGTCCCACCAAACTGGCATGCTCTTGTCATTGCACGAATCGGACTAACCGAGATTGTATATTCGGTCCCACCGAAAATCCCAACGCTCACATTATTTGAACTATCGGTCTCACCGAGTTGTCCACTTCGGTCCCACCGAGATTGCTCAAATGTGTGTAACGGTTGGATTTTGTGTGGAGGCTATTTATACCCTCCACCCCTCTTCATTCGTGGAGAGAGCCATCGAAAGAACTACCACTCCTACCTTACATTTCGAGAAGAGAACTACCTACCCTTGTGTTGAGATCAAGTTGCTCCACTCCCACCATATGAAGCTTGATCTCTAGCCTTCCCAAGTTGCTTTCCACTCAATCCTTTCTTCCACCACAGCCAAATCAGTGAGGAGAGTTGAGTGTTGGGGAGATTATCATTTGAAGCACAAGAGCAAGGAGTTCATCATCATCTACAACATCTATTACCTTTTGGAGGGTGGTGCCTCCTAGATTGGTTAGGTGTCGCTTGGGAGCCTCCGTCGCCGAGATGTGGAGTTGAACCAAGAAGTTTGTAAGGGCAAGGAGATCGCCTACTTCGTGAAGATCTACCCGAGTAAGGCTAGCCTCCGTATGAGGCCATGATGGAATAGACAAGGTTGCTTCTTCGTGGACCCTTCGTGGGTGGAGCCTCCGTGGACTCTCGCAGCCGCTACCTCCGTGGGTTGAAGTCTCCATCAACGTGGAAGTACGATAGCACCACCTATCGGAACCACGAGAAAAATCACCGCGTCTCCAAAATTGCGCTTGCTCTTCTCCACCTCTCTTTACTACATGTGCAATTTACTTTCCGCTGCCTATACTCTAGAATTGCATGTGTAGGGTGATGCTTGACTTGATCATAATTGTGAATCTGCCAAAAACTGTTCTTTGTCAAAAGGCAGAATTTTTATATTGACAAGTAGTCTAATCACCCCCCTCTAGACATACTTTCGATCCTACAGCCAGGCCCAGAACGGTGCGCGGGCAGGCGGGGCGGATTTTACCGTGGTAACTGCTCCGTCTGTTGCGCTTCCCCACGACCTGCGTTGAATGCGCGACATGGGGGTCATGCGCACATGCGTGACGGAAGCATGCTGGCGTCATCCTGTGGTGGACAGTAAAGAGGCAGCTTCCATGTCTCTTCGAGACCGCAGGGCCACTGCTCATTTACTGCCCTCTCTTGGGAACCATCGCTGCACGTGTCCCACTGCGCCTATCCCTTGCGCCATTTCGCTGCATGCATGATGCAGAGCGAATGACAGGCGCGCGGGGTGTTGGAACTCGTGCGCATGCGTGGGTCGATTCCCACACGCCTCTCAATGGAGCGGGAAGGGCGGTCGACGGCCCCGCTTGTTGTCATTTCAACGGGCCGGATTGGCCGAGAGGGGGCGGCTGAGCCTCGTCCCCGCCCCTTTATAAAGAGGGGAGCGGGGGGGACGGCGCCTCTCAATCTTTTTCGCCATTCGCCTCCCCATTCCTCTTCCTCCTTTCTTCGCCATGGCGAGGGGGCGTGGCGACGCTTCATCGGTGGCGGCGAGGGTCTCGGCTCGACAACGCATCGCCCCTCCCCAAGAGCTCGTAGCGGCGGAGCCGGCCGTGAGAGGGAGGGGGAGGGGGCGAGGTCGAGGCCATCGTGGCGCTCGAGGAGAGGAGGACGGGCGGCAGATCGGCCTTGCCTCCGCCTGGGCCGCCCCTCCTCCGTGGAGGGCCACGCCGGGACAACCCTTGCGAAGTTCTTTGTCGTCGGCAAGCGCCAGCCACCGTGATCGTCGTTTTCACCTCCCGACTCCATTTGCGCGGGAGATGGAGCTGGATCCACCACAGCGCTATGCGGCTGCATATGAGGGGTTATGGGAACAGCGCACATGGGCCTGTCGCCGAGTTCCCACCCGCCACGCCATGTATCTCCGCCGGGTGGAAGACCTTGTCAAGATTCACAGCTTGACGGAGGGGCTCACTCTCCATTTCAATCTAATGGAGAGTGGCCTCCTCTCTGTCAAGATCTTCGGGCACTTCGGGACTCGCGTGAGGTGCTGCGTGAAGAGCTCTTCCAATGATGAAGATTCCTCCTCGAGCGAGAGTGGCGAGGAAGACAACGACAGCGACGACGAGGGCAGCGGGGGGCAGGATGACGGGTCCGACTAGGCATCGGGCGCCACTCTGGGCGGCATCGGCGACCCCATCATCTGTGTCGCCAACTCCTTGAACTTCTCGGGGTCGTCTCCTTGGGCGGTTGGCGTTGGGAGGCTGCGGAAGAGGAATAGGGTGGGTGGCTAGGCCGTCAAGTCGGAGTACGTGGGCACTGACACCTTCGTCGCATATTGACATCCTGCCGCCTCGTCTTCGTGCTCTTCCTCTGGCGCCGCCATCACCATCCAGCCTTTGGAGGACCACCGAGATGTTTCCTTGGTGTCTTCTGCCACCCGTAGCTTGCCTAGGCGTCCCTTTTGCCCTTCTGCTCTCTTGTTTCATTTCCTGAGGAGAGGGACAAGAAATGGATTACGGGCATCTTATCTCTTTTTAGTCTTGTAAGCCTTCAGGCCTTTGTTAACTTTAGAACTTGTAATCCCCTTGCTCATGTTTTTCATTTCGTATGAACTATACCTGTACGGGATGTTTTTACTGAAAAGGGATGTTTGCCGGGTTTTTCGTTCACGGGTGGAACCCATGACAAGGAGTGAATTCTTGTTATCTTTTTAAGACAAACGTTTTTCGCTCGGCAACAGGCCTTGTCGTTTCCCCACTTCGCTCGACCTTTCTCACGCCCTTGGCGGAGGAAGGGATGAGGTGAGCTTAGGCTCCTCGTTCCTCTTCTTTGTTGCCGCGACTACGACCAAATTCAGACCCAGGGGATAATCCTTGGGTGCCGAAAAAGGGGAGCACGATAGTTTACAGATAAAATGAGGTTTCACGTATCCCAGTCCATAAAGAAATGCATGATAGAGGGTAGAAAACTTATCTGGATCTGCAGCCCCCGGCGACCTTGTCTTGCCGCGGATGGATCCTTGTGCTTGCAGCCCCCGGCAACTTTGGCTTGCCGGGGCCCGGACACCGGTCCGTCCCCCTTCTCCCTAAATAGCTCGGCAAGAATACTTATATGCCCTGCGAATCAAAGAAGATAGAGAAGAACAGAGAGACGCGCACTCGACCTCTAAGCTAGGGGTTAGCCGCCGCTAAGCACTATCAACCCTAACCAAGGAAGAGACTCAACCTAGCATGCATGCTGTAACTTAGGGTGCCAGCGCTTCGTTTATTTATGCTTAGGGTCTGTGCCTGGCTTTGTACAAAGGGTTACATGCCTTGCCGGCAAGGCTTGTACAAAAAGGGGGCCTTGCCGGGAGGCCCGGCAGCCGCGCCTTATGTGTAAAACTTGCGGAGATGCTCGATGTTCCTGGAGTTGCTCACTGGAACGACATCTTAGGTCTCCACCCGGACTGCGCCGGTCCTGGTGACTCGTGTTACCCGATAAGGGCCTTCCCACTTTGGCGTCAACTTGTTGGAATTCTTGGCCGACTGAACATGCCGAAGAACATGGTTGCCTTCCTGAAAGCTCCGGGCATGAACCTTGCAGCTATGGTAGCGGCGCAAGGCTTGCTGGTAGCGTGCTGCTCTCACAGCCGCCCGGAGACGATCTTCCTCAAGGAGTATCGCGTCATCTTGCCGCAATCGCTCTTGCTCAAGCTCATCATAAGCGAGCACTCGAGGTGACCCGTATACGAGTTCTGTGGGGAGAACTACTTCGCCCGTGAAACCGTGGCAAAGGGTGTTTGGCTGGTGGCTCGACGGTGTCGCTCGACGACCAAAGAACCGCCGCAACTCATCAATCCAGCGCCTTCCACTCTTGTGCAACCTGTCAAAATTCTTCGCTCTTAAGCCTCGCAGAACTTCAAAGATTTGCTCTTCCGCTGGTCGCTGTTCGCGGATGTGCCACGGAAGCAAAATGAACCTACCGCCGAGGTCCTCAATGTATTGCATGAAGGCATGGCTTGTGAACTTTGTGCCGTTGTCGGTGATGATCCTGTACAAGACCCCAAAACGGCACACTAGTCCCTTGAAGAACTTGATGGTCGATCGCATTGTCACCTTCTTCACTACTTCCACCTCCGCCACTTTGTGAACTTGTCGATCATGGCGTACAGTACTCAAAGCCCCGACAAAGACGGGGAAGGGGCCCAATATGTTGAGCCCTCAGACCGAGAAGGGCCAGGAGAGAGGGATAGTTTGAAGGGCTTGAGCTGGTTGATGAAGCTTATTTGAATGGAACTGGCACGCTTCACACTTGGTTACTAGTGCCGTCGCATCCTAGAGGGCGGTGGGACAGAAGAAGCCTTGCGGGAAAGCCTTGCCGGCAAGGGCCCTCGACCCTAGGTGGGAGCCACATATGCCTCCGTGTATCTCCGCCAACAGCTTTAGTCCTTCCTCCCGGGAGATGCACATTAATTTCACCCCATTCGGTCTTTTTCTGTACAATACGTTATCAACGAATTGGTACAAAGCAGACCAGCGGGGTACTCTTTCTACCTCTTCCTGCTCCCCAGGAAGCTCTCCTTTTTGGAGGAAACGGACGGTGTGCTATGCCCATGCCGGAGCCTGTGGCTCAACGACAAGGACCAAAGGCATCTCTTCTGCCACGGGAGTGGCCATCTCTACGGCCATGACCTGAGGTCCTGCTGGAGTCGGTTGCCTTGCGACAGGATCGGCATCCACGGCAACATCTTCGCCGGTGGCTCCGAGGAGCTTGGTGGGGAAGTACTTGCCAGAGCCTAGCTTCCTCTGTTTACTCTGCCCGGTTGATGGCTCAACGGATGGTTGAGTTAACTGAAGCACAAAAGTACCTGGTTCCACATGTAGCTTGAGGCCAGCGCGCTTTGACAGGTAGTCAGCGATGTCGTTCTCCATCCGAGGGACATGCTCCTCTTGTATACCGTCAAAGCGCTCCTATAGTTTCCTTACCTCATCTACGTCAGCTTCCATCAACGGGCTTTGATAATCTTTGTTGATTTGCCTGATGACGGGCTGTGAGTCGCCCCTGACAATGAGCTTTTTAACTCCAAGGTCTGCTGCGATCCTGAGACCGGCAAGCAAACCCTCGTACTCGGCGGTGTTATTGGTTGACATCTCCCGGGGGAAGTGCATCTCGATGACATACTTGAGGTGTTTCTCCGGCATGCGCGATAAGCAAGACACCAGCACCGGGCTTTGTAGCCGGAAGGCACCATCAAAGTACATGATCCAGCTTGTAGCTGCGTCTTCTTGTGGGGAGTGGTCTCTGCACCTCTTCGCGGGCATCGACGCCCATTTTGCAACAAACTCCGCCAAGACTCGCTCAATCGTCAAGGTACTTTCAACTTCAAACCAAACTTGACAGCCCAGGCCCATTCCACGATCCTCCCTGCTGCATCCGGGTTATGCAAGATCCGCTGTAATGGGAGGCGGTGACCACCGTGATCTCGGCGCTTGAAGTAATGGCGCAGCTTCCCGGCCATAAGGAGGTCAAGAGCAGCTTTTGCACACCTGAGTACCTCGACCTAGCCTCGCAAGAGGGAGCCGACGGCAAACTGGTGCTGTACCATTTTTCTTCTTCGCCTCTTCACCCGGTCGCAGGCCCTGTTGCACTAGCATCAGCCTCGCCGGGACTCCGCCTTGCCGGATCGAGCCTCACGGAGAGGGTTCCGCTTGCACATCTGCTGACTCAGCCGCTGCCGCCTTTTCTCGTCGACCTCTCTCTGCGCCACTAGTGCGGCGCTAACCACCTGATTTGTTGCCGCTAGATAAAGCAACAATGATTCTTGTGGTTTGGGCGCAACCAACACTGGGGTAGAGGAGAGGTATTTCTTTAAATCCTACAGTGCCTAAGGATCCCGCAGGGCAAGTTCGCTTTAAGTGATGACTTATGATCACGGCGAAAAGCCTGAAAAAGAAGCAATAGCAGCTCAAAGCTGACCAAGATTTGCTCACAGATAGATGGACCAAGGTCCTGGCAACCGAGGAATACGGACTCGACCGCTCCGCCAAAGGGTACACAAAGCACAATTCGCTACCTCAACCTAAGAAGGAGGTCCTAAAGCCCACACCCGACCCCAATACACCACGGTCCGGTGTAATACGCAGGAAACGCGAGGCAGCATCCATAAACCTCGATGCAACAGACATAAGCATCACAAAACTAATGATGACCACCAAGACAAGGGAGTTGGTGCCGAATTCCGCGGCCCCCAGTCCGGTCAGCGGAAAAAGAACAGCTGAGGCCCATCCGGCCCGGGCAACATACTAGACCAACCATGTCAAATTCATGGTACCCCTAGAATGGCAGCCAAGCATACAAATAGAGAATGCCAGATCCTCAAAACAAAGGGGTCGGTCGTGCGCCGGAAACAATGAAAGGAGGTCTCAAACAATGAGAAGTCTAGACCACCAAACATGGCGAGGTCAAAGGAAGAACCTCTGCAGTACAAAAATATGGCCGATCATCTCCAATCACATAGACAGTCCGGACAATATCAACCATAGCAATTTAATCGCACTTACCATCGACCCAATAGTTTGTGGGTTCCATCTCACACGAGCCCCTATGGGCATAAACAGCAGCCCAAACTCGCTGTGCCAGGACAAAATTTGCCAAACAAGTATTGACCGCTCGAGGACCAAACCCATTAATAACATCTTCTAAAAGATGCCGTGCCAGGTGCAAAGGCCAAGTTTTACAGGCCCACCACCCTGGAGGTTGTCTTCGGATCACCAAACAAATACCATGCCGAAGAATAAGTCTTCGACATTGTCCCCTTATACAGTAACTACCATATACCATCGGGACGAACCGCGTTGGCTAGACTCAACGCGGTACAACATTAGGCCAAATCCACGTGACATGGTCACAATTATGGGCAAGGCCGCACTCCACCCTAAGAGTGGAAATTATACCGCCGCTGATATAGCGAGTTGTGCCAACCACCCGAACACCAATTAAGGAGTCCGAGCTACTTTACGGCATGTTAGCCTGGCTCGACCAGGCCCCGATCAGGTACCCGCGGTTCAACCACCATATGACATGCAACTGCCTCTAAGCATTTGTCTTTACAGACTAACTTTTGCACAGAACAGGACTGGCGACATGGAATCAGCTCGGAAGCACAAGGCGGGAACACATATGTACCCCCCAAGGACACAGTCCGGATACACTTCGGATCCGCACATAGCCTCCTCCAGTCCGGCCACGACAGGTTCCGCTAGCACACCTCTTTTCATAAGCATAAACCATACTCATACACATAGACATGTCACTCTACTACAATACGTAGACTTAAATAACACTTACCGGCCGTCGTTCCTCATTGACGCTTTTTTTTTCGTCATAATGGCACCCACACACAGTGTCATGCCCCACTATGCCAGGGGCTTCACAGTACTCATAATATGGCAACAAAGTCCGGCCACCTTCTCGGTCGCTCGGCACCCCGAACTTATAACACTATATGCTTCAGCTCTGAATCATGTCTTGGGTCATTAGTTGGGTTTGCCCGGCTCCCATGTTTTGGTACCTTACGTTCCGCTCCATCGGCTAAGATAGGGCTGGGAGAACTACTGCGATTGTGTCCTAGTTCTTCTGGACGAGCACCTCAGTATAGAAAGCCGAAAACTGACTGTCATGATACAGCGAGAGCTGATCAGCTGTTTGAGAGGTTGTAAAATCTTTAAAGATTTATTCCGCATAATGCCACAACAAATGCAAAACTGTGACGGATCGGTCTTCCGATCAGGCGCCGTTAGAGCCCCTCATACGGTCTTCCGAACACCAGGGGCTGCGCCTACCATACTCGAATTCCTATGGCTAAGTGAGAGTGATAAAGCCCTATAGTCTAATTGCCTTAGTTCATGTGATGAACACCTCCTTCAAGGACCCAAAATGGGATAAAGAGTGTTCAGGTATGTCCCAGCACCCCCGCATTTCTACGTAAAGGCGGTTTACGACCGCCAACTCTCGTGATTTATATATACTAAACGGCCGCGACAGAAAAAAAACGCTCATATAATGTGCAATAAACAATAACAGTGCAAGATCCGTGATTACAAAGGATAGCATGACTGCCTTCAGGAAATATAGTGTCTTTGGTATAATCGTTCGCCATAAGGCGGCTCTTTCATGAAACCTTCATAGTATAATTCGGCTTATGATGCTCCTTACCTCCGGTGGTCCTCGCCGCAGCTTTTCAGCATCAAGCTTCCCCCAGCACCTTCAAGACGGGCAAACGCCATGCGGCACCTCTATACAAACCGATCGCTAATGACTTCGAGCCAAGGGCAAGCACCAACAATCCGCTTCACGAGTCCGGCGTAATCGCTTGAATTGGCTTAAGGGCCACAAACGACAACTAAGTCCTTCATGGCTAGTTCGGCCGCCTGGTGCAGTTTGACAAGCCGCTTCAGCTGATCGATAAAGGGCACCAGATAATTCGGCGCCAAATACTGCGACCAGAAATGCTTCTCCGCAGACTTCTTCTCCTCAGCCCGGTAGAATTGGGCAGCATCAGATATGCTATGCGGCAGGTCCGCAAATGCCCCTGGAGAAACAAGAATTCAGTTTGTTGCTTAGAGTTCCTCCCATTACTATGTAAAATGCTTTGAGTACAAAAAGCCTTACCAGCCGCAACCCTCTGTGCCTCCTGAATGTCCTTCAGATCACCTCGAGCTTCTTCCCGAGCATCATCTGCGGCTTGGAGAGCTTGGGAGAGTTCGGACTCTTTCCCTGCTAGACTCCTCTCCAAGGTCTCGCTTTTCTTCGCGGCCTCCTGGAGCTCTCGCTCAGCTTCAATGACCCTGGCCTCGTGCTTCTTGCGAAGAGCCTGCTCTGCGGCGGCCTTCTTGTCGGCTTCGGCCACAACCTTCTTCAGTGCCTCAATTTCGGCACTCGCTCCTAAAGCATACAATACAAATATTTTCATCAGGCACAACTACTCATTCGTGCTCAACTTAGCAAAAGGTCTCGACATACCTTGCTTGTCCTCCAACCGCTTCTTCACGCGGCCAAGTTCTTCTTCGTCCCTGCCTGCACTCGCTTTAGTCCGACACCTCCGCATTATGAGAGGCGGTCAACGCCATGACGCTGCTTTTCAAACAAAGGGATATATGTCATTAATCGAGTCTCTGCGCGAAAGCGAATTTTGATCCTCGTCCGGCTCTATCTCTTTCACCGACAAAGGCATCAAATGCTACTACTCATACTATGACAATCTTCAAAGGTTTCTGAAAACATATCTCAAATCCTTTTATAAGGCTAAGGCAGGATTCATTCAGTCCGCTCCCAGCGGACTGAATCTTTTCAATCACCGCTCCCATGAGGGCGCGATGTTCATTGACGATGGCTGCACTCTTTAGCACCTTCGATAGGCCGCCCGACAACTCTGCTTGGACAGAGGTTGCTGGCGGAGCGGGCTTGCCTCCCTCCGTCAAGGGGGGCTGCTCACCCGATCCTGGAGCTTTAAAGGTCTCCAGGACCGTATCCGGCCGCGGGCTGAATCTAAGATTGCCCCCGCCATCGACAAACATGGGAACCGCTGCTCCCGTGTATCCGACCCCAGAGATATGCCCTCCCTGGTCCGGGTCCCACTGAGACGACACCTCTGTGTCGCGCCTAGGCTTTGGGAAGGGGCCTCTGGAGGCATCTCGCTCTCCAGGGCATCTGAGCTCAGCGAATCCTTCGATGAGGACTGTCCGGCGTGGGACCTTGCCGGGATGCACAAAGTATGGCGACAGTTAAACTACTACACCCTAATAACCCCGGGCACGTAGGCGTGTTCAGATTTCGTGTACTCAGGACTTTACAAGGGGCAGGGCCCTGGGATCCCACTCCAGGCTGCTATTAGCAGCCATGGTGGACACCTCCGGGAGGGAACTTTTCCCCCTCTTTGGCGATTCGGCCTCCAGGGATGAGGAAGCCGTCCTTTTCTTCTCTCCCCCGTGGAGGACTCGTCTTCTTCCTCCTCCTCTTCGTCTTCGGAGGAGGGATGGGCGCTGGAGTCTTCGGATTTTGTATCCGAAGCGTCGCGGCGACGGAGGCCGCTCCGGGTCTCCTTGACCTTCTTGGAGGCATCTTTCTTCGGCGCCTCGTAAGGCGCTGGAACCAGCATCTTCGTCAAAAGAGGTCCTGCCGGTTCCTCCGGTAGAGGGGCCGGACAGTGTATCCGCCCCACCTTCTTCATCCATTCCTGGGATTATTGTAGAAAGCATGATAAAAGCATCTCCCTCGGGATATGCCGGCTAAACATAACAATGACTTACCGGACTTGAGGAGCGGGACAGTTGATACCCGCGGTCCTCGGCGGAGCCCGGCCACGGTTTACCGGACTTGAAGAGAACTTACCAGATGTCCTTGTGTGAGGAGCCGTAGAGCTCCTGTAGGGTCTGGTGCTCGGCTGGGTCGTATTCCCACAAATTGCAGGCTCGGTGCTAGCAAGGGAGAACCAGGCAAACTAACATCACCTGAACTACATTGACGAGTTTGACATCCTTGTCCACCACGCTCTGGACGCGTGTTTGGAGCATCGACATCTCATCATATGAGGACCAGTTCAGGCCCTTCTTGGGCCAGGACGAGAGCCGCAGCGGGGCTCCGGATCTGAATTCAGGAGCAGCGGCCCACTTTTTACCACGTGGCTTAGTGATATAGAACCATTGCTGCTGCCACTCCTTGACGGAATCATTGAAGGTGCCCGTCGGCCATGTGACCTTGGGCATCTTGCTCACCATGGCGCCGGCGCACTCAGCGTGCTTGCTGTTAACCACCTTGGGCTTCAAATTGAAGATCTTCAGCCATAAGCCGAAGTGGGGCGAAATGCGGAGGAAGGCCTCACACACTACGATAAACGTCGAGATATTGAGGAAAGTGTTAGGGGACAGATCATGAAAATCAATCCCGTAATAATACATGATGCCGCGAACAAATGGGTGGAGGGGAAACCCAAGCCCGCGGACAAAATGAGGAAGAAACACGACCCTCTCATGGGGCTCTGGATTGGGGACAATCTGTCCCGCTGTTGGAGGACGATGGCCGATTTTCTTGGCCAGATACCCAGCCTCTCAAAGCTTTTTGATATCCTTCTCCCGGACGGTAGAGGCCATCCATTTGCCTCCTGCTCTGGATCCGTACATCTTCGAAGAACCTTTTTTCGGTGGAGGAGATGAGTGCTTGGGCGCTAGGGCTCGAGCGAAGGGGAATGGACGAGCGGAAGGGAAAGGCGTGGGTAAGGAAGAAGAGGCCTTATCTCTTTATAGAGGCAATAAAAACTTTTTGCGCCTCCCTACTTGCCTGGTGGAGCCCGCTCGTTCCCCACTTGCCTCTATTGGCGGTGTGATTGGGCTGCCCGTGCCCGTCTTAATGAATGCTTCGTGATAAGGGGAACACGATCTCTGCTTCGACGAGACGTGCCCGGGAAACCGCCTCGCAATATGTGCGGTGGTTGGTTGTGGAAAGATGGTTGAATAATGACTCGACCATGGTGCTATGTCATGTTGTCTAAAGGTGTCAGCAGATTACATTTGTGGGATATCGTTCTCTCCATGATGGCATGTGAAAATCGTCTTGCAGATCCGGACATGATTTAAGTGTTCGGTAATTACTTTGGAGTATTCAGAGATGGAACCCGCCCTGCAATGCCGAAGACAATCTTCGTGTCGGACTCATCTTCATTGAAGCCTGGTTCAGGGGCTACTGAGGGAGTCATGGATTAGGGGGTATCCGGCCGGACTATATACTTTGGCCGGACTGTTGGACCGTGAAGATACAAGACTCAAGACTGCGTCCCGTGTCCGGATGGGACTCTCCTTTGCGTGGAAGAGAAGCTGGGCGATCCGGATATTGGATCTCCTTCTTTGTAACCGCCTCTGCGTAAACCCTAGCCCCCTCCGGTGTCTATATAAACCGGAGAGTTTGGTATGTAGAGGAACAATCATAACCATCATAGGCTAGCTTCTAGGGTTTAGCCTCTACGATCTCGTGGTAGATCAACTCTTGTAATACTCATATCATCAAGATCAATCAAGCAGGAAGTAGGGTTTTACCTCCATCGAGAGGGCCCAAACCTGGGTAAAACATTGTGTCCCTTGCCTCCTGTTACCATTAGCCTTAGACGCACAGATCGGGACCCCCTACCCGAGATCCGCCGGTTTTGACACCGACACACGCTCCGCGGACTTGGAGATGAATCAGCTCATGGCAGCAACGCAGCCAGTAAACCAACGCACGTCCTTGATCCGTTTGGGTGCCTCAATCTACTCGATGGCCTTGATCTTACCTGGGTTTGCTTCAATCCTGCGCTAGGACACAAAGAACCCGAGAAGCTTGCCAGACGGGACACCAAGACACACTTCTCAGGGTTCAATTTGAGGTTGATCTTGCGTAGGTTTGCAAATGTTTCCTCCAGATCTTGCACAAGGGTTGCTTTGTCCTTGGTTTTGACCACTATGTCATCCATATAAGCTTCCATATTTCTATGTAGTTGGGGCTTAAAACCAATTTGGACCGCTCTTGCAAAGGTTGAGCCAGCACTCTTTAACCCGAAAGGCATCCGTAAAAAGAAATACGTACCACATGGGGTGATGAATGCTATCTTCTCCTCGTCCTCTTTCGTCATGAAGATCTGGTGGTATCCCGAGTAGGCGTCGAGGAATGATAACAGGTCACACCCAGCCGTGGAGTCAACAATCTGATCAATGCGCGGTAACGGGAAGGGATCCTTTGGACAAGCCTTATTAATGTCCGTGTAATCAATACATAGTGTCCACTTCCCGTTTGCCTTGCGCACCACTACCGGATTGGCCAACCACGTCGGATGGAGTACTCCTCTTACCAAGCCTGCCGCCTCTAGTTTTCTGATCTCCTCTGTGATGAACTCCTGCCTCTCCAGAGCTTGCTTCCTGACCTTCTGGTTGACGGGCCGCGCATGAGGACAGACAACAAGATGGTGCTCAATCACTTCCCTGGGAATGCCGGGGATGTCGGAAGCTTTCCATGCAAACACATCGACATTTGCCCGCAGGAAAGTGACGAGCTTGATTTCCTATTTGCTGTCGAGGGTGGAGCTTATGGTGAAAACTCCCCCGTGCCGTCCTCCTTGACGGGCACCTTCTTGGTCTCTGGTGGTGCAGCTCTGGACTTCTTGCTCTTGCCGGCGGAGCTCTCTGGCACTTCCTCAACGAGAGCGCAACACCCCGAAGAGGTGCGCTTGCCGGAGTAGGTGTGAGGGGTCTCGCCGGTCTTCTTCCCTCCCGGGGCTCCGTCAGCGGGAGCAGGTGCCTTGGCGGCAGCTGCCGCAACTGCTTCCCGGTAGAGTTGGTCGGCGCAAATCAACGCATCTTTCTTGTCGGAGGGGACAGTGATGATGTTCATCGTCCCGTGCATCTTCAACATGTTGTAGGCGTAATGTGAAGCCGCCATGAATTTGGCTAGCACCGGGCAGCCGAGGATCCCGTTGTAGGGCAAGGGGATCTCGGCTACATCAAAGACAATCCTCTCCGTCCTATGTGTCGGATTCCGGGTTCCGGCAGACCCTTGAGGTTCAAACACTGGGGTGCGCGCGGAGATTCAACCCTCTACCGGCTCGCTCCTCGCCAAATCGCTAAGATCTAGACTACCAAACTGAACAGCACAAGAGACACAAGATTTATACTGGTTCAGGCCACCATTGTGGTGTAATACCCTACTCCAGTGTGTGGTGTGGTGGATTGCCTCTTGGGCTTGATGATGAACAATACAAAGGGAGAACAGCCTTGCGAGGGTCTGTTCTTGGCTGGCGCGATGAACTACTAGGGGGAGTTCAGTCGCCTCTCTCTCTCTCTGTGTGTGTGTGTGTGTGTGTGTGTGTGTGTGTGTGTCTTCCTATCCTTGTTCTCTCCATCCCCTACCTTGCGGGTGGCTAGTCCTATTTATAGGCAAAGGCCCTGGGCCTCTTCCCAAATATTGAGCGGGAAGGGCGCCAACAATTGGCCATTTTGAAGGGGAACAGCGGGTACACATATCCTGACTAAAGTTGGTCCTCGCCTGTCAAAGGCTCTGGCGATGACGCCGGCTTGGGCCCCACAATGACTTCCTTCCGGCTGTTGGGCTGGTCTTGGTCTTGTTGTACCGAAATACGCCTTTGCTTGATGCTCTTGCCTGCGCTTGCTCCCTTTGCACCAAAGAGGAAAGGAGGACACCGCGCGGGCTGGCGCCCGACTGGCACCCTTGGTCGTCATGGCTTGCGTCATGGGCACCTCGCGAGGTACCCTGCCTTGAACTCTCCGCCTCCTCATGAGCTAGTCTGACGAGGCCGTGCCTGAGGAAGCTCCTTGTCGTCCGCTCCGCGAGGCTTGGCCCCTCGCGAGACTCTTGAGCTTGCGTTGATGAAGATGGGCTATGCTGGGCCTCCTTTGTGCCACGCCGCAGCTGCAGCGAGCAAGTCTGGGACCCCATTCCCTGAACAGCGACAAGAGCTCCCGGGCCTCTGGCGCGCCGAACTTGGCTGAGCAGAGAGGCGAAGGGCAAGTCTGGCGCCATGATCCCTAACAGCTGCTGACCTTGGGCGCCGCGTGGCAGTTGATTGGACGTGGGTGGCACTGCTTCCCCACAACGCCTCGGTAACCGCTCGGATTCGACAAGTCCCTGCATGCAAAGCGGGTCATGATTACCTGTGATAGTGGAGGCCGACGGTTGGCCTTCGTCGGCTATAAGTATGGAATGGCGCACACCCTTCCAGTCTATCCTTCTGCTTCTCCTCCTTCCTGGGCCTTGCTCCGTCTTGCTGCAATGGCTCCGATCCGCCAGTTCTCCGCGGAAGAGAAGGGAAAGGCTCCCCAAGAGGATCCTGATCCGCTTCCCCCGAAGAAGCGGCTTGCCCTCTGGTGTCCGGGCGAGGGCACTCGCCAGGAAGCGTCAAGACCCTGGTGTGAGCGGCCGCCACTAGGGTTCCCTCTTCCCTTGTACGCGCACATTGGTGGCTCTGAAGGAGTCGACGCCGAACGCCACGAGCGGCGCCGCCGACGACGCCGGCGGGTCACGAAGGTGTGCGTCTTCCCCCCTGGAGTCCACGCCGAGGGCTCCTGCCGAGAGTTCGTGCTTGACGCCGCCACGCCTCCTAAGTCTTGGATTCGTCTCCCTCTTTCTTCGCCTCCGTCGTTCGGCAGGGGGAGCCCCTGGGGCTCTGGCTGCAGCACGCCGGCTGCGGCACCCTCGCGACCGGGGCAGAGGTCGCGGTCGTTGCCCCGGGCGAGGTCTTCATGACTCGAGGCTGGGGCGAGGTCGCCCGGGTCTGCAGGACGAGGGGCGCCCTCACGATCCATCTGGAGTACGACGGTGCTTCGGTGATGTCCTTCAAGGTCTTCGATGCGGAGGGTCGTCGGCTGGAGTGCTGCCCCGGGAGAGGCGGTCGGGACCCTGCTGCGGCGAGACAGAGGCCGGCCGTCCGCTCCCTTGGCCGCTCCTCAGGCGACGGAGGCGCCGGAGGATCCAGTGACTCCGCCGAGCTCTTCGTGACGCCGGAGACGAGCGACGACAGCTATGAGCCCCCGAGCCTGCGCCGTTCCGGGGCAGGGCGGGCTCGTCAGGTTGTCGCCGCCCCTGATCTGGATGGGGTTGGCGTCGGTGCTGGGCGGCCCACTATTGATGATGGCGTCTGCCACGATGCCCCCTGTAGTTAGGACTCCTTAGGATTCGTGCCTTTTGTTCCTGCGAGGGGCCAAGAATATACCCCACGAGGGCTTGTAAGATGTTTGTAGCTCCGTCTGTCAATATGATCCCTATTGTGGAGCGGTGCGAGATGCTTATTCCGTTTTAGCTTAGTTCCCTCCTTTCAGACCTCGCGAGGGCTTGATGCTCTGCGCCGACAGGTCCCAGTCCCAAGGCGGCTTCAGCCGTCGCTGGTATGCCAGGTCGCGTTGCCGTGGTCAAGGCTAGGAGCTGAGCGGCCCGAGGTCCGGTAAGAGCCCCTGAGTCGCGATGCTCAGGGGGTCCCCCTTTGCGCTCAAGCAGCCATATTCGGTGAGAAAGGAGAGCGACGTTGCTAACACGGGATTGCATTGATTGAGTGCGGGGATGGTGCTGCAATAACTAGTGTGTACGGAGGGTGACTTATCTCGAGGGTCAGAAAAATGCTTCCTGGTGCGGCGCTAGCCTTGGCCGTCGCGAGGTTGCTTGGCGATGCTCCTTGGAGGGACCCTGCAGGCTCACCACAGAAGGAACGAGGGTTTGTCGCGACAATCGACAGTTAGCCGTTAGTTGCTCTGGGGGAGCGTGAAAGGCCTGGCGAGGCGTATTTGGGCACCCGTGAGCCAGCGCGGGACTCACAAGGCCCTACCTCAAGGCGGGTTGCGCCTGGCTCTGGCCTTATCTTGGGGTGTGTTCACTGCAAATTCGCCGGATGCGGTGCTCTCGTCTTGGTCCGGCTCTCGGGCTGGTCTTAGCCGTCGGCGGCATGCCGGATCGCGATGCCATGGACAAGACCAGAGGGTGAGGGCCGGAGAGCCGGTAGGAGCCCTGAGTCGCGATGCTCAGGCACCCCCCCTTTAACGCGCAAGCTGGGTTAGATGACGAAACCCTACGTCCTCGGGTCCCAGCTCTCGGGCTAGTCTCAGCCGTCGCTGGCTTGCCAGGTCGCGATGCCCTGGACAAGACCATAGGGTGAGGGCCGGAGAGCCGGTAGGAGCCCTAAGTCGCCATGCTCAGACACCCCCCCTTTAACGTGCAAGATTCCGACACCCAGGAGAAAAAGGCACCAAATAACAAGCATGGTGGATCGAAAGCATAGTCCTAAGATAAACGCAAGAAGGATACATGCCGCTGGGACAGGCCCGAGCGGCTTGGGGATGATGCAGCCCGAGGGGCGCCCCCAATAAGATAAGCTAAGGACATGAAATAAAGGGATACATGCCGCGAGGACGGACCACGCGACTGGGAATATCTGACCCTCAAGGCGCTCCCAGCCAGAAACGAAACTTAAAACATGTCACCTGATGATGTTGAGGACGAAGGGGTGTTGGTGTAGTAGACTCGGTGGGCCGCGGGAGCCGATCCTCACGAGCCCCCAGGCCCAGGGGCCTCTGGAGGCTCCGGAGGCGCTGGCAGCTCCTCACGGGCCATCTCCATCTCCGCCAGGGCTGCGGCACGCCTGACCTCTTGAGCCTGCAAGATGACCCTCATGAGATGCTAGTGCGCAGCAGCCGCGTTCGGTAGGCTGTAAGGCATGTGCACGTAGCTTTGGGGCGGACCCTCGCAACGTCCCACTCTCGAGGGCCAGAGGCGCTCTTGAGACGCGGCTCGGTTGAGCCCTGGTATGTCGATGCAGACGCGTAGCCCACCATCCGCGCCTGGATGGGGGGCCACAGCGGGTAGGCGGCGGCTGCCTCTCATGACCCTTGACTCCTATAACTCCTGAATGGCCTTGCTGACGAACTCCTGAGGGTTTGGCCCTCCTTGCCTTGCTCCTTCTTGAGGGAAACGTGCTTCGAAGCATGCCTCCATGTGGTGCCCAAGCACCTCCCTCGTGACCTTGGCGAGGTCGGCGGCCCTCCAGGGGAGATCCCCCGAGCCCTGCCTGAGGAGGGTGCCGGGCACGCTTCCCTATGTGATGGAAGGAAGCTCCTCCTGGCCAGGCGCGGGCCCTGAGGGGCCTGCCTCCTGAGGGGCCGGGCCGGTTGATGTCTTCTTCTTCTTGGGGCGGCCTCGGGAAGCCTCCCGCCTCCATGATCTGGGTCTTCCGGTGATGCGGCTGAAAGGCTTCGCTCCAGGAGCACTGCTGCGTCTCTCTCTTCGCGAGGCACCGTGATGACCCCATCGCTTCGACATCTTGAGGATGTTGTAGCCATGGTGGAGTTCTGACCATGAACTTGGCCAGCGCCGGTACCCGAGGATGGCGTTATCTGCAGCGAATGTGGCGACGTCGAAGTCGATGAGCTCGGTCGCGGTGGTTATCGCGAGCCCCGAAGGTGACGGGAAGGTGGACCTGCCCTATCGGGACCGTGGAGTCGTCGGTGACTCGGAGAAGGGCTTGGTTGGCTGAAGGCGATCAGAAGGCACTTGAAGATTGTTGAATGTTTCCACAGACGGGGCGTTGATCCTGCTTTCGGCCGTCGATGAGGTCTGGTGACTAGCACGTTGTCGATGATTGGGGAACAAAGCATCGGGAGGACTCGGTGTGGCAAGACTTGAGCTGATCCGCTGAGCTGAGCGTGATGGCGCACGCCGACCACGAGAGCGTGTGGCCTCAAGCTTGGGGAGGACTGCATTCACTTCGCGGGCGACCTGCTTGAAGATGCACTGAGAGGCTGGGGCTTGAGCTCCGCCCAGGATGCATGCGATTGCACGCGGTTCTTGAAGCCCCAGCCCCTCGCCCCGATGGCGGTCTTCGTTTCTCCTTGGCTGCGGCGGCAGCGGAGGGAGGCATGCGTTCCCTTGCGGGCGATCCTCGTGAGGCTGATCCCTCCAGCCTCCCTCGCGAGGCGGGTCCTGCCAGCGGTCCTCGCGAGGTTGGTCGCGCCACCCTTGGCGCGGGCCGCGGTCTTCCCAGCGTCCTGCATTCCTTCCTCCTCCTCGGCCGTAGCCCCGGTCGCTGCGGTCGGGATGTCTGCTGACCCTTCCTTCGCGCACGGCCCGGAGCTCTTGGCATTCATTTGTGTTGTGAGTGTGGAGGTCGTGGTACATGCAGTACCGACTGCCCTTGGAGGATTCGGGTTGATCTCTGCCCCGCTTGGGGTCTGGCTCGGCCGCGAGCACGGCAGCCCCCTTGCGTTTCACGTCCTTGGCCTTGGGCTTCTTCTCTTAGGGGCCCGCGGCAGGCAGCTCGAGTTGGGAGAGGCGCCCCTCCTCAGCCGTGGCACACTTGGTCGCCAAGTTGAACAGCTCCAAGGAGGTGCACAGGTCTTCATGCCTCGCCAGCTCCTCCTTCATCTTGACGTCGCGCACACCGTCGGAGAAGGTAGAGATGATGGCCTCCTCCGTTACCCTGGGGATCTTGAGGCGCGCGTTGTTGAAGCGCTAGATGTACTTCTGCAGGGTTTCTCCTGGCTGCTGCTTGATATGGCGCATGTCTCTTACGGCGTGTGGCCGGTCGTGAGTACCCTGGAAGTTGGCGATGAAGCGGGTGCGCATCTCGTCCCAGGAAGAGATCGTGCCTGGAGCTAGATTCAGGAGCCAGGTGCGGGCTCCGTCCTTGAGCGCCACGGGAAACTAGTTCGCCATGACCTTTTGGTCTCCGTTGGCAGCCTCGATGCCCAACTCGTAGAGTTGGAGGAATTCCACAGGGTCAGCCATGCTGTCGTAGCGAGGGGGCAGGTCTGGCTTGAACTTGCCGAGCCACACGATGCTGCGCAGCTCGGAGGTGAAGGCGCGGTAGCCCACCGGGGCCATGGGGGGCCTTGGGCGACGGAGAGCTTGGTCCTGCGGGTCTCCATGCGCGTGGTGAGGGCAGCGCTGGGTCTTGACGTCTTTGGAGCGAGGAGCTTCGGGCAGCTTATCGTGGGCGAGGGACTTCTTGGCAGCTCTGCTCTTGCCTTGTTGGCGCTGGCGGTGCGAGTTCCGCCAGGGCGCGCGCCTTGGGGCAGGCGCCTTCTTGAGGAGGCGGGTGGCGCCCAGAGCTTCATCGCCAGCGCGAGCGGGCGCCGTGCAAGAGAAGGGCGGTGCGGGGTGCCTCCGCGGCGCGGACGAGCTCAGCGACTTCGATTGAGCCATTCTTCGTGACGCGTCGTCGATGGGCGATAGCGCGGAGCTCGTTTGCGCGATGAGCGCCTTCGAGCCTCCATGGTCGCCGCGCCAAGCGCGTGGCGAAGAACCAGCGAGGTGGCGAGGCGTGGCGGTGCGGCCGTCCGCCTCATGGGCGGATCTTTGGGGCGGCGCTTGCTGCTCATTCCCGCCGGGCGGTGGCGGCGTTGACAGCGGTGACGGGAACGGCGAGCGCGCCGGCACGGAGCCGTTTAGGCGACATGGGAGGCGAGGGCGGCTCGGCGCTCGGCGCGAGCCCGACGAGCGTCAGACATGGTTGCGGTGGTCGGGGAAGAACAAGACGACGGAAGGAAAATTCCGGCGCACCCCTACCTGGCGCGCTAAATGCCGGATTTCGGGTTCTGGCAGACCCTTGAGGTTCGAACACTGGGGTGCGCACGGAGATTCAACCCTCTACTGGCTCGCCACTCGCCGAATCGCTAAGATCTAGACTACCAAACTGAACAGCACAAGAGACACAAGATTTATACTGGTTCAGGCCACCATTGTGGTGTAATACCATACTCCAGTGTGTGGTGTGTTGGATTGCCTCTTGGGCTTGATGATGAACAATACAAAGGGAGAACAGCCTCGCGAGGGTCTGTTCTTGGCTGGCGTGATGAACTGCTAGGGGGAGTTCAGTCGCCTCTCTCTCTCTCTCTCTGTGTGTGTGTGTGTGTGTGTGTTCCTATCCTTGTTCTCTCCGTCCCCTACCTTGCGGGTGGCTAGTCCTATTTATAGGCAAAGGCCCTGGGCATCTTCCCAAATATTGAGCGGGAAGGGCGCCAACAATTGGCCATTTTGAAGGGGAACAACGGGTACACTTATCCTGACTAAAGTTGGTCCTCGACTGTCAAAGGCTCTGGCGATGACGCCGGCTTGGGCTCCACAATGACTTCCTTCCGGCCGGTGGGCTGGTCTTGGTCTTGTTGCACCGAAATGGACGCCTTTGCTTGATGCTCTCGCCTGCGCTTGCTCCCTTTGCACCAAAGAGGAAAGGAGGACACCGCGCGGGCTGGCGCCCGACTGGCACCCTTGGTCGTCATGGCTTGCGTCATGGGCACCTCGCGAGGTACCCTGCCTTGAACTCTCTGCCTCCTCATGAGCTAGTCTGACGAGGCTGTGCCCGAGGAAGCTCCTTGTCGTCTGCCCCGCGAGGCTTGGCCCCTCGCGAGGGTCTTGAGCTTGCGTTGATGAAGATGGGCTGTGCTGGGCCTCCTTTGAGGCACGCCGCAGGCCGCAGGCAGGCAAGTCTGGGGACCCCCATTCCCAGAACGCCGACACTATGGTTCAGCTCGCCTCCGAACGTCACGGGCAGCGTGACCTTTCCCTTCGGCTGGCTCCTCCCCGGGTTGACCCCTTGGAACGTGCCCGTCTCCTCGAGGTCTCCATCAGGGATTTGCGGCCTCTTGATCACAATGGGCGAGATCAAGTTCAGACCGGCCCCGCCGTCAACCAGCATCTTCATCACCTTAAGGTTGCGGATTGTTGGTGAGACCAACAATGGCAAGCACCCGACCGCGGTAGTGCAGTCAGGGTGGTCCTCGGAGTCAAAGATGATAGGCGTGCTGGACCACCTCAGCGGCTTCCATGCATCGACCGAGGGCTCCACCGCTGTGATCTCACGCGCCCATAGCTTGAGCTGGCGGTGGGATGTATGCAGCGAGGCGCCACCGTCGATGCACATGGCTTCTGTGGCTTTCTGGAACTCGTGGTCGCCGGACTCATCGCCCTCGTCATGATCATCATCTTCCCGCTTCTTGTCGCGGCCCCGAGCGGGCCTCTCTTGCTGATTATCTTTGCCGCGAAGGCCTCCTTGGCCGCCACGCTTCTTGAAGGATCCTTCGGCATCCTATTGACCCTTCTCCTTGTCCCGCCTCTCATACTCGGCGTTCTGCTTCTTAGCGAGCAGCTCTACTTGCCGGCAGTTCTGGAGATCATGACCTTTGGTGCGGTGGATCTTGCAATACTGCTTATTGGAGCCCCTGGCTTGTCGGCAGCCACCAAGGCCCGGGAAGCAGCACACCTGGCAACCTCCTTGTCGGGGTCACTTGCCTTGGGCTTCTTGGTGGCGCCGGTGTCGTCGGATCCCTCGACGGCAAGCACGGTCTTGCCACTGCGCTTCTTGTTACGGCGCCGGCCCTTCTTCGCCGGGGCGGCGGTATCATCCGTGGAGTCGGTTTCCGCGCTGGCGTCTTCGCCGAGGTACTTCCTTCCCTCCTTAGTGCGAGCAAATCGATCAGCCAGAACATAAAGTTCGGCCACATCCCTGACCTTGTTCATTTCCAGCTCTTCACGCATCTTACGATTGCGCACATTCTGATGGAATGCACTGATCACGGCGACAGGATGAACATCGGGGATGTTGTACTACACTTGGCTGAACCTTTGGATGTACTTGCGCAAGTTTTCTCCTTCCTTCTGGGGGATGATATGCAGATCACTTGCCTGGCCATGAGCTTGGTGGCCTCCGGTAAAGGTGCCAACAAACTCATGACATAGATCCGCCCAAGAAGAAATGGAGTCTACCAGCAAGTGCATCAACCATGACATAACATTGGGCCTAAGTGCCAACGAAAAGTAATTGGCACGCACCTTGTCGTCGCGGTCCCTAGCAGCTTGCATCACGATGGTGTAGATGCTAAGGAACTCCGACAGGTGAGTCTTGCCGTTGTACTTTTCGCCAACATCGGGTTTGAACGTGCGGTGGGAGGGCCACTGGAACTGCCGCAGCTCGCGGGTGAAGGCCGAACAACCTACCTCATAGGGTAGGCCACCGTAGCCTCCCGATGCTGGGTGGTTCGTAGTGGGCCCCGCCCGCCTGTCTGACTGGTGGCGTGCTCGCGCCGGCGCTCGATGGTAGTTCAAGCGTCTTCATGAATTCGCTCCCAAAGAACCTGGCGTTGGTCGCAGTGGGTTTGTGGGTCAGACGACGCTATGGAGATATCATCACGAGCGTCGTCGCGACGGACTGACACCCACGGTGGTTGGGATGGAGGAGGGGAGTGCATCGTGGCCGCATCGCCTCCGGCCTGGCCTCCGCTGGCGTGCGGTGGCCCGACGGAGCGACGGCCTACGGGTCCCACCGGCCGCAACTTGTCGTTGTTGGTGATGCCGATGAGGCTCCGGACGGTGGCCCTCCATTTGTCGAGCTTCTCCGTGGTGGGAGGGAAATCGAGGAGCAGCTGCGTGCGCTAGGGCTTCTGCTGGCGTGGGTGGCGGCAAAAGCTGGGTGGACCGCAATGCGCCTCAACTTCTAACTGCGTTAGATTGAGCCGCGTCATGGCCCCGCAGCCGTTCGCCATCCCTGTCAGCACCTCGGCACGCATGCTGGCCTTCCTCATCATGTGAAGGGCACATGGGACTCTTCCCAGGACGGCGCCCAGGGTCTCCAGCAGGACGGCGCTGCTCGTCACGCACAACCTGAGAAGAGCGCACCGTGGGCGCCGGTGTTGGCGCCTTGGAGGCCGCCGCCATATACAGGGGATGGCGGCACCCCTGGAGGGCCTCGCGCCGCCTGCGGGGGGCCTGACTCCGTCTCTGGAGCCCGCGACTGGTGGCTCGTCGCCTGGCGCACGAACGACGCCACTCGCCGGGCCTGGAACGCCAGGGTGATGCGAATGTTCGCGGGCCGCGCCACAGGTCCTCTTCATGACTGGCCTGCTACTGGTCCGCACCGGTACTGGCAATCCGGTCCCAGATGAATCGATCGCCATGGTCGTCTTCTTCTTAGGAGCCATGGCGGTGAGGAACAGCTAGGTCAACTGCTAGACCAGATTCTCACAATTGCGCCCCATACCTGGCGCGCCAAAGATGTCGGTGGGAAACGACACCTATGGGATCACATGAATCCCTACTATGGTTGCGGGGCGTGGGGTTGTGAGAAGAGCAGGATTAGTAATTGACACGGAGATCGTTTACCCAGGTTCGGGCTGCAAGGATGCGTAAAACCCTAGTCCTGCTTGGTGGATGTATTGAGTGTTATTGAGCTCTCGAACTAGCTACGGGTGCTGCGTGGTTCGAAAGAGCCGAATCCCTTCCCTGTATGCCACATGCCTCCTTTTATAGGTGAAGGGGCTGCCACAGGGGCACACAGGAGGTGGAAAGGCCTACAGTGTTGCGAGCTTATCGCCCGTATTACCGGACAAGATGCATTTAATGCATGGCTTAGATGACCTGTCCCATCCATCGCCGCTCCTCCTCGCTTCGACACGCGCCCTGGCCAGCGATGCATGCGGTGCCATGTAGGCAGGCAAGCAGCTGAGGTGGCGCAGTGGTGGAGCCTCCACGAAGATCTGCATGCCGCCACACAGGTGCATGCTGAGTTGGCCTGGAAGCTGCATGTTGCCATGTAGGTGCCTGCCCAGCTGGTTGGGCTGGCAGCTGCATGCGAACGGCGACGGGGAGTTGGTTGGTGCGGGCCTGGCAGTGGCCCTGCTGTCGCCTCTGGCAAGGGTCTTGCCGGGTGGCCCGGCAAGGGTCTTGCTGTGGCACGCTAGCGTCGCAGGCAAGGACCTTGCCGGGGATCTTGTGGATATCTTTGGTAGGGATCTTGGCAGGGAGTGTTGCTTTCCAATCCTCATCTGATCTTGAGCATTCTATGTCTTCACAAAGATCTGCATGCCACCATGGAGGTGCCTCCCGAGCCCCTGGCCCAACGTGGTTGTTTGCGTTGGAGGCCGTGGCTCGAGGGTGGCCCGCTTTGTTGGTGTGGGCGAGCTGCCTTGGCAAGGGGCTCGCCGGGGCTGCAGAGGCTGCCCCCGGCAAGGGTCTTGCCGGGGAAACCTGCTTCGCCCATCTGCACTTTGTGGCCTTGGTCCTTGATGTTGCCCTATTCGTCTCGAGCCTTCGGCTTCCCTACTTTGCCCTGCTGCATGGCTGCAGCGCATGGCTCTGACTGCCCATGCACAAGTAAAGGGGTCAAAATGAGAACCCCTACTTTTGTACACCGACAGAAACAAATCGTCTTGTGCCTAAACATCTGAAATGCTGAAAGCACACGATTAGTCTGCAAAAGCATTGTCATCAATCACCAAAACTACATGGGGTGAAATATGCCTTTACAAATGCATTGTTCTGGTTCTCTAATAAAAGGAGGCCTTAATATCCCTTAGTTTCCTTATGGACCCCGCTGCCATGGGAGGGTAGGACAAAAGATGTCATGCAAGTTCTTTCCATAAGCACGTATGACTATTTACAGAATACATGCGTATATTTTATTTATGAACTGGAGCTAGTTTTGCATCACCCTAGGTTATGACTGTTATATGATGAATATCATCCAAAGAATTCACCGATCCAATGCCTACGAATTTCTCATATATTGTTCTTGCTAAGTTACTACTGATGTTGTTACTATTACACTTGCTACAAAATCACTACTATCATTGTTACCGTTACTGTTACTGCTACCACTATTATCAAAACTATCATCCTACTTTGGTACTGATCACTTTGCTGCAGATATTTACTCTCCAGGTGTGGTTGAATTGACAACTCAACTGCCAATACTTGCAAATATTCTTTGGCTCCCCCGAATCTATATAGTTGGGTTGAATACTCTACCCTTGAAACGTTTGCGACCCCCTATACTTGTGGGTTATCAACGACATCCTGCAGGTCGAGCTTCCTCCTCTTGAGGGCCTCGAGCTTCTTCATTTGGTGCTTCAAGTATATCTTCATTTGCTCCTCCTTTTCTTGGGGCTTCCTCTTGTCCCTCACTTTCTTTTGGGTCATCATGCCATGCAAATGTAATGGTGAAGGACACAAGAAGAAACAAATGTGAACATGGCATAGCAATGAAAGAGGAAGAGGCCATACCAAGTCGCCCACGCCTAGACCACTCATAGGACGAGTTTCAACACTCTCAAGCGTGGCACAAGACTTGTTGTATTCTTGTTGAATAAACCCCATCTCTTTTGGATTGAGTTGATGCCACGGGTGCTCGCGGACTCGTAGGGCAGAAACTTCCTCCGTTCATGAAAGGTTTTATGAACTCTCGTCCAGAAAGCATATTCTTTCTGCTCGGCACTGGTCTTGGGATCTTGGCCTATCTCCTTCCAACTCTCACAAATCAATACGTCCTCTTCTTTGGTGTACGATCCCGTGCGAATGATTTGCCTCCTCCTTTTGTGCATTGGCCCTTTGGGTGAGCTCATCTATAAACAATGGCTCCTCCTCAATGTCGATGCCCACTTCTTCTTCCTCTTCACAATAGATGTCTTCATGCCATGAGTCACCATGGTCGTCGCCCTCTTCTTCGTCATGGACACCATAGTGGTTGGCACCATCTTGGTCATGGCTGTCTTGGCTTTGGGTCTTATCGGGATCGTAGCCTTGGTCATCGGGGTGGAAGGCCTGGCCACGTCACTCATAGATGATGTTCTCTATGAACGCGTTGTAGTCAGCGTCGTTGGTCAACGATGTCGGGTTTGCATTTCGTCGAACAGGTTGCGGACGTCGGGAAGGTTGGCTATAGGAATCGATCGTGGCTGCTTCCTTTGCATCCCGGTGGCCAACTGGCCGGCGCTGTTGTGCCCTAGTGTGACATTGAGGTCGATGACGGACATGGAGCTGAGGGTGGCCGACGTGATCACACCGTCGTTCAGCAACATGGAGAACCGGGTTGGAGCATGCTGCCAGTCCACATGAAAACCGCTCATCTCCGGTTATGGATGAGCTCGACCACTAGTACTATGGAGGGCAAACAACCGACGAGCCTGTGCCCGTTGCAGCCATGGCGGCGGTGGAGAGCATGGCCGGCACGGGTTGGCACAACCCTAGAATGAGGAGGGTGTGTGTTGCTGCTGCGTGTGTGGCCTTGGTGAGGATGGCCTCCTGTCCTCGACAGCGGCCTTGTGTTGCACGACTGCAGCCTCGAGGACGAACTCAGCAATGGCCTTCTTCTCTGCCAGAATGGACCTCCAGTCCCTTCTCTCGGCCGATTCTATGTGGAGCCGCGCGATCTCTGCCGGCGTGAGCTCCAATCGCGGCTTCTTCTTCATCATCATCACGGGAGGAGCGGTGGCGGCCGTCGGTTTGCTGGCTGCAGCTACTAAATTTTGGTCATGACAAAAAATTGGAGAAGGATTCCTATCGACCGACCGTCTAGGAATTGCACCGACCGATTTGTTGGCGCATAGCTCGCCCACTTTTGCGCCCCTTCACGCGAGCCACGTGTGCATATCCTCTTCAATGCTCCACTTCGCACCAGACCTCATCGATGACGACAGTCGCACCCCTGAAAAATCTCTCCCACGTGAGGGAGCATGCCGCATGAGGTGGTTGTGCTCGCCCGTGGACCGCTGCCCCACTCCGAGCTCCTCGACTCCCAACATGACAAGATCCATGAGGGGAAACAAGGGGAATCAAATTTCTTCGGTGGAGTGGAAGATCTAGGTCTTCTCTCCCAAATCCTAGGAGATCAAAGGTGTGGGTGGCTAAGGAGAGAAATCTAGGAGATTTTATCTTTGTGCAACAATGAATGAGAGAGAGGCAAAAGGTGAGTCAACTTGGGGAAGAAGACCCTAATATTATATCCCCTCTTTCAATCTTATCATTACCTTAGATTTTGAAGGAGATATGCCCTAGAGGCATTAATAAAGTTGTTATTTAATATTTCCTCATTTCATGATAAATGTTTATTATTCATGCTAGAATTGTATTAAGCAAAACTTGACACATGTGTGGATACATAGACAAAACACAGTGTCCCTAGTAAGCCTCTACTAGACTAGCTCGTTAATCAAATATGGTTAAGTTTCCTAACCATAGACATGTGTTGTCATTTGATGAATGGGATCACACCATTAGGAGAATGATGTGATGGACAAGACCCATCCGTTAGCATAGCATATTGATCGTTTGGTTTTATTGCTATTGCTTTCTTCATGTCAAATACATATTCCTTCGGCTATGAGATTATGCAACTCCCAGATACCAAAGGAATGCCTTTTGTGCTATCAAACATCACAACGTAACTGGGTGATTACAAAGATGATCTACAGGTATCTCCAAAGGTGTTTGTTGGGTTGGCATAGATCGAGATTAGGATTTGTCACTCCGAGTATCGGAGAGGTATCTCTGGGCCCTCTCGATAATACACATCATAAGAAGCCTTGGAAGCAAAGTGACTAAGGAGTTAGCAGTAGGATGATGTATTACGGAACGAGTAAAGAGACTTTGCCAGTAAAGAGATTGAACTAGGTATGAAGATACCGACGATCGAATCTCGGGCAAGTAACATACCAATAGACAAAGGGAATAACATATGTTGTCATAACAGTTCGACCGATAAAGATCTTCGTAGAATATGTAGGAGCCAATATGTGCATTCAGGTTCAGCTATTGATTATTAACCGGAGAGGTGTCTCGGTCATCTCTACATTGTTCTCGAACCCGTAGGGTCCGCACACTTAATGTTTGATGACGATATAGTATTATATGAGTTATGTGATTTGGTGACCGATTGTTGTTCTGAGTCCCGGATGAGATCATGGACATGACAAAGAGTCTCGAAATGGTCAAGAGGTAAAGATTGATATATAGGACGATGGTATTCAGACACCGGAAGTGTTCGGGAAGCACCGGGTACTTATAGGGTCACCAGAAGGGGTTCGGGCACCCCCGGCAAAAGATATGGGCCTTATGGGCCAAGAGGGGAAACGCACCAGTCACAAACGGGCAAGTGCGCCCCCATATGGGCTGGCCAAATTGGAAAAGGAAAGGGGAAGGAGGAAAGGAAAAAGGGAATAGGATTCCCCCTTCCCCTCTCCCCTTCCTACTCCAAATAGGAATAGGAGAGGGGGGTTGGGAGAATTGGGAGAGGACCCCAAGTAGGATTCCTCCTACTTGGGGAGCCCCTTGGCTCTCTCCTCCCCTCCAACCTATATATATGTGGGGAGGGGGGCACCTACAACATAGAACAACAACTGTTAGCCATGTGTGACGCCCCTCCCCAGTTTACACCCCCGGTCATATTGCCACGGTGCTTAGACGAAACCCTGCATGGATCACTTCACCATTACCGTCACCACGTCATCATGCTGAAGGAACTCATCTACTTCCTCGACACCTTGTTGGATCAAGAGGGCGAGGAACATTATCAAGCTGAACGTGTGTAGAACTCGGAGGTGTTGTACATTTTGTACTTGATCGGTTGCAGCTAGAAGAAATTCGACTACATCAACCACGTTGTCCAACGCATTCACTTTCGGTCTACAAGGTTACGTGGACACACTCTTCCCCTCTCGTTGCTATGCATCTCCTAGATAGATCTTGCGTGAGCGTAGGATTTTTTTTGAAATTGCATGCTACGTTCCCTAACAGTGGCATCCGAGCAAGGTCTATGCATAGATGATATGCACGAGTAGAACACAAAGAGTTGTGGGTGATGATACTCATGCTGCTTACCACCAATGTCTTATTTTGATTTGGCAGTATTGTTGGATGAAGCGGCCCGAACCAACCTTACATGACCACGTTCATGAGACTGGTTCCACCGACATACATGCAACTAGTTTTGCATAAAGGTGGCTGGCGGGTGTCTGTTCCTCCTACTTTAGTCGAATCAAATTTGACTGCGGCCGGTCCTTGTTGAAGGTTAAAACAACAAACTTGATAAATCACCGTTGTGGTTTTGATGCGTAGGTAAGAACGGTTCTTGCTAGAAGTCCGTAGCAGCCACGTAAAACTTGCAACAACAAATTAGAGGATGTCTAACTTGTTTCTGCAGGGCATGTTGTGATGTTATATGGTCAAGACATGATGTTATATACGTTATTGTATGAGATGATCATGTTCTGTAAAAGTTATCCTCAACCGGCAGGAGCCTTACGGTTCTCTCTTTATTGTATGAAATGCAAACGCCATGTAGTTGCTTTACTTTATCGCTATACGGTAGCGATAGTTGTAGAAGCAATAGTTGGCGAGACGACCACGACACAACAATGGAGATCAAGGTGTTGAGCTGGTGACAATGGAGATCATAACGATGATTTAGAGATGGAAGTCAAAAGCACAAGATGATGATGGCCATATCAGGTCACATATTTTGATTGCATGTGATTTTTATCTTTTTGCATCTTATTTTACTTTGTACGGCGGTAGCATTATAAGATGATCCCTTAACTAAATTTCAAGGTATAAGTGTTCTCCCTGAGTATGCACCGTTGCGACTGTTCTTTGTGCTGAGACACCACGTGATGATCGGGTGTGATAGGCTCTACATTCAAATACAATGGGTGCAAGACAGTTTTGCACATGCGGAATACTCGGGTTAAACTTGACGAGCCTAGCATGTACAGACATGGCCTCGGAACACTGCAGATCGAAACATCGAACGTGAATCATATAGTAGATATGATCAACATAGAGATGTTCACCATTGATGACTACCTAATTGCACGTGTTGGATCATGTTACACTTAGATGACTTAAGGGATGCCAGTTTAAGTGGGAGTTCTTAAGTAATTTGATTAATTGAACTTAGTTTATCATGAACTTAGTCCAGACAGTATTTGCAAATTATGTTGTGGATCAATAGCGCGCGTTGTAGCTCCCCTATTTTTGATATGTTCCTAGATAAAACTAAGTTGAAAGATGATAGTAGCAATGATGCGGACTGGGTCCATAATCTGAGGATTATCCTCATTGTTGCACAGAAGAATTATGTCCTTGATGCAACGCTAGGTGATAGACCTATTGCAGGAGCAGATGCAGATGTTATGAATGTTTGGCAAGCTCGATATGATGACTACTTGATAGTTTAGTGCACCATGCTTTATGGCTTAGAATCGGGGCTTCAAAGACGTTTTGAATGCCACAGAGCATATGAGATGTTCCAAGAGCTGAAATTGGTATTTCAGACTCATGCCCATGTCAAGAGGTATGAGACCTCTGACAAGTAATTTGCCTACAAGATGGAGGAGAATAGCTCAGCTAGTGAGCATGTGCTCAGAATGTCTAGGCACTACAATCGCTTGAATCAAGTGGGAGTTAATCTTCCAGATAAGATAGTGATTGACAGAGTTCTCTAGTCACTATCACCAAGCTAATAGAAATTCGTGGTGAACTATAATGTTCAAGGGATAAAGAAAAAGATTCTCGAGCTCTTCGCGATGCTGAAATCGACGAAGGTAGAAATCAAGAAAGAGCATCAAGTGTTGATGGGTAACAAGACCACTAGTTTCAAGCAAAAGGGCAAAGGAAAAGAAAGGGAACTTCAAGAAGAATGATAATCCAGTTGCCACTCCCGTGAATAAGCCCAAAGCTAGACCTAAGCCTAAAACTAAGTGCTTCTACTACAAAGGAAATGGTCACGGGAAGTGGAACTGCCGCAAATACTTGGCAGATAAGAAGGATGGCAAAGTGAACAAAGGTATATCCGATATACATGTTATTAATGTGTATTTTACTAGTGTTCAGAGTAACCCCTAGGTATTTGATACCGGTTCAGTTGCTAAGATTAGTAACTTGAAACAGGAGTTGCAGAGACTACTTAAAAGCGAGGTGACGATGTGTGTTGGAAATGATTCCAAGGTTGACATGATCACCATCGCACACTCCCTCTACCTTCGCGATTAGTGTTGAACCTACATAAATGTTATTTGTTGTTTGCATTGAGCATGAATATGATTAGATCATGTTTTTTGCAATACGATTATTCATTAAGTTAGAGAATAATTGTTATTCTGTTTACGTGAATAAAACCTCCTATGGTCATACAACCAATGTAAATGGTTTATTGAATCTCGATTGTATAGTAGTGATACACATATTCATAATATTGATGCCAAAAGACGCAAAGTTGATAATGATAGTGCAACATATTTGTGGCACTGCCGTTTAGGTCATATTGGTGTAAAGCGCACGAAGAAACTCCATACAGATGGAATTTTGGAAGCACTTGATTATGAATCATTTGATACTTGCGAACCATGTCTCATGGGCAAGATGATTAAAACTTCGTTCTCCAGAACAATGGAGTGAGCCAATGACTTACTGAAAATAATACATACTGATGATGCGGTCCGATGAGTGTTGAGGCACGCGGCGGGTATCGTTATTTTCTGACCTTCACAGATGATCTGAGCAGATATGGGTATATCGACTTAATGAAACACAAGTCTAAAACATTTGAAGAATTCAAGGATTTTCAGAGTGAAGTGGAGAATCATCGTAACAAGAAAATAAAGTTTCTACGATCTGATGGTGGAGGTGAATATTTGAGTTACGAGTTTGGTCTTCATTTGAAATGATGTGGAATAGTTTCACAACTCACGCCACCTGGAACACCACAGCGTAATGGTGTGTCCAAATGTCGTAACCGTACTTAATTAGATATGGTGCGATCTATGATGTCTCTTACCAATTTACCGCTATCGTTTTGGCCTTATGCATTAGAGACCACCACATTCACGTTAAATATGGCACCGTCTAAATCCATTGAGACGACACCGTATGAACGGTGGTTTATCAAGAAACCTAAGCTACCGTTTCTTAAAATTTGGGGTTGGGACACTTATGTCAAAAGGCTTCAGCCTGATAAGATCAAACCCAAATCAGAGATGTGCGTCTTCATAGGATACCCTAAGGAAACAATTGGGTACACCTTCCATCACAGATCTGAAGACAAGATCTTTGTTGCTGAGAATGGGTCCTTTCTATAGAAGGAGTTTCTCTCGAAAGAAGTGAGTGGGAGGAAAGTAGAACTTGATAAGGTAAATGTACCTTCTCTTGAATTGGAAAGTAGTACATCAGAGAAAATTGTTCCCATGATGCCTACACCAACTAGAGAGGAAGCTAAAGATGATGATCATGAAGCTTCAGATCAAGTTACTACTGAATTTCGTAGGTCAACCAGAGCACGATCCGAGCTAGAGTGGTACAGTAATCCTGTCCTGGAAGTTATGTTAGTAGACCAAGGCAAACCTACGAACTATGAAGAAGCTATGATGAGCCCAGATTCCGACATACGGCTTGAGGCCATGGAATCTGAAATAGGATCCATATATGAGAACAAAGTGTGGACTTGCCCGAAGATCAGCAATCCAAAGAGAATAAATGGATTTTCAAGAAGAAGACTGACGCTGATGGTAATGTTACTGTCTACAAAGCTCTACCTGTCGCAAAAGGTTTTCGACAAGTTCAAGGGATTGACTACGATGAGACTTTCTCAACCATAGCTATGCTTAAGTCCGTCTGAATCATGTTAGAAATTGCCACATTTTATGAAATCTGGCAAATGGATGTCAAAAACTGTATTCCTTAAATGGGTATCTCTAAGAAGAGTTGTATATGATGCAACCAGAAGGTTTTGTCGATCCTAAAGGTGCTAACAAGGTGTGCAGGATCCAGCGATCCATCTATGGACTGGTGCAAGCATCTTGGAATTGGAATATACGCTTTGATGAGGTGATCAAAGCATATGGTTTCATACAGACTTACGGTGAAGCCTGTATTTACGAAAAAGTGAGTGGGAGCACTACAAAATTTCTAATAAGTATATGTAGATGACATATTGTTGATCGAAAATGATGTAGAATTTTTGAATAGCATAAAGTATATTTGAATAAGAACTTTTTCAAAAGAAAAGACCTCGGTGAAGCTGCTTACATATTGGGCATCACGATCTATAGAGATAGATCAAGACGCTTGATAAGACTTTCAACGAGTACATACCTTGATAAGATTTTTAAGGAGTTCAAAATAGACCAGTCAAAGAAGGAGTTCTTGCCTGAGTTGTAAGGTATGAAGTTGAGTAAGACTCAAAACTTCACCATTACAGAAGATAGATTGAGAATGAAAGTCATTCCCTATGCCTCAGCCATAGGTTGTATAAAGTATGCCATGCTGTGTACCAAAACCTGTTGTGTACCTTGCCATGAGTTTGGCAAGGGGGTACAATAGTGATCCAAGAGTAGATCACTAGACAACAGTCAAAATTATCCTTAGAGGACTAAGGAAATGTTTCTCGGTTATGGAGGTGATAAAGAGTTCATCGTAAAGAGTTACGTTGATGCAAGCTTTTACACCGATCCAGATGACTCCGAGTAGCAATTAGCTAGAGTAGCTCCATGCAGAGCATTGTAGACATAGAAATTTGCGAAATACATACGGATTTGAATGTGGCAGACCCGTTGACTAAACCTCTCTCACAAGCAAAACATGATCACACCTAAGTACTCTTTGGGTGTTAATCACATAGCGATGTGAACTAGATTATTGACTCTAGTAAACCCTTTGGGTGTTGGTCACATGGTGATGTGAACTATGGGTCACATAAAGATGTGAACTATTGGTGTTAAATCAAATGGCGATGTGAACTAGATTATTGGCTCTAGTGCTAGTGGGAGACTGAAGGAAATATGCCCTAGAGGCAATAATAAAGTTGTTATTTAATATTTCATTATTTCATGATAAATGTTTATTATTCATCCTAGAATTGTATTAACCGGAAACTTGATACATGTGTGGATACATAGACAAAACACTGTGTCCCTAGTAAGCCTCTACTAGACTAGCTCGTTAATCAAAGATGGTTAAGTTTCCTAACCATAGACATGTGTTGTCATTTGATGAACGGGATCACATCATTAGGAGAATGATGTGATGGACAAGACCCATCCGTTAGCATAGCATATTGATCGTTCAGTTTTATTGCTATTGCTTTCTTCATGTCAAATACATATTCCTTCGACTATGAGATTATGCAACTCCCGGATACCGGAGGAATGCCTTGTGTGCTATCAAACATCACAAAGTAACTGGGTGATTATAAATATGCTCTACAGGTATCTCCGAAGGTGTTTGTTGGGTTGGCATAGATCGAGATTAGGATTTTTCACTCCGAGTATCAGAGAGGTATCTCTGGTCCCTCTCGTTAATACACATCCTAAGAAGCCTTGCAAGCGAAGTGACTAATGAGTTAGTTGCAGGATGATGTATTACGGAATGAGTAAAGAGACTTGCCAGTAATGAGATTGAACTAGGTATGAAGATACCGACGACCGAATCTCGGGCAAGTAAACATACTGATAGACAAAGGGAAAAACGTATGTTGTCATAACGGTTTGACCAATAAAGATCTTCGTAGAATATGTAGGAACCAATATGAGCATCCAGGTTCCACTATTGTTTATTGACCGGAGAGGTGTCTTGGGCATGTCTACATAGATCTCGAACCTGTAGGGTCCGCACGCTTAACGTTCGATGACGATATAGTATTATATCAGTCCCGAATGTTGTTCGGAGTCCCGAATGAGATCATGGAAATGTTGAGGAGTCTCAAAATTGTCAAGAGGTAAAGATTTATATATAGGACGATGGTATTCGGACACCGGAAGTGTTTTTGGAAGCACCAGGTACTTATCGGGTCACCAGAAGGGGTTCCGGGCACCCCCGACAAAAGATATGGGCCTTATGGGCCAAGAGGGGAAACACACCAGCCACAAAGGGGCTGGTGTGCCCCCCATATGGGCTGGCCAAATAGGAGAAGTAAAGGGGAAGGAGGAAAGGAAAAAGGGAATAGGATTCCCCCTTCCCCCTCTCCCCTTCCTACTCCGAATAGGTATAGGAGAGGGGGTTGGCCGAATTGGGAGAGGACCCCAAGTAGGATTCCTCCTACTTGGGGACCCCCCTTGGCTGAATCTCCTCCCCTCCAAACTATATATATGTGGGGAGGGGGGCACCTACAACTTGGAAAAACAACTGTTAGCCGTGTGCGACGCCCCCTCCACAGTTTACACCCCTGGTGATATTGTCTCGGTGCTTAGGTGAAGCCCTGCACGGATCACTTCACCATCACCGTCACCATGTCATCATGCTTACGGAACTCATCTACTGCCTCGACACCTTGTTGGATCAAGAGAGCGAGGAACGTCATCAAGCTGATCGTGTGCAGAACTCGAAGTTGCCGTACGTTCGGTACTTGATCGGTCGGAGCTAGAAGAAGTTCGACTACATCAACCGCATTGTCTAATGCTTTCACTTTTGGTCTACGAGGGTACGTGGGCACACTCTCCCCCTCTCTTTGCTATGCATCTCCTTGATAGATCTTGCGTGAGCGTAGGAATGTTTTTGAAATTGCATGCTACGTTCCCCAACAGATTTCACCTGAATGGTACTACTGCCGCAAACAGCGGTGCTACCATGGCCCATCACAGGCTACACTACAAGTGCCCAAGCGATACTATAGCAAGGGACACTGGTAGTACCAGCTAATACAAATAGTTGGTACAGCCATAGCACTGCCGCCCTAGTACCGCGACAAAACGAGAAGTTTGAGGACCTGTTGCGGTAGTGGTTCAACACTTTGTCCGGTAGTTCTGCTCCAACAGGGGAGTGATACTTCTCCATTGTATCTACTTTCCAAACACTTTTGCTCTTGTTTTGGACTCTAATTGGAATGATTTGAATGAAACTAAATGTACTGATGCTGTTTCCAGCATAACTACCATGGTATTTTTTTGTGAATAAATAAAAGTTTTCAAAATTGGATGAAACTTTCTTGAGATTTTTTATGGAATCTATAAAAGTATACTGGAGCCAAGATCCACTAGAGGGGGCCATCTATTGCCCACAAGGCAACAGGGCGCTGATACGTCTCCAACATATCTATAATTTTTTATTATTCCATGTTGTTTTATTATCAATCTTGGATGTTTTATAATCATTTTATAGTCATTTTATATCATTTTTCGGTACTAACCTATTGACATTGTGCCAAGTGCCAGTTGCTGTTTTCTGGATGTTTTTTACATCGCATGATATCAATATCAGACGGAGTCCAAATGCCATGAAACTTTATGATGAGTTTTACGGACCAAAAGGAAGAAGTTGGGCCCTGATTGCACCTGGGGGGAGTCCCAAGGAGGTGACAACCCACCAGGGCGCGCCAGGAGGCCTAGGCGCACCCTGGTGGGTTGTGCCCACCTCGGATGCCCCCGGACGACCTCTTTGCTCTATAAATACCCCAATATTCCAGAAACCCTAGGGGAGTTGACGAAATATTCATCCAGCCGCCGCAGAGTCCAGAACCACCAGATCCATTCTAGACACCATCACGGAGGGGTTCACCACTTCCATTGGTGCCTCTCCGATGATGCGTGAGTAGTTCTTTGTAGACCTTCGGGTCCGTAGTTAGTAGCTAGATGGCTTTATCTCTCTTGCTGAACTCTCAATACAATGGTCTCTTGGAGATCCATATGATGTAACTCTTTTTGCGGTGTGTTTGTTGTGATCCAATGAACTTCGAGTTTATGATCAGTTATGTCTTTAGATATCCATAAAAGTTATTTGAGTTTTTTGATCTCTTATATGCATGATCTCTTATAGCCTCGTATTTCTTCTCTGATATTTGGGGTTTGTTTGGCCAACTTGATCTATTTATCTTGCAATGGGAAGAGGTGCCCGGTAGTGGGTTCGATCTTACGATGCTTGATCCCAGTGACAGAAAGGGAACCGACATGTATGTAACGTTGCTACTAAGGATAAAAAGACGGGATCTATATCTACACAATAGATAAACGGATCTTGTCTACATCATGTCATCATTCTTATTGCATTACTCCGTTTTCCATGAACTTAATACACTAGATGCATGCTGGATAGCGGTCGATTTGTGGAGTAATAGTAGTAGATGTAGGCAGGAGTCGGTCTACTAATTTTGGACGTGATGCCTATGTAATGATCATTGCCTGGATATTGTCATAATTATTTGAAGTTCTATCAATTGACCAACAGTAATTTGTTTACACATCGTTTGCTATCTTTCTCGAGAGAAGCCACTAGTGAAACCTACGGTCCCCGGGTCCTCTTTCCTATATATTTGCCTTCCGATCTACTTTTTCCTTGCGTTTATTTTCAGATCTATTAAGCCAAAAATACAAAAATACCTTGCTGCAATTTATTCTTATTTATTTTATTTAGCGCTCGATCTATCAATCTACTAGAAATTTACCTCACGTCCTTTGCCTATTTTGAGGCGCCATACCCCGAAAGGGATTGACAACCCCTTTAACACGTCGGATTGTGAGGTGTTGTTATTTGTGTGCAATGACTATTTACGTTGTGTTGCTTGGTTCTCCTACTGGTTCGATAACCTTGGTTTTATATCTGAGGGAAATACCTACCACCGATGTGCTTCATCATCCCTTCCTCTTTGCGGAAATACCAACGTAGCTTCAAGCGACATCAAAAGGAATTTCTGGCGCCGTTGTCGGGGATGATCACCTCAAGATAGTCTCACGTCAACGTGCCATTTCTGGCGCCGTTGATGGGGAGGATCGTCCACATAACTAGGTTCCTCATCACAAATCTCATCTCCTTGCAATTTACATTATTTGCCATTTGCCTCTCGTTTTCCTCTCCCCCACTTCACAATAATTTGCCATTTTATTCGCCCTCTTTTTTTCGTTCGTCATTTTCTCGTCAGATCTCTTCTTTGCTTGTGTGTGATGTGTCTTCTATTTGCTTGCATCTTTGCTTGCTAAATATCTCTTGATATGGATCCTCATCCACTTGCTAATCTTTTTAAGAGATCCAATTATCATGAACAAATTGCTAGTGATTTGAGTACACTAGATTATCTTTATGAAGTTTTGCTTGAGATTCGTGAATCTAAAAACTGTGATGAAGAAATTTATGATGTGATTCATGATAGCTCTTTGAATGAAAAGCATGATTGCAATAATGTTATTATAAATTCTATTAATGTCAATGGTGCCAATAATATGCAAAATCCCAAGCTTGGGGATGCTAATTTTGATATGTCCACTACTTATTGCAACGATCATGATTGGGATGATTCTTCTTATGATCTTGAAAATTTATTTAAGCCCCGTGATGAATATGAGATTGATAATAGTGTTTGCAATAATATTGAAAGTGGATTTGGAAAATTGTCAACTTTAGATCCCACTACTTTGGAGAATGTTCAATCTTATGAAATTTTTGATAAAAGTGGGCTTGGAGAGGTCATGACTTTAGTTAATGTTAATCCCACTATTTTGGAAGAGTGTTAACTTCGCATGCATGTGGATCATGTTGAGAATATGTTATGTGATAGATATTTTGTTGAATTTTCCTATGATGCTACATGTAATTATTATGAGAGAGGAAAATATGGTTGTAGAAATTTTCATGTTACTAAATTACCCCTCTTCATGTCGAGATTGCTATCGTCTCTTTCTTTTTCCTTGCACATGCTAGTTTTTGCTTGCCTTGATAATTTGCTTGGTTATAAAATTCCTATGCATAGGAAGTATGTTAGACTTAGATGTGTTTGTCACGTGTTTTCATGATGCTTTCTTTGTGTTTCAATTACTATCTTTCATTTGAGCATCATTGAAATCTTATGCCTAGCTAGAGGCGTAAAATGATAGCGCTTATTGGGAGGCAACCCAATGAATACATTTTATTTTTGCTTTTTATTTTATGTTATTGAGTGTTAGCACAATTATGCTACTGTTATGATTGTGTTTTTGTGTTTTAATTAGTGTTTGTGCTAAGTAAAGCCTTTAGGATCTTCTGGGGTGATACTTGTTTGATCTTGCTGAAAAAGACAGAAACTTTACGCTCGGGAAAATAATTTTAATAAATAAAATAAAAGAGCTTTTTCCCTGATTATTTTTTCATAAGATTAAAATACAAATTATGCTGGTCGTCGTAATTTGGTAGAATTTTTGGAGTTATATAAGTATTCATAAGTTCCAGATTACTACAGACTTTTCTGTTTTGACAGATTCTGTTTTCTTTGTGTTGTCACTGGTACGCGTCGCTGCTATGCGAACATTTTAAACCCCTTTCCACAAAGGCATTTGGAACCGTCTCCTAGTGAGTGTGGGCAATTAGGGGGTCCTTCCCACACGACCCAGAAACCATCAGGGATATGCCCTCCTGGCAGACACGCTCCGCAAAATGAGGTCGTGTGCGACCGGCAAGCGACCAAATACGGTTATACGTACAATAGTGCTAAAACTAAAATTATACAGGCGAATCATTTCCGGTCGTAATTACATACCACGCAGTCAGTCTCCGCGAAACATTTTCGTTCGTATATAATTCCCACACAGTCGCTGCAAGGAAAACGTTTCCGTTCATAGGTACATCACACAAAATTTTCCCCGTTAAATCATTTGTGATGGCGTTCCCATCGCACACAATATTAAAAAATTTATCGTTTGCGTTATTGAATGCATCACACACGGTGCATAGAAGAAACTGTGTGGCAAAGGCTATCCATCACACACAGTTTTTATGCAGTAAACGTTTGCGCAAGGTGGCGTAACGCAAAAAGGTTTTGAAGAGAATGTCGTGTGTGATTGTTCATCGATCCAACACGGTTTATTCCTAAAAACTGTGTGCGTTGCCTTAGGTCATCGCCCATGGTATTTTCTCAATAACCATTTGAAATAGCAAAAACCAATTAGCAGGCTAATTGCCCTATTATTAATAACCCATTTATTGATCTAATTGACATTCATATTAAACACATAATATATTTCATTCCCATATTAAGGAAGTAGGATTTCATAATTGAAATACATCAGAGTACAACATGATATAGCATCAACACTCAGCTACCTGATAACCCACAAGTATAGAGGATCGCAACAGCTTTCGAGGATATAGTATTCAACCCAAATTTATTGATTCGACACAAGGGGAGCCAAAGAATATTCTTGAGTATTAGCAGTTGAGTTGTCAATTCAACCACACCTGGATAACTTAGTATCTGCAGCAAAGTGTTTAGTAGCAAAAGTGGTATGATAATAATGGTAGCGGTAGCAAAAGTAAAAGTAAATGTTTTTGGGTTTTTGTAGGCAATGGATCAGTGATGGATAATTATGCCGGATGCGATTCCTCATGCAATAGTTATAACATAGGGTGATATAGAACTAGCTCCAGTTCATCAATGTAATGTAGGCATGTATTCCGTAAATAGTCATACGTGCTTATGGAAAAGAACTTGCATGACATCTTTTGTCCTACCCTCCGTGGCAGCGGGTCCTAGCGAAACTAAGGGATATTAAGGCCTCCTTTTAATAGAGAACCGGAACAAAGCATTAGCACATAGTGAATACATGAACTCCTCAAACTACGGTCATCACCGAAAAGTATCCCGATTATTGTCACTTCGGGGTTGTCGGATCATAACACATAATAGGTGACTATAGACTTGCAAGATAGGATCGAGAACACACATATATTCATGAAAACATAATAGGTTCAGATCTGAAATCATGGCACTCGGGCCCTAGTGACAAGCATTAAGCATAGCAAAGTCATAGCAACATCAATCTCAGAACATAGTGGATACTAGGGATCAAACCCTAACAAAACTAACTTAATTACATGGTAAATCTCATCCAACCCATCACCGTCCAGCAAGCCTACGATGGAAGTACTCACGCACGGCGGTGAGCATCATGAAATTGGTGATGGAGGATGGTTGATGATGACGACGGCGACGAACCCCCCTCTCCGGAGCCCCGAACGGTCTCCAGATCAGCCCTCCTGAGAGAGATTAGGGCTTGGCGGCGGCTCCATGTCGTGAAACGCGATGAAACTTTCTCCTTGAGTTTTTCTCCCCGAGATGGTATATATGGAGTTGGAGTTGAGGTCGGGAGGTGTCTAGGGGGGCCCACGAGATAGGAGGGCGCGCCCTAGGGGGGGCGCACCCCCCTATCTCGTGGACAGCCCGTGGGCCCCCTGGCCTTCATTCTTTCGCCAAAAATTCTTATTAATTCTAAAAAGTGCCTCCGTGGATTTCCAGGACATTCCGAGAGCTTTTCTTTTCTACACAGAAACAACATCATGGTAGTTCTGCTGAAAACAGCGTCCGTCCGGGTTAGTTTCATTCAAATCATGCAAGTTAGAGTCCAAAACAAGGGAAAAAGTGTTTGGAAAAGTAGTTACGTTGGAGACGTATCAACTCCCCCAAGCTTAAACCTTTGCTTGTCCTCAAGCAATTCAGTTGATAAACTGAAAGTGATAAAGAAAAACTTTTACAAACTCTGTTTGCTCTTGTTGTGGTAACATGAAAAGCCAACATTCAAGTTTCAGCAAATATTATGAACTAACCATACTAACAATAACACCTAGGTCTCACAATTACTCATATCAATAACATAATCAGCTAACGAGCTATAATAATAAAACTCGGATGACAACACTTTCTCAAAATAATCATAACATGATATAACAAAATGGTATCTCGCTAGCCCTTTCTGAGACTGCAAAACATAAATGCAGAGCACCTTTAAAGATCAAGGACTGACTAAACATTGTAATTCATGGTAAAAGAGATCCAGTCAAGTCATACCCAATATAATTCAATAATAATGAATGCAAACGACAGTGTGCTCTCCAGCGAGTGCTTTTAATAAGAAGGATGATGACTCAACATAAAAGTAAATAGACAGGCCCTTCGCAGAGGGAAGCAGGGATTTGAAGAGGTGCTAGAGCTCGATTTTAAAATAGAGATTGAATAACATTTTGAGCGGCATACTTTTGCTATCAACGCAACAACTATGAGATGGCTGTATCTTCCATACTACATGCATTATAGGCAGTTCCCAAATAGAATGGTAAAGGTTTATACTCCCCCAACCACCAACAAGCATCAATCCATGTCTTGCTCGAAACAACGAGTGCCTCCAACATACAACAGCCCTGTGGGAGTTTTGTTTAATTATTTTGATTTGCTTTGATCTTTTTGGATCATGGGACTAGGCATCCCGGTTACCGGCCCTTTCTCGTGCATGAGGAGCAGAGTCCACTCCTGATGAGAATAACCCACCTAGCATGGAAGATATAGGCAGACCTAGTTGAAACATGAGCGGCTCGAGCATACAAAACAGAATTTCATTTGAAGGTTTAGAGTTCGGCACATACAAATTTACTTGGAACGACAGGTAAATACCGCATATAGGAAGGTATGGTGGACTCATATGGAACAACTTTGGGGTTTAAGGAGTTTGGATGCACAAGCTGTAGTCCCGCATAGTACAGGTGAAGGCTAGCAAAAGACTGGGGAGCGACCAACTGAGAGAGCGACAACAGTTGTAAACATGCATTAAAATTAATTTACACCGAGTACAAGCATGAGTAGGATATAATCTACCATGAACATAAATATCATGAAGGCTATGTTGATTTGATACAACTACATGCGTGAACATGCGCCAAGTCTAGTCACTCAATTCATCTAAAGGAGGATACCATCCCATCATACCACATCATAATCATTCTAATAGCATGTTGGCACGCAAGGTAAACCATTATAACTCATAGCTAATCAAGCATGGCACAAGCAACTATAATCTCTAAATGTCATTGCAAAAATGTTTACTTCATAATAGCTGACTCAGGAACGATGAATCATCATATTTACAAAAACAAGAGAGGTCGAGTTCATACCAGCTTTTCTCACCCCAATAAGTCCATCATATATCATCATTATTGCCTTTCACTTGCACGACCGAACGATGTGTATAATAATAAGAGTGCATGTGCATTGGACTAAGCTGGAATCTGCAAGCATTCAACTCAAGAGAGAAGACAAGTAATATGGGCTCTAAGTTAAATAAACAATCGTGCAAATAAGAGCCACTAAGCATTTTCAATATGGTCGTCTCGATCCCCAAAAGAAAGAAAATAAAATAAAACTATTTACACGGGAAAGCTCCCAACAAGTAAAAGAAGAACGAGAAATGTTTTCGGGTTTTCATTTTAATTCCTACTACAAGCAAGGAAATTAAACTAACTAATTTTTTTGGTTTTTCTTAAGGTTTATCAAACACACAAGAAGAAAACTAGAAAATGAAATTTAAACTAACATGGATAATACAATGAAAGAGTGTGAGCACCGACGACTATTGTGTGAACATGAATGTAAAGTCGGTGAGAAATACGTACTCCCCAAGCTTAGGCTTTTGGCCTAAGTTGGTCTAATACCAATGACTGCCTGGCTGATATCCATAAGAGTAGCCGGGGTAGTATTGAGATGAAGAGGCGACCGCCTCCTGAGCAGCAGCGTGTTGGCGAGCTGCCTCCATTCCCCTCTCATATTCAGTGGCTTCTTCCCTAGTGACAACATATCTTCCTTTTGTCTGATAATAAAAAAGGTAGGGAGCAGGAAGAATAACAGGGACGAAGTTGCGTCTGTTAAAGGTTAGTCGATAATGGAGGAATTGTTCATTCCTCTCAAGAAAATGATGATCAAACATAGCTTCTTTATCCAAATAAACAGGAGGTACAATCATATCCCCCTCTCGTGGAGCTATATTAATAAAATTAGCCACACGGGTTGCATAAATTCCTCCAAAGAAATCTCCCCTTCTATTATTATTATGCAACCTACGTGCAACTATTGCCCCCAAGTTATAACCTCTATACTTGACACAGCACTCTTGAGGACACAAAGATCGGGGGCACACATGTGACATACTTCGTCCTTACCATTAATGCATCTACCAATAAAGAGAGCAAAGTAATGTATAGCAGGAAAATGAATGCTCCCTATGGTAGCTTGTGTCACGTCCCTAGATTCTCCCACAGTAATACTAGCAAGAAAATCTCTAACTTCATATTTGGGAGGATCATTAATATTACCCCACTGCGGGAGTTTGCAAGCAGTTGTGAAATCCTCTAAATCCATGGTATAAGATGTATCATAAATATCAAACATAACACTAGGGGAATTACGCGAAGAAATATATTTGAACCTCCGCACAAAAGAATCAGTCAATTGATAATATTGAGGACACTTATCTTGTAAGAAGTCCTCAAGCTCAGCATTACGCACATACACGTCAAATTCCCCCTTGAAGCCTGCTTCAACCATAAAATCATCGGATGGCCACTCGCAAGCCCATACATTTGCGTCCCTTGGCAAATTAACATCTTGTTCACGTATAGCAATCCTTGGCCCTTTCTTTGCCGAGGAACCACCTTAGTACATTCTTCTAAGCATATTTATTTTTCTGAAAAATTCTGAAATTTTAGTAACTTCAAAATAAAAGTAAATAAAACTAAACAAGATTGATAACAACTACTCCTACAAGTGCCTAGAGCCTATATCATGCATTGGAATTGCTTGGGACCTCAAAAATTTAACATGCAAGCTCAAGAACATGGTCACCTAAGTAGCAAAAATTTGCAATGAATAAAGTACTAGAACAAAAACTATTTGGACCAATGGAGGAGTCACATACCAAGCAACAAACTCCCAAAGCAGTTTTGCGAATGGAGCTTTGAGCTAAGAGATCGAAAATCGCAGCAAAACGAGCTAGAACTCGGGCTTGAGCTGGATGGGGATTTTTTGGGTAAAAGATGAAGTGTTTGGGTGCTGGCATAAGTGGAGGGGACCCACCAGGGGCCCATGAGACAGGGGGGCGCGCCCTACAGGGGGGGACGCCCTCCTCTCTCTTGGCCCGGTGATTGCCCCTTTTGTAGTGTTTTTAGTGCCTAAAATCCTCAAATATTCCAGAAAAAATCATACTAAATTTGCAGGGCATTTGGAGCACTTTTATTTTCGGACTATTTTTTAATGCGCGGATAATTTAGAAAACAGACGGATAATACTATTTTTGCTTTATTTATTCTAAATAAAAGAAAGTAAAAAGAGGATACAGAAGGTTGTTCCTTCTAGTTTCATCCATCTCGTGATCATCAAAATGAACCCACTAACAAGGTTGATCAAGTCTTGTTAAAAACTTATTCCGAATAACATGGAACCGGAAAAATTTCTAATAACACTAAGTTACCTCAACGGGATATGGAAATCCCCAACAATAAGAATATCATACTTTTTCTTGACAGTAGGCAGAGGAAATTCAAAACCTCCAAAAACGATAGTTGGAACTTTTTCAATAGAATTGATGATATGAACTTGAGATTGTTTCCTCAGAAAATGTACCATATGCTCATTACCATTAGCATGAAAAGTGACATTGCCTTTGTTGCAATCAATAACAGCCCCTGCAGTATTAATAAAAGGTCTACCAAGGATAATAGACATACTATAGTCCTCGGGAATATCAAGAATAATAAAGTCCGTTAAGATAGTGACATTTGCAACCACAACAGGCACGTCCTCACAAATACCGACAGGTATAGCAGTTGATTTATCGGCCATTTGCAAAGATATTTCAGTAGGTGTCAACTTATTCAATTCAAGTCTACGATATAAAGAGAGAGGCATAACACTAACACCGGCTCCAAGATCACATAAAGCAGTTCTAACATAGTTTCTTTTAATAGAGCATGGTATAGTTGGAACACCCGGATCTCCAAGTTTCTTTGGTATTCCACCCTTAAAAGTGTAATTGTCAAGCATGGTGGAAATTTCAGCTTCCGGTATCTTTCTTTTATTTGTGATGATATCCTTCATATACTTAGCATAAGGATTTACTTTAAGCATATCACTTAAGCGCATACGTAAGAAAATAGGTCTAGTCATTTCAACAAAGCGCTCAAAATCCTAGTCATCCTTTGACTTGGATGGTTTGGGAGGAAAGGGCATGGGTTTCTGAACCCATGGTTCTCTTTCTTTACCGTGCTTCCTAGCAACAAAATCTCTCTTATCATAACATTGATTCTTTGATTGTGGATTATCAAGATCAACAGCAGGTTCAATTTCTACATCATTGTCTTTGCTAGGTTGAGCATCAACATGATCATTATCATTAACATTATCACTAGGTTCATGTTCATCAACTGATTGTGTTTCAGCATCAGAAATAGAAATATCATTGGGATTCTCAGGTGTGTCTACAGTAGGTTCACTAGAAGCATGCAAAGTTCTATCGTTTTTCTTCTTCTTCTTTTTAGAAGAACTAGGTGCCTCTAAATTATTTCTCTGAGAATCTTGCTCGATTCTCTTAGGGTGGCCTTCAGGATACAAAGGTTCCTGAGTCATTCTACCAGTTCTAGTAGCCACTCTAATAGCAAAGTCATTTTTATTATTTAATTCAGCAAGCAAATCATTTTGAGCTTTAAGTACTTGCTCAGCTTGAGTAGCAACCATAGAAGCATATTTGCTAACGCGGTGAAGTTCATCTTTAACTCTAGCTAGATTATCACCTACGCGTCCTATCTCGAAAGCATTATTCTTTAACTCTCTACCAACATAAGCATTAAAACTTTCTTGTCTAGCCATAAATTCATCAAATTCATCTAAGCATGTGCTATTAAATTTAGTAGAGGGTACTTCAACTTTATCATATCTATAGAGAGAATTTACCTTTACTACCTGTGTCGGGTTATCAAGACAATGTGGTTCTTCAGGCGGTAAATTAAGACCATGTATTTCTTCAATAGGAGGTAAATTCTTCACATCTTCAGCTTTAATACCTTTTTCTTTCATTGATTTCTTTGCCTCTTGCATATCTTCAGGACTGAGAAATAATACACCTCTCTTCTTCGGAGTGGGTTTAGGAATAGGCTCAGGAGTTGGCTCAATTGGTTCAGAATTACTTGAGAATTAGCTCGGGAAGAGTCAATTATTTTCATTAGTCAACATATTATTCAATAGTATTTCAGCTTCGTCGACTGTTCTTTCCCTGAAAACACAACCTGCACAACTATCCAAGTAGTCCTTGGAAGAATCGGTTAGCCCATTATAAAAGATATCAACTATTTCATTTTTCTTAAGAGGATGATCAGGCAAAGCATTAAGTAACCGGAGAAGCCTCCCCCAAGCTTGTGGGAGACTCTCATCTTTGATTTGCACAAAATTATATATTTCCATAAGGCAGCTTGTTTCTTATGAGCAGGAAATATTTAGCGAGAAGTAATAAATCATATCCAGGGGACTACGCACACAACCAGGAGCAAGAGAATTATACCAAGTCTTAGCATCACCCTTTAATGAGAACGGAAATATCTTAAGGATATATAAATAGCGAGACTTCTCATCATGAGTAAATAGGGTGGCTATATCATTCAACTTGGTAAGATGTGCCACAATAGTTTCAGATTCAAGGCCATAAAAAGGATCAGATTCAACTTAAGTAATAATATCAGGATCAACAGAGAATTCATAGTCCTTATCAGTAACACAGATAGGTGAAGTAGCGAAAGCAGGATCAGGTATCATTCTAGCATTAAGAGACTGCTGCTTCCATTTAGCTAATAATTTCTTAAGATCATTTCTATCATTGCAAGCAAAAATTTCCATAGCAGCTGTTTCATGCATAACATAACTCTTAGGAACAACAGGTAAAACATAATCATTGGGGGGACCTTCATCATCACTATCATCAATAATAGGTTCTTCAGTATTTTCATTCCCCCTAAATCTAGCAAGTTGTTCATCTAGAAATTCACCTAATGGCACAATATTATCAAGCACAGAAGTAGTTTCATCATTCATAGGAGAAGTGACATCATCAATAACATGCGACATATCAGAATTCATAGCAGTAGCAGGTTTAGGTATCGCAAGCTTACTTATAACGGAAGGAGAATCTAGTGCAGAGCTAGATGGCAGTTCCTTACCTCCCCTCGTAGTTGAGGGCAAAATAGTAGTTCGATCGTTCAAGTTCTTCATAGTGATCAATAGATATAAATCCCAAGTGACTCAGAGAATAGAGCTATGCTCCATGGCAACGGCGCCAGAAATTAGTCTTGATAACCCAAAAGTATAGGGGATCGCAACAGCTTTCGAGGGTAGAGTATTCAACCCAAATTTATTGATTCGACACAAGGGGAGCCAAAGAATATTCTTGAGTATTAGCAGTTGAGTTGTCAATTCAACCACACCTGGATAACTTAGTATCTGCAGCAAAGTGTTTAGTAGCAGAAGTGGTATGATAATAATAGTAGCGGTAGCAAAAGTAAAAGTAAATGTTTTGGGGTTTTTGTAGTAGTTGTAACAGTAGCAACGGAAAAGTAAATAAGCGAAGAACAATATGTAAAAAGCTCGTAGGCAATGGATCAGTGATGGATAATTATGCCGGATGCGATTCCTCATGCAATAGTTATAACATAGGGTGATATAGAACTAGCTCCAGCTCATCAATGTAATGTAGCCATGTATTCCATAAATAGTCATACATGCTTATGGAAAAGAACTTGCATGACATCTTTTGTCCTACCCTCCCGTGGTAGCGGGGTCCTAGCGGAAACTAAGGGATATTAAGGCCTCCTTTTAATAGAGAACCGGAACAAAGCATTAACACATAGTGAATACATGAACTCCTCAAACTACGGTCATCACCGAGAAGTATCCCGATTATTGTCACTTCGGGGTTGTCGGATAATAACACATAATAGGTGACTATAGACTTGCAAGATAGGATCGAGAACACACATATATTCATGAAAACATAATAGGATCAGATCTGAAATCATGGCACTCGGGCCCTAGTGACAAGCATTAAGCATAGCAAAGTCATAGCGACATCAATCTCAGAACATAGTGGATACTAGTGATCAAACCCTAACAAAACTAACTTCATTACATGGTAAATCTCATCCAGGCCATCATCGTCTAGCAAGCCTACGATGGAATTACTCATGCACGGCGGTGAGCATCATGAAATTCGTGATGGAGGATGGTTGATGATGACGACGGCGACAAACCCGCCTCTCCGGAGCCCCGAACGGACTCCAGATCAGCATTCCCGAGAGAGATTAGGGCTTGGCGGCGGCTCCGTGTCGTGAAACGCGATGAAACTTTCTCCTTGATTTTTCTCTCCCCGAGACGGTATATATGGAGTTGGAGTTGAGGTCGAGAGGTGTCCAGGGGGCCCACGAGATAGGAGGGCACACCCTAGGGGGGTGCTCCCTGTCTTGTGGACAGCCCGTGGGCCCCCTGGCCTTCATTCTTTTGCCAAAAATTCTTATTAATTCTGAAAAGTGCCTCCGTGGATTTCCAGGACATTCCAAGAACTTTTCTTTTCTACACATAAAACAACATCATGGCAGTTCTGCTGAAAACAGCGTCCGTCCGGGTTAGTTTCATTCAAATCATGCAAGTTAGAGTCCAAAACAAGGGCAAAAGTGTTTGGAAAAGTAGATACGTTGGAGACGTATCACTACCCCATTACACAACTACACCAGCACCAAGTTTCACATGCAACATCTAGAACCTTTCGAAATTAGCATCATAGATGTTATATAGATAGATGCATCTCATCGGGAAAACTGCTGAAGCGGAAGGCGAATATTGAGCCTTCATTGATGTTGAAGGTCTTTGCAACTTTAGGCCAGTGCCTGTGGATGATTTCCCGTCCATCCTTTGTCCTCTTCATGAACACTTCAATATTGAACCGTGGATGTTGTATGAATACCTTCCCCGCCTCCTGTCCATACAGGTGGTTTGAGAGGTAATCATCAGTGAACTGTTTTGGAAAGGCCTGAAAACAAGGATGTGCATAAATATCTTCTCTATTTTGGAAATGGGGCAAAGGAATAAAAAAGACAAGGTATGATAGTTAGTACCATCCTATAGTGAACTGATGTCTTCTTCATTGTGCAGACAAAGATCTAGTTGTTTTTTGTCGCCAATTTCTTTATCCTAACAATCTTTCTGAGTTTCTTGACTTGATTAATATTCATGGACAACTCATTTCCCCAAGGCAAAGGGCAAGAGACCAAGAGGTTCGAAGCATCAACAAGCAGATCAGAAAGGACGAAGGACAAGTCAGAGAAGCAAGATACCGTCAAGAAAGAAGCCTCCCTTGTCGGGTGGGCGAGCTCGGCAAGGGTGAGGCCACCCCCAGAATGAGGTGACCTAAACATCCTGGCAGAGCCTGCCGGGACTCGCGGAAGCCAGATCACCTCACCAACTACTCCAAAATGACCGACGTCGTCGATCATCATGGTGTCAAGCCGCAGAGTGATTGAGTGGCAGCCATTCGCCACATGGCAGCCGCTCTCTACCAAGAAAACCCACAGATGGCACCCGTCCTATGATGTGTCAGACGAGCAGGCGTGGAGCTGGCAAGATAGCCCGGCAAGCCTTGCCGGGCGACCAACGACAAGACCTTAAGAGGCACATTAAATGCGCACTGTCAGCCTGCAGAGTTAGGTATGATAGCACTATTTGCTATCTCAACAGCGTCTAATGACTAATTTGCCACTGTGGTGACCCCTTAGCCTATAAAAGGAGGCCCATGGCAACAGTTTGAGAGGTTGGAAAGTTAGACCACTCGCACCCTCACACGCATGTAGTCGTTGCTGCCCTGAGGCAACCCTTGCCGGGCAGGTCTACTATGCACTACCACCACTTTTCCACCACTAATCCACCAAAGCAGGAGTAGGGTTTTATGCCTCACGGCGGCCGGAACCTGGGTAAAACTGCCCGTGTGATCTTTGCCGCACTGCTCCCACATTGGTTTGCTCTTTGTGCAACGCGACTCCCCCTGCCGAACCAGCAAGGCGCTGCCCTGGCCCCATAGGTGGTCGTGGTTTCCCGTGACACACATGCATCCAAAATCAGAACCGTGTTTAATGTATCCACCATCGCAAATGATTCACATCTTTTTTACGGTTTTTTTACATCACCGTTTGCGATTAATGCATCGCACACAGTTTCTTAGAAGGGTCTCTAATTGTAGTGTCACGTCAGCAGCATCCTATAGTAGTGACAATTTCTCCATTCGAGGACATCCGTTTGTTGTTTTTTGATTGTCTTGGTTTTATTGGCCAAATGGATGGACAAGAATTCCTAAGAACCTTCTCTAGCCATCTATACTTTTTCTATTCTCAAACTCCATTCATGCTACATCACAAAAAGTCAACAAGTCTTTTCAGACCCTCCGGGTGAGGAGCACTCGGAGTCACCGATCCGTCAAGGGCTGCTTTCCAAAACCTTCTTGTGAATTTTAGTCAGACAAACTCACTCCTATTTGGTCCCACCAAAATCACCAGATTGATCTAGGTTTTCATCTCGGTGATACCGATTAGAATGACTCGATCCCATCGAGTTGCACTAACTGCATGCAGTTTTGCATCTCGGCGCCACGAAACAATTCCATTCGGTGCCACCGACACCAACTGGGTACATATAACCCGCGAAACCGTACGGTTGAAAACTTCTTCAAACCACATGAGCTCGCGCCCTAGTGTTGCCGCCCCTTGGTCTCCGGATCATCGGCATCTCCGCCTGTGCGTCTCCGTCGGAGGTCTCCATCCCCGTCAATGGAAATCTTCACCACCGTTGTCGCCGTAGTGAATCGTCACCAACTTAGGGTACGGTTTGACATCTTTGTGCCATTCCCCTTTCCGATTCAATGCACAAAGATATTGCCCAGCTTCTTGCCATGAATGAGATGCTTCTATCCACAGAGAAACTTCCTTAGAATAGCTTTGATGAAAAAAAAATTTAGGGTTAGGTTTTCGCCGAGCTCATCTAGGACCGACCGAAATGAAGTTTTCGGCGCCACCGATTGGCCCTGGCCATTGCACTAAGTACAACTCTGTGCCACCAAAGTGTACTGATCGGTGAGACCGGAAGCAAAACCTCAATGAAACCCTAGCATCTTGGAGTCACCGAACTGCAACTCGATCTGACCGATGTTGTGTGTTTAGACTCTGTCAGTGCTTCGGTGTCATCGAGATTTTCATATTGGTAGTTCCGAAATGCTTTCTGCAGAAAACTAAAACTAAAGTTTTGATTCAAATTTTTTGCAAAACAATCTGCTTTTTTGTGATGCTCATCCACTCTGCCCATACCTATCTATTCACAGGGTTTGTCTGCAAGATGTCCGAAGCAAGTGAAAGCCAGAACAGGTCAGAGGAGGAGGTCAATCTCAGTGAGGGCACAAGCCCTAGTGGAAGCTATAATGAGGGCAGCATAAGCACTCCTAGTAATCTGCCCAAAGCTGCCACTAGACAAAGAAAGAAGAGAACCTTAGAAAGTGAGGATGATGATTTTGTGGTTGAAGAAGAGGTCACTTCCACAAAGAATAAAGTGCTCAACAAGGAGTATGCTGCTGCTGCCACAAAGCCAGGTCTCCAGAAGTAAGCCCCTGCAATGAGAGTTCCTATGTCTAAGGCTAGGAAATCAATAGTTCCACAAGAGACTACAAAATTTACTCTTGAGCCAAGAGAAGAAGATGGAGTTGCTGATGGGAAGAAGAAGAAGAGGAAATAAAGAGCAAAGAAGACAATTGCCAAAGTGATTGGCAGACCATCCATGATGGTGGATGATGGAGATGAGGAGGAAGAGTGATGTAGGGCGGAACCCTAGGGGCTGATCTTTCACATTTGGAGAGGATCCCTACGAGGAACACAAAGAACACAAGGAGGGGAACGAGAGAAAAACACTCAACCGACAAGAATAAAAGTCACACCTGTGCCAGATCATCGAAACACAAGGAGAGATACAAGATCCAAGTCCAACAAAGGACGATATAAAGGGTAACCGGTTCTTCTCCGTGAGGAGGTCTTGATGATGGTCTTCTCCGGATGGAGGTCTTGAATCCTGGTGGATCTTCTCCAAAGAGGTGTCGGTCCCTCACAAGGAGTAGATCCGGATGGATGAGTGAGGCTCTATCTCACAAATGAGCTAAATCAACGCTAGCCCTAGCTAGGAGGTGGGAGAGGTCTATTTATAGTCATAGTGCAAAGGAGGGGCGAAGTGAAGGGGTACATGGGCATCAGCCCGCAACTGGACGCAACCAGGGTCCGAACGTCCATGAAGCGCCGGTCGTCCAGAGACTCGCGGGGTCCCGGACGTCCAAGGGTCTTCGGATATCCGTAGATTCTGTTCTGTGGTCGCTGGCACGGTCGTATGGACTTCTTTGGATTTCCGTAATTTTGGTTCTGTTGGGGAAGGGCCGGACGTCCGGAAGGGCTCGGTCATCCGGGCCTTGGAATGGTCGGACGTCCGGGCTGGTCCGGTCATCTAGAGCCTGTAGCTCTGGCCTGCCTCTCTTCTCTTGGTTGTAGCGACCACCAGGGGTCGGACGTCCGGGCTGGGCCGATCGTCCGGGGCCTGTAGCTTCCAAAGCAGCTCTTCTCCTTGATCTTCACGCTTGGTGTCCTCGCCGTCTTGGCCATTGAATGAAGCTGTTCCGTGGCTCCCTTCCAAGCACCTGATCACACATAGGGTCTTCTCATGAGGTAGTATCCATGTCTCGTGTGTAGGGACAGGGAGTTCGCAGAGGAGTGAGTTCACCTTATCTTCGATAGTGTAACATCCCAAAATTCTAAATTTTGGAATGTTATAATAAATAGATAGTTTTGATTGATAGTTTGATTGATTGACTGAAAGTGAGTGAATTTGAAACTTTTTGAAAGTTAAATGAGAGGGAATAAAAGGACTTTCCCAAACTTTCATTTTTTTTCTTTTCTGATCTTCATGAATTCAAATTCTTTTCAAATACAAAACCCTTGAGCGAAGATGATATGACTTCTTCCATTTAATTAAATGAAAGGGTATTTGAAAATATTTGAATTTCGTTTGGAGATATTTCGATTCATAAACTTCATGCAACTCAATGATTTTCATGAGAGAAGATAGAATGACTTCTTCAAATTATATGAAATATGAGTTGGGAGTTTTAAAAGAATTAAATTCAAAGCCCTTTTGAATTTATTCTCAATTTGGAGTTATTTGAGTTTTATTGAAATTATTTTTCTCCAAAAATAAAATATATGGAAAATAGGGTAACATGATTCCCTAGATCACACAGTTGGAGAGAAATAAATTTGAAATCATTATGGTTTTTTTAAAATGATTTTTATTGGATTTTATTAGAGCAATGGCACTGTTTGATTTATTTGAATTTTTTGTGGATTTTATTTGATGATATATTAATGTTCACGTTGTAGAAAATCTTTTTCTGCAAATTTTGGTATATTATATGCCTATATAATATTTCTATTCATTTAGTTTTATTTTTGTTTGTCTGTATTTTTTTTAAAAAAACTCTCTCTTTGCCGACTGGGCCGGCCCAGCTCCCTGCCAGGCCGCGGCCTAGCCCGCTCGTCTCCCGCCATCCCCGAGCTGCGCTTGTGTCCGCCGCCGCCACGGATGCGCTGCCGCCGCCTCAACGTCCGTGACCGTCCCGGTCTCCTCTGCCCCCTTCCCCACGCCACCACTCGCCCTCCTCTCCTATAAATCCGGAGCCCCGGACCCCCCGGCCCTCTTTTCTCCTCCTCCCGCCGATCGCCAGACTTTCATGGGAAGCTGCCCATTGGCGAGATCCACTCGCCGCAGCCGCCGCCATGACGCCGACAACCGCCCGACGCCACCACTGGTCCGCCGTCTCGCGCCGCCCTCCCGACGTCTTCTTCGCCGCCCGACAACAACGAGCCGCCGCCCGGCCGACCGAACCACTGCCGCCGCCATCTCGCGGAATCCCGCCGCCAACCGGAGCCGCCGCGGTTGGTTTTTCTCGACCGCCGCCCGAACCGGTATAACCTCCCGGTCCGGTTTATTTCTTCTAGGTTTCTTCGGTTTTTCCTTTAGGCGGTTTTATTTTTTTAGATTTCATTATTTAGTGCTCATTCATTAGTTAGCTTCTTTAGCGAACAATTTTCGTTAGTTAGCTTCCCGCAGCGAACGTTCGTTCTGTAGAGTTTTTCTTTTTCTTTTTATTTTCGGCCAGGGACCCATGTGTGAGTATTATATTTACAGTTTAGTCCCTGATTTTCTTTTTAGCACAACTTCTTGCTGGTTTATCCAAATCCACCGAAACCAACGTCCACCACTTCGTTATGATCCCCTCTATCTAGATAAACAACTTAAACATGTTTTTGAAAGTTTAAAATTTGAATTTCAAACAGTTTGTATTTAAACTTTGTTTGATTGTAGCTTGAGTTTTATAACTCTGTTTGAGTTGATTCTTTTTGCAAATCGAAGCTCTTGACCTAAACTTTCTGATAAGGCCAAATTCACATAGTTTTGGTACTGTTAGAAATTGTTTTATGCTGCAAGAGTTATTTGCTTGGTTTTGATGTTTTCTGAGTTCTTCTCTTCGATTCTTTTGAGTGATTGCTTAGGTGTGGTTACTATTGCTTGCTTACTATAGATTGACGAGAGTGTGACGAGTAGAACTATCAAGAGTTTTGAGTGCGAATCATCTTCATAAACATTCCAGGCAAGTTCACACTTTGATCATATCCCTTTTATTACCCAGTTTTATTGCATTAGTTCAATCCACCAATCAATTGCATGGTTAGGATCTGATTTAAATTGTGGGTTTTGGGAAGTAGTTGAGGTACTACCTATTACTTGTTTTATTATCAAAACCCTTGGGAGTTACTTCTACGTTTGCTTATTATGCCATGCTATGCTCGTAGACGTGGATTGGGTTTGAGTGAATATCCGTGCCATGCTATGCTCATAGACGTGGATTGGGTTTGAGTGCATATCCATGACAAATGTGAGGTTGATAAATAATGGTTTATTTAAAGTGGCAACATTAATACACATCTGGGTGGATTGAGGTACCTGGTTATTCCAGGATTGCCTGTCTAGGCACCTGGGTAGACCAGGATTGCCTGTTTTTTTCATGGACCGCCACCCAGGCTCAAAGGGATCTTAAGATTATTCATGCTAGAAACTTCCGTGTGCAGCCACATGCTATTATTGGCTCTAGCATAGTTGACAAGGTTGTGCGAACTCTTACAGTGGTAGACTAGCAGATGTAGATTGGTACGGTCTACCCATCGTAAGGTGCTAGCGCTTCTGAAAGACTATGTCTCGGTCATCTGTTTCTCAAACAACATGTAGTGCGAGAATCCCAATGGAGGAGATCGAGTCATGTGGGGAAAAGTGCGCAAACCTCTGTAGAGTGTACAAACTAATCATGATTAGCCATGTCCCCGGTTATGGACATCTTGAGTATCTAGTACCTGGATTATCATGTGAATCTCATCATGTTACTTTAATTAATATTGTTTGGTTTTAATGATGATGCTTAATTGGGATTGAGAATGCTGTCAACCATTCTCAATGTTTAACAACCACCATGATAGTTAAATAATTTTATTCCTTTGCAGTAGGAAAAAATTGGCTTTACACAAACTGTAACCATAGAGCTTTTTCCACCAGCCAAATATGCATGTAGTGATAGCCATATTTCATCATTGCTCTATGGTGTGAATTTGCCAGTACATTCAATGTACTGACCCTTTGTGGCTGCAACGTCTCATGTTGCAGGATCTTACGACGAGTAAGTGATACGTTAGGGTTACGATTTCTACACTCAACTTTGCCGTTGGTGTTGATGGGAGTCCGCAACCTTATTACTTCCGCTATTTTGGATTGAGGTAATAGTATTTACGTTACTCTATACATGTGATTTACCTCTGTTATAAATCCTCGAGTACTGTGTGTGTCAGCATACCGATCCAGGGATGACACTTAAGCACAGAGACTTGATCCATTTGGGTCGGGTCGCTACAAGATGGTATCAGAGCACATATTGACTGTAGGACGTGACCCTAGAAACTGGCAAGCCCATAGGAAAGATTTTCTTTACAACTTTCTTTTTCAAAAAGATCTTTTACCTCTCTTCTCTTCTGAGCTTATTCAAATATTCCCTTTTAGTGAGAGACTATACCCTTTTCCCCTATGGACCACTTGAAGATTCGATTGATGAGACCACTCCAAGAGGTACAAGATATCGGACAACTAAGACCATTCGGAATGAAGAGGATTTTACCATACACTATGATAATAGAAACTACAACTGTTGAAGACTCTGAAGACTAGGAGAATTTCAAGGCTCTGAATAATTTCCAGATTTTTATGACCAAAGAAGGCTACACTTATGGAACTTGGCAGACTATGGAAGCTGTCAATACCCGAGATCAAGGTGTATCGAAGAAAGACCTGAACATGGAGCATTAGAACTCAAAGTTTTGTCAAGAAAACCCTAAGGCAGGAGATATCAACTATGGAATAAGTTCATGTCAATGACGAGGGCAGAAATACGGATATCCAAGATGTTATCGCTCTCTTATGCTATTATTACCGTGTTGAGTTAAGCATGCATTCCTTCGGAAGTATTGGATGGTAGAAGGCTGATGGAGCATCTGTCAGCAAAGGATGCAGTTTTAACCTTAGCCGGTGTATCACCAGGATCTGGAGTATTACATCATGAAGTTTAAGATGGAACTTCAGGAAGTTGTATTTGATAAGGGAGCATTTTGTGAGAACTCAGGACCTTGAAGCTGAAAGTAGACAAGCTGGAGGAACAAAACCTCGAGATACCGGATATTTGTCAGGAACTGAAGGACATTAGGACCATGGTTCATGCCAAGGATGTTGAAACCCAGAAGTTTGGAATGCAACCCCAGAAATATTAAAGGATGTCATGAGAGAGTTCGCGTCAACAGAGATGATTTGGCAAAAGAACTTGAGAAGGACAAGCATGATCAGAAGGAGCCACCGGAGACATGACCAAGACTTGAAGAGTTTGATGACGTTGAGATCTATAGACCATTAGAAGACCCAACCCCTGTTATATACTTACGTTAGATGCAATGATTGTGAGCTGTCATTTGTTTGTTGTTTTTCCGACAGCCACAATAAAATCTGTCTTTTCAAAAATATTGTTGCTTCGCTGTCTATCTCTCTTATCCCACCCCAAACCCATGGACCCAATAGAGGATGAATGGAGATGAGCTTATATTTTCTGGACCGATGAGTCAATTGGAGATGGACCAATGGATTCAGAACGTCGAGGATCATATGGAGAATAACCCTATAGCCGGAAAGGATATGGCCCAGCATGCTCTTCAATGCTTTGAAAGAGGTGCTGCTACTTGGTGGAGGATGTACCAAACCATCAATGGATGGCAAGGAGTAACCACTTGGAAAGAATTTTAGCTGACTCTGCAAAAATCTCGGTTTGTGTCCCAGAAGTTGAAACCTTATGGAAAGGATATGAAGAAACCTTGTGCATACAAGCTTTGTGGAGAAATAGGACACAACCATAAATAAAACAAGGACGAATACCCTCATAAGAGGAGGATTACCAAAGGAGTTAGACGAGGATCTCAGGGAACTTTGGTTGGAGATTGTTCCCAAAGGTTTTGTTGCAGCAATGGAAGTACAGTCTACATTATTGGGAAAGACTCGTGAAGCTTAGAAGGATGACAAGAGATTGATGAGATAAAAGAGAGGATGAGCAAAGGAAAGGCCAAAGGTTTTCGTAAGGATGAGAACGACATCTTATGGTTCGAGGACCGTGTATATGTTCCCAATAATGCAAAGATCAGGAAGTAAATACTTCAAGAGGCTCATGACTCACCATACTCGATTCAACCTGGAAACACAAAGATGTATTTGGATTTGAAGGAGTGTTTATGGTGGACTGGTATTGCGGAGTATGTAGTCGTAGGTGATGTATGCCAGAGTAAAAGTAGAGCATCAGAAGCCAGCAGGATTACTACAGCCTATGCTGATACCCGAATGGAAGTGGGATAAGCTTGGCATGGATTTCATTACTGGATTTCCCAGAACCCGATCAGGATATAATTCTATCTGGGTTAGTAGTTGATTCGCTTGACCAAAGTGGCTCACTTTATCCCAGTGAAAACCACCTATACAAGTGAGAAGTTGGCCAAGATATATTTGACCAGGATCGTATGTCTGCATGGAGTTCTAAGGACCATCGCATCAGATAGAGGAACACAGTTTACCTCAAAGTTTTGGAATCAGCTGCACCAGACTTTGGGTACTAGGCTAGAGTTCAGTACAGCCTTTCATCCGCAGACACATGGATAAATCGAGAGAGTCAATCAGATTCCGGAGGACATGTTGAGAGCGTGTGCGCTAGATTATGGATCTAGTAGTGATGATAATCTACCTTACGTGGAGTTCTCATACAACAACAGTTACCCAGCCAGTTTGAAGATGGCCCCTTTTTAAGCTTTGTATGGGAGAAGGAGACAGACACCGTTGATGTGGGATGAAGTTGGAGACCATCAATTGTTTGGATCAAATGTGATCAAGGATTGAGAAGAGATGTTAAGTTGCTTCGAAATAGACTGAAGGTAGCTCAGTCCTAGCAGAAGAGTTAAGTAGGCTCAAAAATGCAAGGAGGAAGTCTATGAAATTGGAGACAGAGCATGTCTTCGTGTGTCCCCTCTGCGAGGAGTTAAATGATGTGGAGTCAAGGAAAAGCTAGCCCCGATATTTGTAGGACCATACCGAGTTTGGAGCGTATGGGAGAAGTGTCCAACAAGTTGGAGTCACCCGAAGCACTGTCAGGAGTTCATGATGTGTTTCACATTTCCCAGTTGAAGAAGTGCCATGCAGGGATGGACAATATTCCCCCGTAAGGACGCTTGACCCTGGAAATGATAATGATGTTCCACGAAGTGGAGTATGGACTTCGTAAGTATAAGTTTTATCTCGGTATGTTGGATATCCCACGAGGAATGAAGAGATGAATTACTATTGGATATAAAGGAGATATGATGTTGGAAATATGGATCAATAGAAATTCCATGATGAGTCTGAGTAATCACGTCTTAGTTTGGTACAAATAGAAGGAAGAAAGACATTACAATTGGATGGATTTTGAGAATGCTAGGAAGATGGAAGTTGAATGTTGGAATAACGATCAGTTGCCCAGAGGATGAGTTCAAGGTTTACAAGTGATGAGATGGGCCATAACCCATAGGCCCGAGGACCTGCCAAGAAGCAAGCACACTCTTGCTGAAGGAAAACCCCTGGAAGAGGATATGCCTTTACCCACAGACGATTTTATAGGAGTAACGCAAAACCTGAGAGTTGTGAAGGAACTATAGTTGTTTGTTTGGCTTGCAGAATCAATGGATTTATCCGAACTTGGTTCGTCGACAAGAGAAATTCTGCAATGCTTGTGAGTATGACCGAGTGTTAGAATGCGAGATTCGCTAAACCATGTACAAGGTAATGATTTGGGTGCGGGATGGATTGGTCACCATACCGACTTACTCTTATTATTTGCCTTGCTATATGGGATGGTAAATCTGAGTGACTTACCTATAGTAGAGAGACAACGATATTAAACCTTGTTTGAACATTAGAATGGTATAAGTATTTTTCCCTTTTACAAGGCAGTTGTCGCCAATCGTAGGTCATACGGTGAGGTTCAACCCAGACCCATTTTCTGCAGGAGAAACCATAAACTGTTGACCACCATGAGATATCGATAGCTGTTTAGTATTGGCGCCAGACCCGTCAGCTAAGAAGACCCAGTCTCGAAATAACCGTACCAAGATGAAAGGACAGAAGCATTGAGGAATAGGTTAAGCCACTACCGGAAGAGCCAGAGAAGGAATTTTCTCGAGAATCTAAGAAGACCGACACTGTCAGGATTAAGGATGGAGTATATGAGTTTTGATGGAACCGTAACCATGCTTCTAAGGGTGGTAGCACCCGAGACCCCTGGAGACGATCGATGGATTTTGAAGACCCCAAACCCTAACCTATTTCTTGCTAGCCTCTCTGAATCTCGAGGATGAGATTGATTTTAAGGGTGGTAGGTTTGTAACATCCCAAAATTCTAAATTTTGGAATGTTATAATAAATAGATAGTTTTGATTGATTGTTTGATTGATTGACTGAAAGTGAGTGAATTTGAAACTTTTTGAAAGTTAAATGAGATGGAATAAAAGGACTTTCCCAAACTTTCATTATTTTTATTTTCTGATCTACATGAATTCAAATTCTTTTCAAATACATAACCCTTGAGCGAAGATGATATGACTTCTTCCATTTAATTAAATGAAAGGGTATTTGAAAATATTTGAATTTCGTTTGGAGATATTTCGATTCATAAACTTCATGCAACTCAATGATTTTCATGAGAGAAGATAAAATGACTTCTTCAAATTATATGAAATATGAGTTGGGAGTTTTAAAAGAATTAAATTCAAAGCCCTTTTGAATTTATTCTCAATTTGGAGTTATTTGAGTTTTTTTCAAATTATTTTTCTCCAAAAATAAAATATATGGAAAATAGGGTAACATGATTCCCTACATCAGAAAGTTGGAGAGAAATAAATTTGAAATCATTGTGGTATTTTTAAAATGATTTTTATTGGATTTTATTAGAGCAATGGCACTGTTTGATTTATTTGAATTTTTTGAGGATTTTATTTGATGATATATCAATGTTCACGTTGTAGAAAATCTTTTTTTTGCAAATTTTGGTATATTATATGCCTATATAATATTTCTATTCATTTAGTTTTATTTTTGTTTGTCTGTATTTTTTTTTAAAAAACTCTCTCTTTGCCGACTGGGCCGGCCCAACTCCCTGCCAGGCCGCGGCCCAGCCCGCTCGTCTCCCGCCGTCCCCGAGCTTCGCTCGTGTTCGCCGCCGCCACGGATGCGCTGCCGCCGCCTCGACGTCCGTGACCGTCCCGGTCTCTTCTGCCCCCTTCCCCACGCCACCACTCGCCCTCCTCTTCTATAAATCTGGAGCCCCGGACCCCCCGGCCCTCTTTTCTCCTCCTCCCGCCGATGCGCCACACTCGCCAGGAACTACCGCTACCGGCAAGATCCACTCACTGCAGCCGCCGCCCGCGACGCTGACAACCGCCGCCAACGCCACCACCGCGTCCGCCGTCTCGCGCCGCCCCTCCCCGACTACTTCGCCGCCGCCCGCGACGACCAGAGCCGCCGCCTCGGCCGAATCTGAACCACTACAGCCGCCGTCTCGCCGGAATCCCGCCGCCGCCAACCGGAGCCGCCGCGGTTGGTTTTTCACGACCGACACCCGAACCGGTATAACCTCCCGGTCCGGTTTATTTCTTCTAGGTTTCTTCGGTTTTTCCTTTAGGCGGTTTTATTTTTTTAGATTTCATTATTTAGTGCTCATTCATTAGTTAGCTTCTTTAGCGAACAATTTTTGTTAGTTGGCTTCCCGCAGCAAACCTTCGTTCTGTAGAGTTTTTCTTTTTCTTTTTATTTTCGGCCAGGGACCCATGTGTGAGTATTTTATTTATAGTTTAGTCCCTGATCTTCTTTTTAGCACAACTTCTTGCTGGTTTATCCAAATCCCCCGAAACCAACGTCCACCTCTTCGTTATGATCCCCTCAATCCAGATAAACAACTTAAACATGTTTTTGAAAGTTTAAAATAAGAATTTCAAACAGTTTGTATTTAAACTTTGTTTGATTGTAACTTGAGTTTTATAACTCCGTTTGAGTTGATTCTTTTCGCAAATCAAAGCTCTTGACCTAAACTTTCTGTAAGGCCAAATTCACATAGTTTTGGTACTGTTAGAATTTTTTTATGCTGCAAGAGTTATTTTCTTGGTTTTGATGTTTTCCGAGTTCTTCTCTTCGATTCTTTTGAGTGATTGCTTATGTGTGGTTACTATTGCTTGCTTACGATAGATTGACCGGAGTGTGACGAGTAGAACTATCAAGAGTTTTGAGTGCGAATCATCTTCATCAACATTGCAGGCAAGTTCACACTTTGATCATATCCCTTTTATTACCCAGTTTTATTGCATTAGTTCAATCCACCAAACAATTGCATCGTTAGGATTTGATTTAGATTGTGGGTTTTGGGAATTAGTTGAGGTAGTACCTATTACCTGTTTTATTATCAAAACCCTTGGGAGTTACTTCTACGTTTGCTTATTATGCCATGCTATGCTCGTAGACGTGGATTGGGTTTGAGTGAATATCCATGACACATGTGAGGTTGATAATTAATGGTTTATTTAAGGTGGAAACATTAATACACATCTGGGTGGATTGAGGTACCTGGTTATTCCAGGATTGCCTGTCTAGGCACCTGGGTAGACCAGGATTGCCTGTTTTTTTCATGGACCGCCACCCAGGCTCAAAGGGATCATAAGATTATTCATGCTAGAAACTTCCGTGTGCAGCCACATGCTATTATGGGCTCTAGCATAGTTGACTAAGTTGTGCGAACTCTTACAGTGGTAGACTAGCAGATGTAGGGGATGTAGGTTGGTACGGTCTACCCATCGTAAGGTGCTAGCGCTTCTAAAAGACTATTTCTCGGTCATCCGTTTCTCAAACAACATGTAGTGCGAGAATACCAACGGAGGAGATCGAGTCATGTGGGGAAAAGTGCGCAAACCTCTGCAGAGTGAACAAACTAATCATGATTAGCTGTCCCCGGTTATGGACATCTTGAGTATCTAGTACCTGGATTATCATGTGAATCTCATGATGTTACTTTAATTAATATTGTTGGGTATTAATGATGATGCTTAATTGGGATTGAGAATGCTGTCAACCATTCTCAATGTTTAACAACCATCATGATAGTTAAATAATTTTATTCCTTTGCAGTAGGGAAAAAATGGCTTTACGCAAAACTGTAACCATAGAGCTTTTTCCACCAGCCAAATATGCATGTAGTGATAGCCATATTTCATCATTTCTCTATGGTTTGAATTTGCCAGTACATTCAATGTACTGACGCTTTGTGGCTGCAACGTCTCATGTTGCAGGATCTTACGACGAGTAAGTGATACGTTAGGGTTACGATTTCTACACTCAACTTTGCCATTGGTGTTGATGGGAATCCACAACCTTGTTACTTCCGCTATTTTGGATTGAGGTAATAGTATTTACGTTACTCTATACATGTGATTTACCTCTGTCATAAATCCTCGAGTACTGTGTGTGTCAACATACCGATCTAGGGATGACACTTAAGCACAGAGACTTGATCCATTTGGGTCGGGTCGCTACAGATAGCCTTTGCTCGAGCTCTTGTCATGGGTCCAAGTGGTGTTGTGGGAGATGTAGATACGTCCATGGGGATGATCATGGGATGCTCCACATCATCTCCCACCCTTGGGAAAGATCCAACCTCAGATCGAAAGTTTCATCACCATGGTATGGCGAGAAGTCCTTGACGTTGAAGATGTCGCTCACGTTGCACTTGTCTTGTGGGAGGTTGATCTTGTAAGCGTTGTTGTTGTAGTGTGCTAGCACATTGAAGGGTCCATTGGCTCGAGGTAGAAGTTTGGACTTACGTTCGTTGGGGAAGCGGTCCTTGCAAAGGTGTAGCCACACGAGATCGCTAATGTTGAAGATCATGGGTTGCTTGTTGATGTTGAGCTTGGACGCTAGTCCTTGTACTTGGCGCTCGATGGTGTGCCTTGTATCTTCGTGCATCTTCTTGTGGTAGCTTGCTCATGCACTCGCGTCGAGGTTGGTGCACTCTGGTAGTGGAAGAGGTAGAATGTCCAATAGGGACCACGGGTTGAAGCCTTAGATGACCTCGAAAGGGGACTTGCCAGTAGTCGAATGTCTTGCACGGTTGTAGGCGTACTCAGCGATGGGTAGACATGCCTCCCACTCCTTGATGTTCTTCTTGATCAACATGCGAAGTAGAGTGGAGAGCGTACGGTTCGTCACCTCCGTTTGGTCGTCGGTTTGCGGATGGTATGCCGAAGAGAATAGGAGCTTGATTCCGAGCTTGGCGCATAGCGTCTTCCAAAAGTAACTCAAGAACTTGAGGTCGCGGTCTGAGATGATTGTCTTTGGTACTCCATGGAGTCGCAAGATTTCACTACAAAAGAGATTGGCAACATGTGAAGCATCGTCTATCTTTTTGCAAGGAATGAAATGTGCCATTTTAGACCAAACACAGAATCCTTTCCATTTTGAGTTCTAGGCAAACCAAGTACAAAATCCATGCTAATGTCTTCCCAAGGTTGATAAGGAATAGGAAGAGGCATGTAAAGACCATGGGATTGAGCTTTAGACTTAGCTTTGCAACATGTAGAGCATCTGTTGGTGAAGCGTGAGACGTCGCGGAACATCTTGGGCTAAAATTAGTTCTTGGAGAGCGTGGCGAATGTCTTGTCGCGTCCAAAGTGTCCCATGCGTCCACATCCATGAGCCTCTTGCAAAAGGATCAAACGAAGAGAAGACTCGGGAATGCAAAGTTTGTTTGCTCTCATAAGATAATCATCCTTGATTTAATATCTTTCCCAATATGTATGCGTCAAACACTTAGCACAAGGATTAGCAAAGGAAGGATCATTCGCATACAGGTCTTTTATGTGCTCAAAGCAAATAATATTCAACTCAAGTTTGGTGACAAGCATGCATATGCGAGAAAGTGCATCCGCAACTACATTTTCCTTACCCTTAATGTACTTGATCACATAGGGAAAAGATTAAATAAATACACTCCATTTGGCATGAGGCTTGTTCAACTTAGTTTGACCTTTTAAGTACTTAAGCTTTTCATGATTGGTATGGATGACAAACTCATGAGGTCCAAGATAATGTTCCCAAAGATGTAGCACACGCACTAAAGCATACAATTCTTTGTCATAGACGGGATAGTTAATTTGAGCACCGGAGAGTTTTTCACTAAAGTATGCAATGGCTCGTTTTTCTTGCATCAAAACTCCTCCAATTCCTGTACCACTTGCATCGCAATGAACCTCAAAAGTTTGTGAAAGTTGGGAAAAGCAAGAATCGGAGAATGAGTAAGCAAAGATTTGACCTCATCAAAAGCGGTAGATTGCAAAGATCCACAAACAAAAGGAGCATTTTTCTTACTCAAGGCATGCAAAGGAGCAACAATAGTGCTAAAGTTTTTCACAAAGCAACGATTAAAACCCGCAAGGCCAAGAAAGCTACACACTTGTTGCAAATTGTTGGGTTGGGGCCAAGTTTTAATTGCTTCAATTTTAGATTCATCAACATGGACACCCTTGGAAGAAACGAAGAAACCCAAGAATACAAGGTTGTCAACACCAAACATGCACTTTTTCATGTTGGCATAAAGACGTTCCTTGCGAAGTGTTTGCAAAACAGCCCTAACATGATTTAGATGCTCTTTCATAGATTAGCTAAAAACATGAATGTCATCAAAGTAAACCACAACAAACACTCCAATATAAGGTCGAAGCAAAAAATGCATAAGACGCATGAATGTACCGGGAGCTTCCGACAAACCCATAGGCATAACCAACCACTCGTACAAGCCAAATTTGGTTTTGAAAGTGGTTTTCCATTCATCACCTTCTTGTATGCAGATTTGATAATAGCCACTTTTAAGATCAGTTTTTGAGAAAATGGTGGCACCGCTAAGTTCCTCAAGCATATCATCTAAGCGAGGAATGGGATGCCTATAATGAACAGTAATAGCATTGATGGGTCTACAATCGGAGCACATGCGAAAACTACCATCTTGCTTGGGCACAAGTATAATGGGAACGACACAAGGGCTTAAGCTTTCACGTACATGTCCGTTGTCAATTTGTTGTTGTACTTGCCATTGGATCTCCTTAGTTTCTTCAGGGTTGTCGCAATATGGAGCTTTGTTTGGCAGAGGTGCTCCGGGGATGAGGTCGATTTGGTGCTCAATGCCTCGTAGTGGAGGTAGACCCGGAGGTAGCTCATCGGGGAAAACATCTTGGAATTCCTGCAAAAGAGAAGAAAACACTAAAGGTAGATCGTGAGAGGTGTTAGTTTTTGGTTCCCCATCCTTGCACACAAGGACAAAGTGCATAACACTCGATGGGTTCTCACACACTTCTCTGATCTCACTTTTGGTGGCAAATGGGACTAAGTTTTTCTTGTCGCTCATCATGGAGGTATTCGGTTTTGGCTTGTGGCTCTCACTCTCTTTTGGGTGGATCACTTTCTCACTCTTCTCTCCATGATGGGTGGCTTGCTTGTCGGCTATCGCTTGACTAGGAGACATAGGGTGTAGCACATACTCCTTCCCTTTCATCTTGAAGCTATAGTGATTGGTACGCCCATTGTGGATGACGCCGCGGTCGAATTGCCATGGTCGACCAAGAAGGAGGTGGCAAACAGACATCGGGATGACATCACACTCCAAAGTGTCCTCATGTGATCCAATTTTTAAGGAAACCTTGACCGTATGCTCAACCTTTATAGTGGAGCCATTGGACCTTGTATGGGTGCGGGTGCTTCATATTGACCAATTGTACCTTGGAGCATAGTTCTTCACTTGCCAAGTTGTGACAACTACCTCCATCGATGATGACCTTGACGGACCTTCCATTGATGTCGGCCTTGGTGTGGAAGATGTGGCATCATTGGTCTTCTTCTTGTTGATGCTGAAGAGTCAAGACTTTGGAGACAACGAGAGTGGGGCTCGAATCCTCATCACAAAAGACTTGGTCATCTTCATCTTCGTTCACACGCCGGTGCATGGACACTTGCTCAAGGGCTTCCATCTCCTCTTCACTCATGGAGTCATAGGTTCCATCATCGTTGAGGATCATGGTGTGCTTGTTGGTACATTGGAAAGACTTGTGGCCTCGGCCGCCGCAAGTGAAACACTTCAAGGAGCTTGTCTTGACGGTCTCATCGGTTGGAGTAGATGATAAAGTGCGCGACTTGAAGTTTCTTGTAGTAGGAGGAGGACGACTTGAGGTTGTCGAAGCTTTCTTGTAACTTGACTTGTCGTCGTTGCTTGTAGATGGATTGGTTGATATAGAAGTTGGAGGAGTCACTGAAACTTGGGTGTTGGAGAAGCCGTAAGTCTTAGATGAGTACTTGGCGTACTTGAAGTCATCTTGCCCTTGACGTTTCTCCTTGGTAGCTTGATGCACTAGCTCAATGAGGTTGGAGTAGGGTTGGAAGTCAGCAATCTTCTTGATGGGATGATTAAGACCATTCGAGAAGCGTGCCATAGTTTGCTCATCATCTTCCGTGACATTGGCTCGTATCATGGCTATCTCCATTTCCTTGTAGTATTCTTCAACACTCTTTGTTCCTTGCTTGAGGAGTTGGAGCTTCTTGAAAAGATCGCGGTTGTAGTTGGTGGGCACAAAGCATGCTCTCATGACATCTTTCATTTGAGCCCAAGTTGTGATTGGTGGTTCACCTCTTGCTTCTCGGCGCTCAAGGACTTGTTCCCACCATATGAGCACATAGTCTTGGAACTCAAGTGATGCCATAGCGATCTTCTTCTCTTCCTCATAGTTGTGCAAACGAAATATTTTTCAACCTTCAATGCCCATGATAGGTACTCTTCGGGATCATTGCTTCTATTGAACTTGGGCATGGTGAATTTTAGCTTGCCGTAGCGTTGCTCTTCATTGTGTTGTTGCCGAGGGTGATGATGACGCCCTTGACATGGAGGATAATCAACCTCATGTTGCTCTTGGCATGGAGGAAGTCCATGATCAACTTGCTCTTGGTGTGGAGGAAGTCCATGATCACCTTGCTCTTGTTGAACTTGAGGTTGAGGAGGAACTTGTTGGGTGAAAGTGCAACTAATCCCCGGGTGGTTTTGGTAATTAATAACAACATATATATCATTGAACTAATAGTTTCTTGAGTATCATTTCAGAAAGTTCAGTGATATGGGTATGGCTATGACTGAAGAAGTGGACCCCTCAAAATGCTAAGGCAAGCATTGGCAAAAGCTCAAGACTCCATTTTTGGTTTAGTGATCCAAGATCACATTGAGTCTATAGGAAAGCCAATACTATTAAAAGGGGATGAGGTTATGATAATGATCTGGTTGCTCAAAGTGCTTAGTGATATATCTCCTAAAATATCAGCAATCTTTCATTCCAACATACACTCATAAGTAATCTCGGTCCCACCGATTCCATAAACTCAGTCACACCGAGATGAACCACCTCAGCCAAATAGCCAAACCCTAGAAATCTCGGATTTTCCGATTCCAAACTCGGTCTCACCGAAACTAGTGTTGCCAAGCTTCAGAATCTTCTGTCATCAAATCGGTGTCACCGAGATGATAAAGTCGGTCCCACCGAGATTGGCAAACCCTAGTATTTGGAAGAATCGGACTCACCGAGATTGTATTTTCGGTCCCACCGAAAATCCCAACGTTCACAAGATTTGAACTTTCGGTCTCACCGAGTTGTCAACTTCGGTCTGACCGAGATTGGTCAAATGTGTGTAGCAGTTGGATTTTGTGTGGAGGCTATAAATACCCTCCACCTCCTCTTCATTCGTGGAGAGAGCCATCAGAAAGAACTACCACTCCTACCTTACATTTCTGAGAAGAAAACTACCTACCCTTGTGTTGAGATCAAGTTGCTCCACTCCCACCATATGAAACTTGATTTCTAGCCTTCCCAAGTTGCTTTCCACTCAATCCTTTCTTCCACCACAGCCAAATCAGTGAGGAGAGTTGAGTGTTGGGGAGATTATCATTTGAAGCACAAGAGCAAGGAGTTCATCATCACCAACACCATCTATTACCTTTTGGAGGGTGGTGCCTCCTAGATTGGTTAGGTGTCGCTTGGGAGCCTCCGTCAAGATGTGGAGTTGAACCAAGAAGTTTGTAAGGGCAAGGAGATCGCCTACTTCGTGAAGATCTACCCCGAGTAAGGCTAGTCCTCCGTGGGTGTATGCCATGATGGCATAGACAAGGTTGCTTCTTCGTGGACCCTTCGTGGGTGGAGCCCTCCGTGGACTCTCGCAGCCGTTACCCTCCGTGGTTTGAAGTCTCCATCAACGTGGATTGACGATAGCACCACCTATCGGAACCACGAGAAAAAATCTCCGTGTCTCCAAATTGAGTTTGCTCTTCTCCACCTCTCTTTACTACATGTGCAATTTACTTTCCGCTGCTTATACTCTAGAATTGCATGTGTAGGGTGATACTTGACTTGATCATCATTGTGAACTTGCCAAAAACTTGTCTTAATCAAAAGGCTGAATTTTTATATTGTCAAGTAGTCTAATCACCCCCCCCTCTAGACATACTTTCGATCCTACAAGTGGTATCAGAGCTTTGGTCTCCATTGTATTGGTTTCCATTGCATTGGACTCCATAAGCTTGGTTTCACAACCTAGGAGAGTATGGCGTCTAGTGAGGGTAATTTTAAGAGAGGTCCTTACTTTGATGGTTCAAATTTTGCTAGTTGGAAGCATAAAATGAAAATGCATATTCTTGGACATAACCCGCCGCATGGGGCATTATTTGTGTTGGCTTGCAAGGTGAGTTCTTGAGGAAGGAAAAGTTCGGATCGTGAAGCTACAAGTGATGAATTGCGGATGTTGCAAAACAATGCTCAAGCTTGTGACATTCTCTTCAATGCTTTGTGTCCCGAGGAGTTCAACAAAATCAGCCGTCTTGAGAATGCAAAAGAGATTTGGGATACTTTGGTGAAATGCACGAAGGTACCGAGTCCGTGAAGGAATCAAAGCTAGATGTTCTTCAAGGTCAACTTGACAAGTTCAAGATGAAGGAAGGTGAAGGAGTCGCTGAAATGTACTCTAGGCTTGCTCTCATCACAAATGAGATTGCCGGCTTAGGAAGCGAAGAAATGACCGACCGATTCATCATCAAGAAGATTCTCAGAGCTTTGGATGGAAAGTATGACACCGTGTGCACTTTGATCCAAATGATGCCAAACTACAAGAATCTCAAGCCTACCGAAGTCATTGGAAGAATTGTTGCTCATGAGATGACACTTAAAGATAAGGAAGAGCTTCACAACAAGTCAAGTGGTGCTTACAAAGCTACATGTGACGCTCCCACAACCTCAAGTGACAAGCTAGTTTCCAATGAAGAGATAAGCCTAATGGTGAAGAACTTCAACAAATTCTACAAGAGTAGAAGCAAGGAAAGAAGCTCAAAGTCTAGATCATATGATGAAAAGAGATCTTCTAGTCGTGATCGAAGCTGCTACAATTGGGGAAGACCGGACACTACTCAAATGAGTGTTGGCTCCCCACAAGAGAAGAGAAGAATCTCCAAGAAGAAGAAGCTCAAGAGAAGAGTCACCTCGGAAAGAGAGAAGGAGTAGAGATGATCGTTATGAGCGAAGATCCTCTCGGAGAAGCAAGGATTCGGAAAGGAAAGACAAGTCATCAAGGAGCTACACAAGAAGAAAACATCAAGCTCATGTAGGTGAATGGGTCTCCGGCTCGACTCGACAATCACTCCGAAAGAAGCTATCACTCCAACTCCGAATCTGATCAAGATGAAGGTGTTGCGGTCTTGCTCTCGTGTCCTCCAACTCCAACTTCTATGACTTATTTGATTCACCAAATGAGGGAATTGGAAGATGCTTCATGGCTAAAGGCCCCAAGGTATCACACCCTGAATTTATTGACTTTGATAGTGATGAGGATGACTTGCTTGGTGAAGATGAGCTTTTACATGATAAATCTAGTGAGCCTAGTAATGATGAACATGCTAGTAGTCTTTATAGTCGAGAAGAGTCGAATGACAATGCTATGAAGGAGATTGAGCGTCTAACTAAAGAACTAAACACTCTTAAGTTAGCTCATGAAACAACTCAAGAAGATCATAGAGAGCTCCTAAGATCTCATGAGAAGCTACGCCGAGAAGCTCAATCTAGAGCAAGAACATGAGTTTCTAAAAGCAATCAATGACGATCTTGAAAGAAGAGTTCTTCATATCTTGCCAAACGACTTCTCTTGTCTAATTTCTTGCCACCTATTAAAACTAAGCATGACAAGCATAAGAAAAATTCTTCATCTAGTAGTAACAATAACCATGCTAAATCTAATATTGTTGCTTCTAGTAGTTCTCTTGATTCCACTAACAATGTTTCAAGCCAAGTTACACTTGAGCAAGAAAATAGTTTATTGAAAGGGATTATAGAAAGGTGTCTACAAGAGCCTTGCGGAAGCAAGAACTTTGAGGAAATTGTTCGCAAGCAAGGAAGGCACCGGAAGAATCAAGGAATTGGTTTTGAGCGAAAGTTCAACGCCGAGGGTGTTGAATGGGAAGAAGGTCAATATCCCACTCCAAAGTTTGTTTCTCAAAAGGAGAAGTATGATCCTACTTCTTCCAATGTGGAACAAGCTCAAGATGACCTTCCACCACAAGACCACAAGCTAAAAGGGAAGGACAAGCTTCAAGAGGAGATTGATGCATTTATTGAAGCACCTAAAGCCATGGTCAAGTGGGTTCCCAAGGAAACGTCAAGTTCTACTTCGTCAAGCTCAACTACAACCCTAAGGATTCCCATCAAGATGATGTGGATCCCGAAGAAGAAGAACTAGAGAGTTCTTGAGGGTGACTCCGCCAACATACTTCACTCACATTCATTTTGGCAAGAACTTGTGCAATCAACTTCCACATCTTGCACTAGTTCATGGAGTCACAAACCCTCTTGTTGGTAAGTCAAGGGACAACGTAATCATTGCTTTCATGGACATCATCTATTGTATACTTCAATCTATGTCCATGGATATCCTTGTTTGTTCCTTGTGGGACTAACCCATGTAGGTATTGAAAGTGCCCGAATCCAAAGGATTGCTCCCAACTCTTGATGATCTTCATCAACATTGAGCATCCACATCTTCAACATCTACATGAAGTCTTCTCGACAACCCAAGGTTAGTTTGACCCTTTAAAAGGGTTCTCACATCTAGGGGAGCTTTGCTCTAAAGAATTGAGCTAAAGCATCTTCAAATGATGTGAACACATTAATGCTTTATGTAAAAGTGGTAACCCCACTTGTGCTTAAACGATGAGTATGACCTATGATCAAATGTTCTCATTTGACTCCTAAGTCAATATACTCATATAAAGATGACCTAGTCATCGACAAATTGTGTGATAGTAGCTAGTGTTTTGTTTGTGCATGTTTGACACATATTTCATTTGCTATCTTATTGTGTGAGCATGTTGGATGCATGATTTTATCCATTCGAGGACATCCATTTGTTGCTTTGGTTTTTTTGGATTTTCTTTTTGACCAAATGGATGGACAAGAATGCCTAAGTTCCTCCCCTAGCTATCTATGCTTTCTTGTCTCAAATTCTATTCATGCTTATATCACAAACTTTGAACAAGTCATTGTCGGACACACCGAGTGAGGAGCACTCGGAGCCACCGATCCGTCAAAGACTAAACTTCCAAAACCTTCTAAGTATTTTCGGTCAGACCAACCCACTCAAACTTGGAGCGACCGAAAGCACTTGGATTGATCTAGGTTTTCACCTCGGTGAAACCGAGTTGTGAATTTCGGCGTGACCGAAGTGTGTAACTGCTTGCAGTTATCCATCTCGGTGCCACCGAGTTTTACAACTCAGTCCCACCGACAGCAAAAGGGTATATATATCGAGGGCAGCGCGTTGATTCCTTCTTCAAAACGCCTCGCCCCAAACCCCTTCTTTGCCGTCGCCGTGGTCTCCGGATCGTCTCCGTAAATGCTTTGTGCGCCCTCGCCGCTGGTCTCCGTCGCCGTCAGCGGACATTCTCTCGCGCCGTTGCGCCGAGAGGAACTCCACCAAGTTAGGGTGAGTTTCGATCCCTCTCGTGCTTCAACCTCCGATTCTATGCACGATTGGTTTGCCTAGCTTCTTGCCACGTTTGAGATCTTCCTATCCAGCAGATTAGTTCTTAGAACGAAATTTGAGTAAAAGTTTTAGGGTTAGGTTTCCACCGAACACATCTCGGTGAGACCGATTCTATATTCTCGGTATGACCGATTGGCCTCTGGCCATTGCACTGCACTTTTCGGTCCAACCGAGTTGTGCAAATCGGTGTGACCGAAATGAGGATTTAGTGAAACCCTAGTGTTTTCGGCAAGACCGAAACCCATTTCAGTCCAACCGAAAGTGGTGTGAATGGTTCTGTTTAGACACTTCGGATTCACCGAATTTTAGCCTCGGTCTGACTGAAATGCATTCTGTGAAAACCTAAAACTGAAATTTGAACTCATTCTTTTGCAAAATCTTCGCAGTTTGTGATAACTCTTCTATTCTCGCCTACACCTAATCTATTCACGGGTTGTCGGCCATGTCGGATGCGGTGACAGCGAACAGGTCCGAATCACCAATTGCTGAGATTCGAGAGGGGCACTAGTCCCGAGGCCAGCAACTTTTCAGATGATGGTGAAAGGAGCACACCAAGTGGTTTGCCTCCTGCTGCCACCGGGGCAGGAAGAAGAAGAATTACGATGAAGAAGATTCGATTTCATAGCCGAGGAAGAGATCTCCTCTAAGCCAAAGAGGAAAGTTGTTTCCAAAGAGCATCAAGGGCAGCAAACCAAGAAAGGCACCAGTAAAGTGAAGAAGTCCACTGTTGCCAAGAAGCTGAGCATGGAAGAGGAAAACTTGAGCAAAGTGAAGAAAACTTCCAAGAGGAAGAGAATTGTGCATGATGAAGCAGCAGATGATGATGATTCTGATGAGGAAGCACCCCAGCCTCCTCAGAAGCCTAAGTTGATGGGTGATGCCATCAGGGCAGGAGCACCTTCAAAGTCTAAGCCATCTGCTCCAGCAAAGGCAGCTCAAGCCAAGCCTGCTGCCAAGCCCAAGAAAACTGTCAGGAACATCCCAGCTTCAGAGAAGAAGAAAGACAATGTGCCACCAGCTGAGTCAGATGATGAGGCACCTGTGTTGCTGAAACTCCGTCAGAAATTGCCTATTCACAATGATGCTCATCCTCGAGCTGAAAACATGAAGGAAAGAAAGGATAAAGGTCTCAGGCTATGGAGACAAGCTGATCCATATGCTGTGAGGAGAAGGACTGCTGTAGATCCAAGGTTCCACACCAGAGAGCAGCCGGATTTCTATGAGACTGTGCTTATGGACAAGAAGCCCATTGTTGCAGACACTCGCTATGTTGACTGGGCATACATTGATAGTGAAGAGCACAGAGACTTCTTTCCACATGTGCATGAGAGCTTTCTTGCATGTGGTGTTGTTGAGTTCGTTGGTCGGAAGGTGTGATTGGAATGATGAGATGATCATGCAATTCTATGCCACTGCTCATTTCTATCCAGATGGTAAAATCACATGGATGACTGAAGGCCAGAGATTCTCTTCTACAATTGATGAATGGGCAGCACTGCTGAATGCTCTAGTGTCAAGAGAAGATGATGTTGATGTCTATGGTATTCCCAAGAAAAACCATGAGTCTATGAAGAACATGTACAATGAGGTACCAGCTAAGGATGTAGAGATCTGGAAGCTCGGCTCAGTGTATCATCTCCAGGCAGGTCTACCTACCACCAACACAATTCTGAGGCATACCTTGATGCCCAAGTCTGGAGATCATCGCATGATAAGAGGCTATTCTATCAACATGCTGCATATACTTGATCAGAAGGCACCTTTCAAGGTGATGGACCTGATAGTTGAGACTATCAAGAGGACTACAGCAGACCAGAAGAGGTCATGTGGATTTGCCCCGCACATTCAGATGCTTATCAATGCCAAGTTTGGCACGGGCACCTACTTGTTGGATAGACCACACTTGCCACTGCAGCCTGAGCATGAGGACAATGAAGTTGTGATGGATGAGGAGGACCCAACGTCAGTTGAAGGTCATGCAAAGTCTGAAGCTGCCAAGAAAGCTAAAGCTGAGAAGGAAGCAGCAGCAGCAGCAGCTAAACCCAAGAGTGTTGGAGAGCAGCTCCTTGAAGCTACCCAGAGGATTGAACAATGCCCGCCAGCATTATGCGATCTCGGAGAGTCTTGAGAGGATTGTTGAAGACAAGATCCATGCTCTGGATGTCAAGCTGATGAAGTGCAAGTCACTTGTCAACAAGCTTGAGGCAGATATCAAGGAAGCCAAGAAGGAGAAGGAAGAGCTCATGCGTGAGATGCAGGATGACCTAGTCCAGGATGATTATGAACAGCCTGCTCCGGTTCCCACAAGACCCAGATCAGCTGCTATTCCAATGACAGACACCAGGACTACAGCCTCAGCACCTCCCACAGCTCCATCGGCCCAGCTCCGGCCCAGTGACCACTCCTCCAGCTCCACAGACATCAGCTGAAGCCTTTGCAGATGCAGCCATCTCAACTCCATCAACCTAGACAGGAGCCGCCAGCAGAGTCCCTAGTGACGTTTAGCTCTATACCTTTCGAACTTTTTGGTAACTTGTTGCCAAAGGGGGAGAAATTGTATAGATCATAGGACTTCGAGAGAGAGAGTGCTTTGTCTTTGCGCTTTTGCTCTTTCATTTCTTTGCGGTCTTTTTGAGATACTTTTGAGATTTTCGAGAAATTCCGTGTGTTTGATACTACGTTTGCTCTACTTTGATGAGTGCTGGGTCATACTATGCCTTAATGTGTGCTTAATGCTTATCATATGCTATTCATACCTTGTATGACCATTTACTCATGTCTTGGTGATTGGGTGCATGCTATTCATTCTTATCATTTTGTGCGCTCCACCAAGATGTATGTGACATGGAAGAGTGACCCATGATCCTAATCGATTGTGCATTTGCATTCAAACGCAAATCTTAAATAATGCACAAACTTAGGGGGAGCTCTTGCTTATCACATACTTCTCAAAGCGACGATATTATTCATTGATTATATCATTTGTCGAAGCTTTGATCTATATGTTGTCATCAATTACCAAAAAGGGGGAGATTGAAAGTGCAACTAATCCCCGGGTGGTTTTGGTAATTAATAACAACATATATATCATTGAACTAATAGTTTCTTGAGTATCATTTGAGAAAGTTCAGTGATATGGGTATGGCTATGGTGAAGAAGTGGACCCTCAAAATGCTAAGGCAAGCATTGGCAAAAGCTCAAGACTCCATTTTTGGTTTAGTGATCCAAGATCACATTGAGTCTATAGGAAAGCCAATACTATTAAAGGGGATGAGGTTATGATAATGATCTGGTTGCTCAAAGTGCTTAGTGATATATCTCCTAAACTATCGCAATCTTTCATTCCAACATACACTCATAAGTAATCTCGGTCCCACCGATTCCATAAACTCAGTCACACCGAGATGAACCACCTCAGCCAAATAGCCAAACCCTAGAAATCTCGGATTTTCCGATTCCAAACTCGGTCTCACCGAAACTAGTGTTGCCAAGCTTCAGAACCTACGTCATCAAATCGGTGTCACCGAGATGATAAAGTCGGTCCCACCGAGATTGGCAAACCCTAGTATTTGGAAGAATCGGACTCACCGAGATTGTATTTTCGGTCCCACCGAAAATCCCAACGTTCACAAGATTTGAACTTTCGGTCTCACCAAGTTGTCAACTTCGGTCTGACCAAGATTGGTCAAATGTGTGTAACAGTTGGATTTTGTGTGGAGGCTATAAATACCCTCCACCTCCTCTTCATTCGTGGAGAGAGCCATCGAAAGAACTACCACTCCTACCTTACATTTCGAGAAGAAAACTACCTACCCTTGTGTTGAGATCAAGTTGCTCCACTCCCACCATATGAAACTTGATTTCTAGCCTTCCCAAGTTGCTTTCCACTCAATCCTTTCTTCCACCACAGCCAAATCAGTGAGGAGAGTTGAGTGTTGGGGAGATTATCATTTGAAGCACAAGAGCAAGGAGCTCATCATCACCAACACCATCTATTACCTTTTGGAGGGTGGTGCCTCCTAGATTGGTTAGGTGTCGCTTGGGAGCCTCCGTCAAGATGTGGAGTTGAACCAAGAAGTTTGTAAGGGCAAGGAGATCGCCTACTTCGTGAAGATCTACCCCGAGTAAGGCTAGTACTTCGTGGGCGTATGCCATGATGGCATAGACAAGGTTGCTTCTTCGTGGACCCTTCGTGGGTGGAGCCCTCCGTGGACTCTCGCAGCCGTTACCCTCCGTGGGTTGAAGTCTCCATCAACGTGGATTGACGATAGCACCACCTATCGGAACCACGAGAAAAAATCTCCGTGTCTCCAAATTGCGTTTGCTCTTCTCCACCTCTCTTTACTACATGTGCAATTTACTTTCCGCTGCTTATACTCTAGAATTGCATGTGTAGGGTGATACTTGACTTGATCATCATTGTGAACTTGCCAAAAACTTGTCTTAATCAAAAGGCTGAATTTTTATATTGTCAAGTAGTCTAATCACCCCCCCTCTAGACATACTTTCGATCCTGCATTGGGCTTGTGGAGGAGCTTGAGGAACTTGACATTGCACTCGCGGTTGGTAGTTCTGCTCTTGGATTTCTTCTCGAAGTGCTTCCTCTTGATTGCGCCAATCTCGATTGCGTTTGGCGATGGCTCGACTTGATTCTTGAAGGGCACATTGCGCCTCAAGAGCTTCTGCTTCACACTATTGTTGTTGAAGGCATTGAGCCTCGGCGTCTTGTTCCTCCTAATGTAGAGGAGCTCGTTCTTCCTCTTGGCGACGTTGATGTTGTCATTCTTGAGCTTGTGCAAAAGCAACTTGGTGTGGTTGAGGATGAAGTACTTGCTCGTCGACTTGCTCTTGTGAATGCTTGTCGTGTAGAGGATTGCGAGATGCATGACGGTCTTGACGCGCGGCTCGTCGAAGAGTGTTCTATGTCGGTGTACTTAAGCCGGAGAAGGTGTCGTCGGAGTGTCGACTTGAGCGGCTTCGTCTTGAGTATGAAGAAGTTGAAGGAGGGCGGTTCACCAACAAGGTGCGGATCTCGTCCATTCTTGCATCGTTCTATTGCTTGTGCGCGTCGAGTTTGTTGTTGGAGGTAGTCCCTTGTACGTTGCTCGGAGAGTCGCAAGTCGGTGGCGAGGTTGTCGATGCGGTCGGTCGTCACTTGTTGCTCTTGATGCAAAGCTCGTTGTGCACCAAAGAGGTGGCTCTTGGTGACGAATGATGACATGTCGTCGTCTTGCTCGATGAAGAGTGGGTTGGTAGAAGTACTTGGCCTATCCATCATTCCAAGCTAAAATGTGAGTTGTAGAAGGAGAAGAAGTTATACCAAAATGTACCTTGACTGATGTTGGAGATGAATCAAGATCACTCAAATGTGGACAATGAATAGCACAATTGGTACCAATTCTTGTCGGTTCTCACACCTACACAAGTAAAAGCTTATGGTGGAGCTTGGTTAGGATGGTGGCACAAAATTTGATGCAATTGTGAGTGAGCTTAAATAATGTTGGAAAAGATTCACAAGTTTGCAAATGCTACAAGTAGACCAAGCAAGTAGATGTTCACGGAAACACACACGCAGATAGATAAGTGGGATTGTGCAAACCAAAAATGAGCCAAAAAGTGGAATCCACGAAAATGCTCTTGTTGCACAATGCTCGAGAGATGCTAGCACGATTGCACAATAGGCGGATACGTAACTTGTGCAGAACGTACTAGGCAAAAATGCAACGACCTCTATCCCAAGTATGCTATATGTATGGTGTTTCGGTGATATGATCCAAGATGATCGGATATGACAATCTTAATGTAGTATGATGCTATGGTTCTTGCTTATAAGCTCTTTTCTTATCTTTCCTCTTTGCTTAAAAGCTTGGTTGGCTCTTTCACTTTTGAGCTGTTTTCTCATGCAAAACTTCACGACCCAAGATAGCAATTGTGTGTGCGATGACAACTTTGTGACACAAAAGATGATGCCAAGATATGCACCACTATGGTATGGTATGCATGCTATGGAGTATGAACACTAATGTGCACAAGTCACGTTGCCGGCAATACTCAAAGGCTAGTCTCGATGGGTAAGCAATGCAAAAGTAAGGCTATATGGTGATCAATGCAATGGCACGGGATGACAAAGATGTTGTCGAGGTTACTGTCCTTGGTGATGATGAGTCCTTGCGAAGATGAGCGGTGGTGATGATGATGTTGAACCGTACCTATATAGCCGAAACACAATAGGATACGGGAACCACAACCCAAAATCTCAAAGACCAAAACGTGTCAAAATCGTCATAGGAGGTATTGGGGGATGATGGTGGTGTATGTGGGCAGCTATGGTGGTATAGGGGTTTGGAATATGTTGTGGAATGTGGGGAAGTGGTGGTGGCCGAATTGGGAAAATTCAGTTTCGTTAGAGTTTTCTTGGAGGTCCGGAGGGTCACGGTCATCCATTCGTCGGACGTCCGGCGGGGTCCGGTTGTCCATTGCCTGGGCGAAAATCGGGCACGGGATGAACTGCACGATTTCGGGGTGGAGGGGAATGGTGATGTCGAATTCGAGCGGATTTGTGGATGGAAAAGGGTGGGGAGGGTGGGGAAAGCTAGATCCACACGTGGCAACACAAATCCATGGACCAAATCCAACAAAATTTCAACTCACCAACAAATTACAAAAAAAATTTGGGCTATTTTTGGTGGGGATTTTCGGATTTAGGACGAAAACAACAAAATCAAGCTAGAAAACACGGGGTAGGGGCTCCAAAAACGTGATCAACGTGGCTCATGATACCAAGATGATGTAGGGCGGAACCCTAGGGGCCGATCTTTCACGTTTGGAGAGGATCCCTATGAGGAACATGAAGAACACGAGGAGGAGAACGAGAGAAAAACACTCAACCAACAAGAATAAAAGTCACACATGTGCTAGATCATCAAAACACAAGGAGAGATACAAGAGGAGGTCTTGATGATGGTCTTCTCTGGATGGAGGTCTTGAATCCAGGTGGATCTTCTCCGAAGAGGTGTCGGTCCCTCACGAGGAGCAGATCCGGATGGATGAGCGAGGCTCTATCTCACAAATGAGCTAAATCAATGCTAACCCTACCTAGGAGGTGGGAGAGGTCTATTTATAGTCATAGTGCAAGGAGGGGCAAAGTGAAGGGGTACATGGGCATTAGCCCGCAACTGGACGCAGCCATGGTCCGGACGTCCGTGGGGCGCCGGTCATCCGGGGGCTCGCGGGTTCCCGGACGTCCGGGGTTCTTCTGATATCTATAGATTCTGTTTTGTGGTCGCTGGCACAATCGTCTGGACTTCTTCGGATTTCGGTAATTTTGGTTCTGTTGGGGAAGGGACGGACGTCCGGAAGGGCTCGGTCATCTGGGGCCTGGGAGTGGTCGGACGTCCGGGTTGTCCGGTCATCCGGAGCCTGTAGCTCTGTCCTGCCTCTCTTCTCTTGGCTGTAGCGACCACCAGGGGTCGGACGTCTGGGCTGGGCCGGTCGTCCGGGGCCTGTAGCTTCCAAAGCAGCTCTTCTCCTTGATCTTCACGCTTGGTGTCCTCGCCGTCTTGGCCATTGAATGAAGCTATTCCGTGGCTTTCTTCCAAGCATCTGATCACATATAGGGTCTCCTCATGAGGTAGTAGCCATGTCTCATGTGTAGGGAGAGGGAGTTCGGAGAGGAGAGAGTTCACCTTATCTTCGATAGCCTTTGCTCGAGCTCTTGTCATGGGTCCAAGTGGTGTCGTGGGAGATGTAGATATGTCCATGGGGATGATCGTGGGATGCTCCACATCAAAGAGGAACCAGCCGCACCCCCTGCCAAGTCTCAGAAGTTAATGGCAGATGCCCTAAAATCTGCAGGTGCAACCTCCAAGCCTAAGCCCAAGCCTGCACCTAAGGTTCATGCTCCCAATAGATCCACAAGAAACACCCCTGCTGCTGAAAAGAACAAGGCCCCATTGCCAGAGGTTCAAGAGGATGAACAACCACAAGTGCTCAGGAAGTTGAAGCCCAAGATTCCAGATCATGATGATGGACATCTAGTGGCTGGAAACATGAAGCCGGGGAGGATAGTGGACTAAGAGCATGGAAGAAGTATTGTCCTTATTATGCAAGGAGGAGAACAATTGTGGATTATCGTTTCCATGCCAAATAACAACAAGATTTTTATGAGACAGTTTTGCTTGACAAGAAACCCATCATAAGCAACATGAAGTGGGTGGATTGGAAGTACATAGATGCCAATGAAGACTACTTCCCCCACGTTCTTGAGAGCTTCAGGCTGACAGGTGTTGATGCTTTTGTGGGACAAAAGCTAACAAAATGGAATGATGAGATGGTGATGCAGTTTTATTCCACTGCACACTTCTATCCAAATGGAAAGATTGTGTGGATGACTGAGGGCACTAGATACCAGTCATCAATCTTTGAGTGGGCTGCTCTCATCAAGGCCCCATAAGAAGATGAAAATGACATTGATGTATATGGAAAAACTAGGATGGGTCACAACACAATGGCACACATGTACAAGACCATTCCTGATGAGGCATTGGATACTCACAAGTTTGGCTCCATCTACTTTCTGCTTGCTGGTTTGGCCACTACAAACTATATCTTGAGGCACACCTTGTTGCCTAAGTCTGGAGATGAGAGGATGATCCATGGCCACTCCATCAACTTGCTACATTTGTTTGATATACCACAGAAGTTCAAAGTCATGAGCCTGATTGTAGAAACAATCGATCGAAATGTTGCTGATGAGAAAAGGTCATGTGGATATGCACGACACATACATATTCTTATCAACTCCAAGGTTGGTACAGGAACATATCTGCTTGATGGAGAGCACCTTCCTCTTCGGCCAGAATTTGAGGATAATGAAGTGGTGATGGATGCTTCACATCCAACTTCTGTTGAGGCCCAAGATAAGGCTGAGAAAGCAAAGGCAACTAAAGCAGCCAAGGCAGCAAGTGCACCCAATGCATCAATAGTGAATCTCAAGTCAAAGCAAGACCAACTGACATATCTGCTAGAAGCAACTCTGAGAATTGAGCAAAGTCTTGCCAACTTAGCCAAGAATTAGGAGAGCCTAGAGTGGACAATTGAGGATAAAACGTATAATCTTGATGTCAAGGTCATAGAGATCCAATCTATTATGGAGAGGCTGAGAGATGATGCTGAGGATAGTGATGACTGACCTACCACTAATAGATTCCAGACAGTGCCCAGGGCACAAAGGTCTATAGCTAAGCCAGTTGCAGATACGAGGCCTACTTCCTCTGCACCTGCCGCCCACTGCCACAGTGCAACCATAAGCGTCAACTCCACCAGCTCAATAGATAGCAGGTCAGGCATTTGCAGATGCAGTTCTCTCAACGCCATCTATGCACACCGGTGCAACAAGCCAGAAGACCCCTTCAGGAGCTCTCGGAGATCGTGCCTAGAGTGTTGTATAGAACTATACCTTTTCAAGCTTTTTGGTAACTTGTTGCCAAAGGGGGAGAAAATGTATACATCATAGGCTTCGAGAGAGAGAGAGAGAGAGAAAGAGAGAGAGAGAGTGTGTGTGTGTGTCTCGTTCTTTTGCTTGTTAGTTTTTATTTCCTTTCTACTTTGTTTGGTTGATGCTACTTATTGTGTTATGCTCGTGCGATACTTTGTGTGGTCATGTGTTTGATCATACTATGCTTAATGTGTGATATATGCCTATCTCTATGATTATTTGTGTATGATCATTCACTTGTATTTCATGATGCATGCATGTTATTTCACTCTTGTCATTTTGTGCGCTCCACCAAGATGTATGTGACATGGAAGAGTGGCCCTTGATCCTAATCGATTGTGCATTTGCATTCAAATGCAAATTTTAAATAATGCACAAATTTAGGAGGAGCTCTTGCTTATCACATACTTCTTAAAGAAATGATGTATCTCATTCATTTTATCATTAGTCAAAACTTTGATCTATATGTTGTCATCAATTACCAAAAGGGGGAGATTGAAAGTGCAACTAATCCACGGGTGGTTTTGGTAATTCGTAACAACATATCATTGAACTAATATCCATTCAAGATAAATATTTCAGGAAGTTCAATGAATGGCATAGCATGGACTAGAGATGTGGACCCCTCAAGATCCTAAGGACATATACTGGCAAAAAGCTCAAGACTCTCCATATTTATTTTAGTGAACCGAGATCACATTGAGTCCTTAGGAAAGCCAATACTGTTAAAAGGGGATGAGGTGTTGCTTAATGGCTGCTTGCTCAAATGCTTAGTGATATTGCTCCATAACCCTCAGCCACTTTCTCCATCCAAATATGTCAAAACCTAAACTCCAACTCGGCACCCATCGATTCTTTCTATCCGGCGGCACCGAGTTCATATGACATAGCCACAGCCAAAAACCCTAACGGTTCGGTATCACTGATACGGGTCTCTGTCTCGCCGAGATGGACCTGAAAACACTCTTTGACTTGTTGCATTTACTTCGGTCTCACCGACTTGTGCTATCGGTCTCACCGAGTTGCCTTGGAAGATTCTCTGTTGCATTATTGCTTCACTTCGGTATCACTGAGTTGATGCAATCAGTGCCACCGAGATGATGCTTTACCTAAGCCCTAGCACATCAGTCTCGCCGAGTTGTTCTAGTTGGTCCCACCGAGATTCCTAACGTTCACATTTTTGAACTAATCGGTGCCACGGAGTTTAACCATTCGGTCTCACCGATATGTCTTAAATGTGTGTAATGGTTGGATTTTGGGTGGAGGCTATATATTCCCCTCCACCCCCTTCTCCATTTGTGAGAGAGCCATCAGAACGTGCCTACACTTACACCATACATTTTCTGAGAGAGAACCACCTACTCATGTGTTGAGATCAAGATATTCCAATCCTAACACAAGAATCTTGATTTCTAGCCTTCCCCAAGTTGCTTTCCACTCAAATCATCTTTCCACCATAGCCAAATCTATGAGAGAGAGTTAACTGTTGGGGAGACTATCATTTGAAGTACAAGAGCAAGGAGTTCATCATCAACACACCATCTATTACCTTTTGGAGAGTGGTGTCTCCTAGATTGGTTAGGTGACGCTTGGAGCCTCCGTCAAGATGTGGAGTCAAACCAATAAGTTTGTAAGGGCAAGGAGATCCATACTTCTTGAAGATCTACCCGAGTGTGGCAAGTCCTTCATGGGCGATGGCCATGGTGGGATAGACAAGGTTGCTTCTTCGTGGACCCTTCGGGGGTGGAGCCCTCCGTGGACTCACGCAGTCGTTGCCCTTCGTGGATTGAAGTTTCCATCAACGTGGACGTACGATAGCAGCACCTATCGGAACCACGCCAAAAATCTCCGTGCCTCCATTGTGTTTGCCTTCTCCAAACCCTTCCCTTTACCTTAATGTGCAATGTTTTACTTTCCGCTGCTACACTCTTAGAATTGCATGTGTAGGTTGATTGCATGACTTGTGCTAATTGCTAAAATCTGCCCACAACTAAAATTGGGAAAACTGTTAGATTTTTATTTGGTCAAGTAGTGTAATCACCCCCTCTAGACATACTTCCGATCCTACAGAGGAAAAGAGCTGAGCTATAGGTGGAGGAGGACCGCGGGCTCCAATGCGATCTTGGGGAGGGAGACCGCGGGCTCGGCATCGCCTAGAGGTGGAGGAGCCAACGACAGCGTGCGCAGGTGCGGGGAGGGTGGGAGCCGCAGCGACGTGGGATTGTTCAGGGAGGGAGGCAGCGGCGATGGATGGATGGCTGGGAAGGAAAGGAGGAGAGCGGTACACAGAGGGTGGGTGGGTGGGTGGATGGATGTTGGATGACTAGATGGATGGATGGATGTGTGCCATGTCATCGATCCATGGCACACATGTTTCGACCAGTGATAATTTGCTTATGCAATTGTGTTTTTCCATTTTGTTTCTCTTATATATTTTTCTAAAATAACTTTATTTCATAACCTACCAATTAATTGTTGCAAAAAAGGTCCAGATTAATGTTGTCTAAGGAAGTTTTCATTTTCTTTGCATGGAAATTTCATTTTCCATTTTTGAGTGTCCAAAATGAGTTTTTGTGTGAAGAACCTATCAAATATTTGTTACCAATTTGGACCAAATCAATTTTATAAAATATTAGGCCATATTTAATGTACAATTGACTAGATGGTTGGGTCTCAAAATCTTTGAACCACCTCTCATGAAAATGACAAATTTCCGCCGATTCAGCAGGAAATGGATCAAGTTTGAACTACAATCGCCTCATAGTTTGCTCATGATTTTTTCCAAAAAACATTTTTAAGTACAGAAGTATCTATTTAATCAGACAAACACCCAAAAAAATCCAAGAGTCAACCACTATCTAGGAACGGTCATGCCTGTCGTTTTGACCGCATTTTGAAATGGGCATGAAAAATTTAAAAAATTTGGAAAACCTTCACATTGTGTCATTATATGTGACCAAGTTACCAGGAAAAATAGTAAAATTGTAATACGGCAGTTATTTTAAAATAGAGTTCTCAGAAATGAGTTATCATGTGTGAAGATTCATGGCTTTCAAGACAAATGATCAATCTTATGGCCACATTTATGGCATAGTTTGTTCAAATGATCTCATAGTGTGCACAAGGGTGCATCTTGGAATGGCAAACAATGTTGCTTAAGGAAGTTTTCATTTTCTCTACACGGAAAATTCATTTTTCATTTTTCGATTGTCGAAAATGAGTTTTTTGTGAAGAATCTAGAAAATAGTTGCTACAAAATTGGACCAAATCATTGTTCTAAAATACTAGGCCATATTTGATGTACAATTCACCAAATGGTTGGGTTTCAAAAGCTTTGATCCACCTCTCATGGAAAAGACAAATTTTCGTTGATTTAGAGGGAAATGGGTCAATTTTGAACTATAGCTGCCTCATAGTTTGCTCACGATTTTTTCCAAAAAACATTGGTACAAAAGTATATATTTAATTAGAGAAACACCAAAAGTTTTCCAAGATTCGATCACTACCTCGGAACGGTCATGCCCGCCGTTTTGATCGCATTTTGAAATGGGCATGAAAAATTACAAAATATCAAAAAAATAGAAAACCTTTGCATTGTGTCATTAAATGTGACTTAATTACCAAGAAAAATAATAAACTTGTAATACGGTAATTATTTTTAAAAAGTGTTCTCAGAAATGAGTTATCATGTGTTAAGATTCATGGCTTTCAAGCCAAATGGCCAATGTTATGGCAACATTCATGGCATAGTTTGTTAAAATGGTCTCATGTTGTGCACAACAGTGCATCTTGGAATGGCAAACAATGTTGAATAAGGAAGTTTTCAGTTTCTTTGGACAAAAATTTTATTTTCCAATTTTTGAGTCACCAAAATGAGTTTTTTTTGTGAAGGACCTACCATATATTTGTTGCAAAATTAGACCAAATCAATTTTCTAATATATTAGGCCATATTTAGTGTACAATTGACCAAATGGCTGGGTGTCAAAAGCTTTGATCCACCTCTCATGAAAAAGACATTTTTTTGGTTATTCAGCTTGAAGCGGGTCAAATTTGAACGACGAGTGCCTCATAGTTTGCGAATGATTTTTTCCAAAATTCATTTCTCGGTACAAAATTATCTATTTCATCAGGAAAATACCAAAAATTTCTAGGATTCAATCACTAGCTGGGAACGGTCATGCCCGCCGTTTTGATCGCATTTTGAAATGGGCATAAAAAATTTAAAAAAATTTGGAAAACCTGCGCATTGTGTCATTATATGTGACCAAATTACCATGAAAAATAATAAACTTGTACTATGGAAATTATTTTAAAAAAGTGTTGTCGGAAATGAGCTATCATGTGTGAAGATTCATGGCTTTCTAGCCAAATGGTCAATCTTATTGCCACATTCATGGCATAGTTTGTTCAAATGAACTCATATTGTGCACAAGGGTGCATCTTGGAATGGAAAACAATGTTGCCTAAGGAAGTTTTCATTTTCTTTGGACGAAAAAAATCATTATCCATTTTTGGAGTGCCCAAAATGAGTTTTTTCTGAAGGACCTACCATATATTTGTTGCAAAATTATACAACGCCATTTTTAGAAAATATTAGACCATGTTTGATGTACAACTGACCATACCATTATGTGTTAAAAGCTTCAAGCCACCTCTCGTGAAAAAGACAAATTTTTGCCAATTTGGCAAGAAATAGGTCAAATTTGAACTGCAGCTGCCTCATCATTTGCTCATGATTTTTTTTCCAAAAATCATTTCTAGGTACATAAGTATATATTTAATCATACATACATGGCGTGGTGGCGAGATGTCGATCTTTGGATGGAGGCCGAGGGCCCTAACTCCAGAACATGAAAATTTGCATGCCAGCCGCGTGGTCACCGTGTGACCGTGGTGTTGCCACGCGTTCTGGGCAGCCTTGGCATGTCTGGTGGGTTGGACACTCCCTCGGTAGGTGTTAGGAAGAATAATACAACATAAGATTCTCACGAGGAGACTGAACTAAGCTCAAACATGAATTAGCATACAAGTGTTTGATTAGTGGTGGGGGAAATGCACATGGCCAGTGGGCCTGAGTTTTGGCTGAGGATGATCATCTACTAAGGAGACTGTCTTGGAAATTTTTTAGCTCAAATGGAGGAGCCTAAGTGGCACTTGGTTTGCAAAGTACCACATTGGGCAGAAATATGGATGGTGAAGTTAGGCTCAAATGAATGAATGGACTGAGCTTAAATTTGGTGTAGGATGGTCATTTGGGCATAGGAAAACACTGTAAAAATTTGGTACCATTTGCACATGCGAACACTACTAGGGAAAACGTTATACATAGAACTTTACCATTAGCGCTTGTTAAAAAAGCCTGCTACTGCTAGACAGCAGTAGCGCGTGCAAAAATAAGCGTGCTGCAGATGCATATATATCAGTAGAGCGTCTCACCGAAAACTTGCTACTACTAAAATTCCAACCACTAAGCCGATGGGCTACACATAGTAGTAGAGATCTTTCAAAAACCGCGCTACCGCTAATATTCTTATAGCAGCGCGTTTATGTGTAAAGCGCTACAACTAACGAAAATAAAATAAAATGAAAAACAAATAAAAAAATAAATGAAAATGAAAGAAATACAAAAAGGAGAAAGGAAAAATATAAAATATAAAGAAATAAACGAAAAAGGAAAAAAAGGATGAAGGAATAACAGTAGCGCGTTAGCTAAAACGCTCTATAGCTAACTTAGCTATAGCGCATTTTCCCAAACGCGCTACCGTTATTTTTGACTTAACCCAAAAATGGTTTCCCCCGGCCACCACTTCTCCCCCAAATCCCTCGCCCAACTTCGCCGCCATCTCCCCCACTTCGCAGTCGCCCCCACTTCACCGCCATCTCCTGCCGGCGTCGACGCCGTGCTCCTCCTCACTGCCGCCGCCTGAGGCCGCCCAACCTCACCGCTGCCGCCTCCCGGGCCGCCCTCGACCTCACTGTCGCCGCCCTAGACCTCACCGCCGCCGCCCTCGACCTCATCGCCCCCGAGCCCGCCCAGGACCGCCGTCTCCCGATCCCGATCTCGCCCTCGCCGCCCTACCTCCGTCACCGAGCACCTCCCCGCTATCGTCTCTCCCCTCTCTACCACCCCTCCCCCACCCCCTCTCTCTGCTTTTTCTTCCTCTGCCATGTTAATTAGCAGCAGTAGTAGATGTTAATTAGTACTAGGGTTCATACATAATGATTTTTACTAGTAGTAGTAGATGTTAATTAGTAGTAGTGATGGTACTAGTTAACTAGGGCAGTATGGTTAATAGTAGATGTTGTTTAGTTAGGGTAATAATAGATGTTAAGTAGTAGATAATGAAGATGTTAATTAGTTCAGTAGGGTTTAGTTTTTGAATTGAGTTTGTTTAACTAGATGTTAATTAGGGCAGTAGGGTTTAGTTTAGAGTAAAGTTTAGTTCAGTAGTTAACTAAATATAATCTATATTTGGTTTTTCAATTGAGTTTGAGAGAGCATGAGATTTGTGTAGATTTTCTTGAAGTGTCAAACGCTAGGACATGCAAATTTGAAGTGGTCAGGATATAAGCAAATTCCTCAATTGTGTTTGCACATGTTTCGATTGTGCCCAAGTGGCTTTGTTGTTTCCAGGGAATGAAGCCGAGTGGCCTATGTTTTGCTGGAATGTTGATTCATCTCCGTTTCGGCAGATTTCAGGTTCTCGATTTGTCCACTTTTTAGCAAAAGTCATGCCGAAATTTTCCTTAAATTTCGGCATGATTTGTGCTACAAACTAGGACATATCGAGTGCCCGGGATTTGCCGCACCGGGAAGGAGTCAACATTCCTGCAAAGCATAGGCCTTTTTTATGTCATTATTCATTTTATTAGGTATAGAATTAATTGACTAGATTTAATCGTAGGAAACATGGCTGGCAACATGTCACGCCCAATATGCGATACTATCCTAAAGAGACTCGAAGGTCCCACCAAGGATAGAACCGCATGTTGATACGCTTTTGCAAGGTGGATATCATTACATCAACATTACATAATAGATGGGGATACATGCAAGGCATACAATCCCACACAAATTCAACAATACATCATTCATAAGATCAACATCCGACTACGGATGAAACACAAACAGAAACTCAACGACATCCACCCTGCTAGCCCAGGCTGCCGAACTGGAACCTATCCCCTGATCGAAGAAGAAGCAGAAGAAGAACTCCAAAGTAAGCAAACATCGCTCTCGCGTCATGATCATCGCAAAACCTGTACCTGCAACTGTTGTTGTAGTAATCTGTGAGCCACGAGGACTCAGCAATCCCATTACCATGGGTATCAAGACTAGCAAAGCTTAATGGGTATGGAAAGGATAAGTGGTGAGGTTGCAGCAGCGACTAAGCATATATGGTGGCTAACATATGCAAATAAGAGCGAGAAGAGAAGCAAACGGAACGGTCGTGAAACTAGCAATGATCAAGAAGTGATCCTGAACTCCTACTTACGTCAAACATAACCCAAAACCATGTTCACTTCCCGGACTCCGCCGAAAAGAGACCATCACGGCTACACACACGGTTGATGCGTTTTAATTCGAATCTGGTGTCAAGTTATCTACAACCGGACATTAACAAATTCCCATCTGCCACATAACCGCGGGAACGACTCTCGAAAGTTTATACCCTGCAGGGGTGTTCCAACTTAGCCCATCACAAGCTCTCACGGTCAACGAAGGATATTCCTTCTCCCAGGAAGACCCGATCAGTCTCGGAATCCTGGTTTACAAGACATTTCGACAATGGTAAAACAAGACCAGCAAAGGCACCCGATGTGCCGACAAATCCCGATAGGAGCTGCACATATCTCATTCTCAGGGCACACCGAATGAGCAAGACGTCGGGTTGGCATAGACCCTGGTTGCCCAGGGGGCGCCGGACATCGCTCGATTTAGACCAGCACTCGGGGGAGAACTGGCCCGGGGGGGGGGGGAGGCTCCAGAAACCCAAGGGAAAAAAGGGCTAGGTGAGGCAATTGGTAAAACCAAGGTTGGGCCATGCTGGAGGAGTTTTATTCAAAGCGAACTATCAAGGGGGTCCCATAAATCACCCAACTGCGTAAGGAATGCAAAATCAAGGAACATAACATTGGTATGACGGAAACTAGGGCGGCAAGAGTGGAACAAAATACCAGGCATAAGGCATAGCCTTCCACCCTTTACCAAGTATATAGATGCATTAATTAAATAAGAGATATTGTGATATCCCAACATAATCATGTCCATCATGGAGCAATCTTCAACTTCACCTGCAACTAACAACGCTATAAGAGGGGCTGAGCAAGAGCGATAACATAGCCAAGCAACGGTTTGCTAGGAAGGGTGAAAAGGTTAGAGGCTGACATAGTAATTTGGGAGGCTTGAGGAACAAGAGATAGGTAACGTGGCATAGTGATAGAATGAAGCAACTAGCATAGCAATGATAGTAGTGAGATCCAAGGTGACGGTCATCTTGCCTGAAATCCCGCTAGGAAGAAGAACGAGTCCATGAAGAAGATGAAGCCACGAAGACGAACCAAGCGTAGACGAAAGAATCCTCACGATCGCAATGAAACATGAACTAACGAGAAGGAGCACAACCGGAAAGAAGCAAACAACAAGGTAAACACACAACACATAGACATGGCATGATGCACAACCAAGCATGATGCATGACAAGATTAAATGTTGTTAACATGGCAAGAGTTGATGCACAATAAAACTACCTATCTAGGCATTTTAAATGAGGCCGGAAATTACAAACAACAATTCTGGAAAATCCCCATATGCAATTTATGAATTTGGTACTGTTCTGCCTATAACATAATTTTAAAGTTGTTAAACAGCAAAACAAAGTGCACCAAGTTAATCTATGCATTTTTCTAGTCCATTTACATATAAAGAACATTAAATTTGGAGTTATGGTTATTAAGTTATGAAATAGATCATTTTAACAAGTTATTTGTGCAAAAAAAATGCAAACAACAATTTTAAACAGTTTTAACAGGGATGAAAGTTGCATATTGTCAAAGAACATGAAAAACTGAGCAAGATGCATATATGACATGTTTCATTTGGATGCATGGATATTTAGATATGAGCAATGCAATTTTAATGGCATTTCTGAAAATATGCATGCACGGGATATGTGACAAAATCACAGAATGGGAAAAGAACGTCTACGGGCCGAATGCAACGCACTGTGCAAAGCCCAAGATGGACATGGCCCGAAATGGATGAGTGTCCGTGAGCAAAAATTAAAAGGAGACAGTGCAGAAAAAAGGGTCTCCTGGGATTCGAACCCTAGACCTGCTGGATCGATGCACACTCTGAAGACCACTGCGATACAAGTGTTATGGTGATAGGAGAGGGGCTAGGCCCAACATGAAGAAGAACAAGGGCTTGATCTGAGTGAGCCAAAAATTGGTGAAAACAAACGGTGCGGCCGTGGGGATTTGATCCCTGGTCGCCTAGGTAACAAAGGGGAAGGCCATCTAGTTTGGCTACTGCGTGGGTTGCTTAACAAGGAGGTGGCTTCCTTGATAGCCAAATAACAGAAGTGGCGAGCTTCAGCCATGGCTACGCCGAGAAAGCTCACGGCAACGGTGAGCAAACGCGGCAACAATCTCTGCAGCTAGGCATCAGCGGGTGTGCGGAAAAGGGTGTGCGTGCAGGTGAACCAAGCGGCGGCTACTGCGGGCATGCGCATACAAGGCTACGGGTACTGGAAACCGAGGACGAGCAGGAGCTTGGCTCGGTCATGGTGGTTACAGGTCGAAGCAGGCAACGGGGCTCGTGAGCGAGATGCCCGTGTGTTGCGTGATTGAGTGCGTGGGAGGATGCATGCAAAGGTGAGGCGAGCAGGGGCTAGAACACAAGCTTGGGCCGCTGCCATGGTCGTCCATGGCGGACACGGCCTCGGACGTGACGGGATCGGCGGCCACAGCGCCAAAATCGAACCGGAGAGGGGCTAGGAAGAACGGCTGCTCATCGAGGGGGTGCTGCTGAAGTTGTACGAGGTTGGAGCTGAACGGGGACGGCGAGATGACACGCTGATCGGGGCGGCGTCCTCGTGTCCACGAAGTAGAGGAAGCAGGGGAAGAAGAGGGCGACGGGGAGGTAGCCGGACTTGGTGATCCTTGGACGCGGCTCGTCATCAGAATGGGTCCGGGGCAGTGTTCTCGAGCGAGTAGACGACGGAGGGGAGGCCACGGAGGAGGGTTAGGCCGGTGGCGAGGTTTGCCCGAGCCGTCCATGGCTCCTGGAGGCGAAGAAGCAGGTGCGTGGGTGCCCCTTACCTGTGGCGGCGGCGCGGAGGGGAAAAGAGGGAGGAGGAGGAACCCTAGGGCGAGGGCTGCTAGTTTTATAGGAGGGCAAGGCGAGCTGGCTCGACCACGGTGGCCATGGGCGCCTGTCCCTTCGGTTTTACTGTGAGAGAGGAGAAAGCGAGAGGATGGAGAAAGGAAGAGAAAGGAGAAGCTGCCAGGCGGGCCTGGGTTGTGCAAAGTAGCCACACTGGAAAAAAAGTACCAGGGGAGGCTCAAATGGGCTCTTGGGTTTTTGGGAGCGGTTGGGCTGCTGCTTTGTTGTTCTGCTTGCTCATCGCTTCGCTTTTGTCTATTTCTTTAAACAGAATAAAAGAGCAAAAAGCACAGAGGAAAAGGAGAGGGCTGAGGAAGATATGGATATACCCCTAGACTCAAGGAATTATGTCGTATTTGATAAAATTGAGCTGGACGTTTTTAGAGGTAGAAAAATAAATCATGTTTGAATTAAATTCAAACTTGCTCCATTTTTGAACCCAACCAAAACAACTCCCAAAAGGATGAAACTTGACAGAGAGGTATAAGGCATGGTGTGTGATTTATTGGCAAAGATTGAACATTAATGGAGAAGGGAGAAATGGCACTTGCATAAAGGAGTAAAAGAAGAGGAAGGAGAAGGTGATGGTGAATGGCTTGGTTTGAGAGAGATAGCAAAGGGGTGATGCACACACATCAACTAGAGCAACACACAACATATATAAAGGGCAATGCACAAGATGAACATGGCAACAACATGATGATTACCAAAAGGTATATGACTAGCATGCAAAATGACAAGAGGCAATGCAATATAACAATGATGAGCATGGCATATGCAACAAATAAAGGAACAAAGCAAAACAAGATGACAAGGCAAAGTGCAACACGCAAGCCAATGACATGGCAACAACGGCAAATAACTGGAAGACACTTGGCGCATCGGATCCGGGGCGTTACAACTCTCCTCCACTAACAAGAGATCTCGTCCCGAGATCTTAGGAACGGGACGGAAGGAAAAGAGGACGAGGTGAAAAAAAGACTAGAAGAAAGAAGAATAAGAAAGTTGAGAGAACTCAGGTAGAAAAGAGGAATGATGAGTTAACAAGAATCAAAAGCTCATGGAAACAAGATAGACTCTGAAAGCACTCCGGTTAGAGCAAGATAGAAAAGGAATGAAATAAAAGAATTTGGGCAGCATTCCGACTAAAAATTGAAGGATTATAACATGAACTTCACAGGATGGGATGGCCCTTGATGAGATGAACAACGCAATGCCTCTGGAAGAATTGAAAGAATGGAATGAAAAGAACTTAGAAGGAAGGGTTGAACGGAGTTGTTGCAGAAAAACAACAACAAAAGAATAAGCTTGTTGTGGACTTATCAAAAACATCTCAAAACTTGAGGTGAAATTATACGACAACCAAATGTCTGAAAAGCTGAGAAGAACGAAGAAAATGCAAAACTCCACTTTAGAAGAGTACGGAGAATTAATTGCACTTCGAGACGTGAGAAGAAAAGAGACTTGAACTCCACCAACAAAATCTAGATTAATTCTTGAAGAGTGAATTAACTCATGAAAAACCACCATGAAGAACTCCGGTGACGAAAGGATGATGAGATAGAATGAAGGATGAAAGAGTAAGATGAGCCTTGCGATGATTTAGATGGAGGTTCCGACGAAATGGCCAAGAAAATTTGAACTCCGGAAAAGAAAAGATGAAAACACTTGGAACTAGAATTTATTCCTCAAGAACAAACTCTGAAGGAAGGGATTACTCACTTGGATGAAATAAGAATAAGATTTATTGTATGCTTATCCTTCATCAAATTAAATTGATGACAATCAATGGATTTTGCATACTACTTATTCTTCTTGAAAAGGATTAAGGGGGGGGGGGGTATAGCACAAAACTTGAGAAAGTCTTCATGAACCACCGGTAGGAGTGAAAAGAACGAATGGATTAATATGATAATCAAAGAAAAAGAATCTGAAAGAACCACCGCTAGAATTCGAAAATGACTGACGAAAGAGAATGAATCACCAGGAAGAATTAGAAGAAACAATAAGCTCGAGAGTATTTAGATGCAAAAGAACAAAGAGATCATGAGCTGATTAAAGAGCACTTGAACGAAGCACTGGGATAATTAGATAACGGTAGCTGAAATGTGAGGACGAAGAATTATTCTAGAACGATGGCCTCCGGTGAAAAGAAATAGAAAAACAACTCCTGACATACTCCGGATGGGTAAGAAAAGGAATATCTGACAAATGGAATAATTCGAGAGGATAACATGAAGCTAGAACCGCGAATCTTCGAGAGAACCGACAAGATTTAGAGGAAAATCTTCTTCGATCTTCAAATGGCGATGGAAAACACCACCAAATTACTGAGATACTCCGGGAGAATGAAAAACGAAGAGGTTGAGCCAACAATGAAAATGATTTTAACTTGATCTTGGAAAAGATCTGACTGATGAAAATCATTCTTATGTCAAACTCGAAAAGAATTATGAATGGCTCCGGAATAATTAGAAGAGTCAGGTAAGATCCTTGGAAAAGACCTGTGGGTTAGGGTCCACTAAAAGAAAACACCTTTGAAAAGGATTGTTTGAATGAGAAATGATGCACCAAAACAATTGAAATATTTAAATGAGGTGACAACCTCGAATTAATTGGAACACAGACGAATTTCCTGAGATGTATTCCGAACTCAGGAATGATTGAATGGCGAGAGGTAAACGAGTAAGGAGAACACTTTAACCAAGGAAAAGAATGTGATCAACCCGAAAAACTTGAATTGAGTCCACCGGAAAAGAAAAAAGAGATGAAGAATGTCAAACAAAAGAGAATTCGCCGATTGAAATGACTGAGGGAAGATTCAAGAGGCTCCGTACGAATGAAATTGCTGCTCGAAAGAGATTCAAGCTCCGAGAAGAAGAGGGTGGGAGGGCGGGAAAAACAAAGGCAACTTGGAAGGGAAAACCCGATGAATAGCTTCAAGAGGAAACACCGGTTGAAAGAACGCAAATGCTTCGCACGAGTAGGATGGATACTCGATTACGGACTCCGGCCCCGAGAAGAAAAGGGGTGGGCGGGTGGGAAAAGAAAACAACTGAGGATTGAACTTGCAAAAACAAGGAGGTCGAATCGGCTGGACGAGAAAATGCACCGGATGAAAAAGAGATGAGAACCAACGACCAGAAAACAAACCGCGTGATCCTAAAGAAAAATTTGAAGGGGAAGAGGAGTAAGTCAAAACACCTACGTCAAGATTCCTCACCAGAGCGACGAAGGGGCTGAGGAGTAAAAAGAATCCTACTCTCCGATATATATAATCCTAAGACTCAAAATAGTTTTCTTCTAGACTCAACAACGGCCAACAATCATGGGGGCTCCTATGGTCGGTCGAGGCTCTGATACCAACTTGTCACTTCCAATATGCGATACTATCCTAAAGAGACTCGAAGGTCCCACCAAGGAAAGAACCACATATTGATACGCTTTTGCAAGGTGGATATCATTACATCAACATTACATAATAGATGGGGATACATACAAGGCATACAATGCCACAGGAATTCAACAATACATCATTCGTAAGATCAACATCCTACTACAGATGAAACACAAACAGAAACTCAACGACATCCGCCCTGCTAGCCCAGGCTGCCGACCTAGAACCTATCCCCTGATCGAAGAAGAAGCAGAAGAAGAACTCCAAAGTAAGCAAACATCGCTCTCGCATCATGATCATCGCGAATCCTGTACCTGCAACTGTTGTTGTAGTAATCTGTGAGCCACGAGGACTCAGCTATCCCATTACCATGGGTATCAAGACTAGCAAAGCTTAATGGGTATGGAAAGGATAAGTGGTGAGGTTGCAACAGTGACTAAGCATATATGGTGGCTAACATACGAAAATAAGAGCGAGAAGAGAAGCAAACGGAACGCTTGTGAAACTAGCAATGATCAAGAACTGATCCTGAACTCCTACTTACGTCAAACATAACCCAAAACCGTGTTCACTTCCTGGACTCCGCCGAAAAGAGACCGTCACGGCTACACACACGGTTGATGTATTTTAATTCGAATCTGGTGTCAATATCTACAACTGGACATTAACAAATTCCCATCTGCCACATAGCCGCGGGCACGGCTCTCGAAAGTTTATACCCTGCAGGGGTGTCCCAACTTAGCCCATCACAAGCTCTCACGGTCAACGAAGGATATTCCTTCTCCCAGGAAGACCCGATTAGTCTCGGAATCCCGGTTTACAAGACATTTCGACAATGGTAAAACAAGACCAGCAAAGCCGCCCGATGTGCCGACAAATCCCGATAGGAGCTGCACATATCTCGTTCTCAGGGCACACCGGATGAGCAAGACGTCGGGTTGGCATAGACCCTAGTTGCCCAGGGGGCGCCGGACATCGCTCAGTTTGGACCAGCACTCGGGGGAGAACTGGCCGGGGGTAAATAAAGATGACCCTCGGGCTCCGGAAACCCAAGGCAAAAAAAGGGCTAGGTGAGGCAAATGGTAAAACCAAGATTGAGCCATGCTGGAGGAGTTTTATTCAAAGCGAACTGTCAAGGGGGTCCCATAAATCACCCAACCGCGTAACGAACGCAAAATCAAGGAACATAACACCGGTATGATGGAAACTAGGGCGGCAAGAGTGGAACAAAACACCAGGCATAAGGCTGAGCCTTCCACCCTTTACCAAGTATATAGACGTATTAATTAAATAAGAGATATTGTGATATCCCAACATAATCCTGTCCATCATGGAGCAATCTTCAACTTCACCTGCAACTAAGAACGCTATAAGAGGGGCTGAGCAAGAGCGATAACATAGCCAAGCAACGATTTGCTAGGAAGGGTGAAAAAGGTTAGAGGCTGACATGGCAATTTGGGAGGCTTGAGGAACAAGAGATAGGTAGCGCAGCATAGCGATAGAACGAAGCAACTAGCATAGCAATGATAGTAGTGAGATCCAAGGTGACGGTCATCTTGCCTGAAATCCCGCTAGGAAGAAGAACGAGTCCATGAAGAAGATGAAGCCACGAAGACGAACCAAGCGTAGACGAGCGAATCCTCACGATCGCAACGAAACATGAACTAACGAGAAGGAGCACAACCGGAGAGAAGCAAACAACAAGGTAAACACACAACACATAGACATGGCATGATGCACAACCAAGCATGATGCATGACAAGATTAAATGTTGTTTACATGGAAAGAGTTGATGCACAATAAAACTACCTATCTAGGCATTTTAAATGAGGCCGGAAATTACAAACAACAATTCCAGAAAATCCCCATATGCAATTTATGAATTTGGTACTGTTCTGCCTATAACATAATTTTACAGTTGTTAAACAGGAAAACAAAGTGCACCAAGTTAATCTATGCATTTTTCTAGTCCATTTACATATAAAGAACATTAAATTTGGAGTTATGGTTATTAAGTTATGAAATAGATCATTTCAACAAGTTATTTGTGCAAAAAAAATGCAAACAACAATTTTAAACGGTTTTAACAGGGATGAAAGTTGCATATTGTTAAAGAACATGAAAAACTGAGCAAGATGCATATATGACATGTTTCATTTGGATGCATGGATATTTATATATGAGCAATGCAATTTTAATGGCATTTTTGAAAATATGCATGCACGGGATATGTGACAAAATCACAGAATGGGAAAAGAACGTCTATGGGCAGAATGCAACGCACTATGCAATGCCCAAGATGGACATGCCCCGAAATGGACGAGTGTGTGCGAGCAAAAATTAAAAGGAGACAGTGCAGAAAAAGGGTCTCCTGGGATTCGAACCCCAGACCTGCTGGATCAATGTACACTCTGAAGACCACTGCGATACAAGTGTTATGGTGATAGGAGAGGGGCTAGGCCCAACATGAAGAAGAACAATGGCTTGATCTGAGTGAGCCAAAAATTGGTGAAAACAAAAGGTGCGGCCGTGGGGATTTGATCCCTGGTCACCTGGGTAACCAAGGGGAAGGCCATCTAGTTAGGCTACTGCGTGGGTTGCTTAACAAGGAGGTGGCTTCATTGATAGCCAAATAACAGAAGTGGTGAGCTTCAGCCATGGCTACGCCGAGAAAGCTCACGACAATGGTGAGCGAACGCGGCGCCGATCTCTGCAGCTAGCCATCAACGGGTGTGCGGAAAAGGGTGTGCGTGCAGGTGAACCAAGCGGCGGCTACTGCAGGCATGCGCATACAAGGCTACGGGTACTGGAAACTGAGGACGAGCAGGAGCTTGGCTCGGTCATGGTGGTTACAGGTCGAAGCAGGCAACTAGGCTCGCGAGCGAGATGCGCGTGTGTTGCGTGATTGAGTGCGTGGGAGGATGCATGCAAAGGTGAGGCGAGCAGATGCTAGAAAACAAGCTTGGGCCGCTACCATGGTCGTCCAAGGCAGACATGGCCTCGGACGCGACAGGATCAGCGGCCACAGCGCCAAAATCGAACCGGAGAGGGGCTGGGAAGAACGGCTGCTCACCGAGGGGGTGCTGCTGAAGTTGTACGAGGTTGGAGGTGAACAGGGACGGCGAGAAGACGCGCTGATCGGGGCGGCATCCTCGTGTCCACGAAGCAGAGGAAGCAAGGGAAGAAGAGGGCGATGGGGAGGTAGCCGGACTTGGTGATCCTTGGGCGCGGCTCGTCATCAGAATGGGTCCGGGCAGTGTTCTCGAGCGAGTAGACGATGGAGGGGAGGCCACAAAGGAGGGTTAGGCCGGCGGTGAGGTCGTGCCCGAGCCGGCCATGGCTCCTGGAGGCGGGGAAGCAGGTGCGTGGGTGCCCCATACCTGTGGCGGCGGCGCGGAGGGGAAAAGAGGGAGGAGGGGGAACCCTAGGGCGAGGGCTGCGGGTTTTATAGGAGGGCGAGGCGAGATGGCTCGGCCACGGTGGCCATGGGAGCCTGCCTTGTCGGTTTTACTATGAGAGAGGAGAAAGCGAGAGGATGGAGAAACTAAGAGAAAGGAGAAGCTGCCAGGCGGGCCCGAGGTGTGCAAAGCAGCCACGCTGGAAGAAAATTACTAGGGGAGGCTCAGATGGGCTGCGGGTTTGCTGGGAGCGGTTGGGCTGCGCTACTGGGTTGCTGCTGCTCCTACTGCTTCTGCCTTTTGTCTATTTCTTCAAATAGAATAAAAGAGCAAAAAGCACAGAGGAAAAGGAGAGGGCCGAGGAAGAAATGGATATACCCCTAGACTCCAGGAATTATGTCGTATTTGATAAAATTGAGCTGGACGTTTTTAGAGGTAGAAAAATAAATCATGTTTGAATTAAATTCAAACTTGCTCCATTTTTGAACCCAACCAAAACAACTCCCAAAAGGATGAAACTTGACAGAGAGGTATAAGGCATGGTGCATGATTTATTGGCAAAGTTTGAGCATTAATGGAGAAGGGAGAAATGGCACTTGCATAAAGGAGTAAAAGAAGAGGAAGGAGAAGGTGATGGTGCATGGCTTTGTTTGAGAGAGATAGCAAAGGGGTGATGCACACACATCAACTAGAGCAACACACAACATATATAAAGGGCAATGCACAAGATGAACATGGCAACAACATGATGATTACGAAAAGGTATATGACTAGCATGCAAAATGACAAGAGGCAATGCAATATAACAATGATGAGCATGGCATATGCAACAAATAAAGGAACAAAGCAAAACAAGATGACAAGGCAAAGTGCGACACGCAAGCGAATGACATGGCAACGACGGCAAATAACTGGAAGACACCTGGCGCATCGGATCCAGGGCATTACACAACAATAAAGGACAGGGTTCTGGTGACTGCGACAACGTCTACCTGGCGGCAGAAGAATTTTTTAGGGAAGCCGATGATCAAGAGTTAATGTTGGTGGGTACACCTATCACACGGATATTGAGACCGACATCAAGACCGGCGCTGAGATTGAGACCGGCATCGAGACCGGCGCTGAGACTGAGACCGGTGCCGAGAGTAGTGGAGCCAGTATAGAACCAAAAGCAAAGAGGCAACAACTTCCTAACAAGCTCAGGACTACTAGACTGGTGGTCACGGAGGAGGACGATAACAATTTTGAGCCAACCGCGCCCGAGGAAGCGCGCGCGTGCTACGGCAATCAAATAGGCTGCATCATACAGACAACCGCCACCATCAACGATGAGAAACTAAAGAAGATAGATAACTTGAGGCCCTCCGTCCTAAAGAAGCTGCACCAGATATTCTTGTTCCCGGGCTGAAATGAAAAGGATTATAAAGATCCAGATAAGGACCCGGCAATGAAGAATATAAACAAACACGCCATGACCAAGTTTAGCGATGCGTTGGCCGCCTAGAAATCAAGGGTGAACTATTGGATCGTCAACAAAAGGAACCCTACTCCAAGATTGTAAAGGATAATCTGACAATCATGCCAGAGCACTTTCAAATATTCAAGGTGGCTTGCAAGGCTGAAGCTGCCAAAAAAAAGTTGAAGTACATGAAGGGGCTTCAACAGAGGGACATTGGGGGCCACCATCTCGGAAGCCGTGGTTACGGCGGGAAGAGGTCCATATGGGCCAAGGAGGATGCGAGGCCGCGATTCTGGGCATCAAAGACCCCTTGGCGGAGTTCACCGTCCCGCGGGAGCGTGACGTCCTCAGGGCCCGGCACTGTTGGGACCCAGTGAAGAAGGTTTTTGAGACGAATGCAATCACGGCGGAGTTCATGGGACTGCTGGTAATTTTAGTTTCTGATCAATTCGACTGCATGTTAGTCATATTTGAAAATGATCCTTGTGCCTTTTGCAGAGAGAGTAGCACAGGATTGCAGCCAAAAGCGACTCGCCGTCTGAGGTGTTGGCAAGGCCCAAGTGGGACACTCCAGTCAACCGGACATTGAACATATTGAAAGAACTCCCGGTGGAGACTCGACCGTTGTATGGACGCTTTGCACGGTGTCGGAGACGTCGCCACATGGAAGAAGTACTACCGCGAGACCATGAAGGAGAGAAAGGAAAGACGGAGGTTAACAGAAGAAAACATTGACAAGAAGGTTGAGATTGCGGTTGAGAAGAAATCATCTGAGACCGTCGCAACAGCAGTAGCTGCTGCAAAACAGGTGCTTGTAGATATGTCTACTACCTTGCTTCCGGCCGTTTTCAATTGGAGCAGGCAAAATCCAAAAAAAATGCAGCGGACTTTCCCCTTGCTGACTACTTTGGGAGCAGCTCGACTAGCGTTGCACCAGCACTTGCAGTTGCATCTGCTCCCGCACCAGCTCCTACACATGCTCCCGCACCTGCTCCGGCACTGTCTCCGGCACCGGACGTGCTCGACAGTGCTTCGTCTTTGGCTGAGCTCGATGCCCTCACGGTATCTGTCACACCGGCCCTCTTCAATAAATGTATAATCTCCCATTTTCGTTGCCTTTCGGATGTCTCACGTCGCAGACTTTTCTTTGCAGGACGACAAAACCTCGTGCACCATATTGTACACCATCGGCAACCAGAAGGTGGACGGGGAAGGCGACGATAATGGAGCTGAAGGAACCATTGTTCCACAGTCGACCGACCCCCCCGGACGTCTTCAAGGTTCCGTGGCCAGTGTCAAACTGGGCCACGAGAATTTGGCTCCTCTGGTACTAGTGGGGGATGACGACGAGACCCTGCGGCGGCTTAGTGATTGTTGCAATGGGTGGGTCCTGTTGTGGCCAAAGAGTCTACTTCGTCTGGAGGCGGCCGGGAGCACACCCACAAGCACGCAGTTAGGTATGAACATCAACACCTCACCTACTCAATTAGCATCGGCTGTCATGCTGGGTGATAGCGGAGGGGGTGAGGAAGAGGCTCCATTAGTCGTTTGTGACGTCGCCATAGATGAGGACGAGGATGACGATGACACTCAATAGTATGTCAATACTGGCGCCTACTTAGGGTTTGGGCGTCATGAGTCGATGCCTGAATTGCCGCCTCCAGAGTCTAAATGTATTATGGACAACCTTCCGGTACCAAAGAAGTCTAGGAAGAGACCAAGGAAAGGCTAAAAACCTGCTTCTATGATCCAGCCGCCTCAGCAGCCTCGGGTTCAAGACTGTATGGATATCCCTGGTGCGGCAAAATGGCATATCGCCGGTGAACCAATCCTACCTGAAGCAGCGATAGGGGCCAGATTCGGTGATGTAAGGATACTTCATAACGATGTGCTATGGAGAGAGAAAGGCCTCCTTGCCTCGGAAAATCTAGGATACCCACTCTACATGGTTAACATGCCGCGGCAATTGTCGTACGTCGACACATTCCCCGCAGACAAGTTCTTCCTTCGATTCGGTTACATCTTCGACATGTATCACTGGAAGAAGCTGGGTTTTACGTTTGTCCGCCTTTATGCCTTGCACATGAACTACCTCATCGGGGTTGAGCAGATACCTTTTATCTATGTTGTTGACCCGTACTTCATGCACGAGGGCTTCTTGGCAGTCTGCGCAAAGCACTGTGAATACGCGAGGGACTACCTTGTCAATTTCATGCTCGCCAATAAGGACAAGGAGGCGATTCTCGTGCCTTATCATCCCCTGTAAGTCATCCGCGTGGATATCCTTCCTTCGATTTTAATCATTCATTTGCACGGTGGAGGCTAATTAATTTGAGGTGTACTTATTTTGCGCAGCGGCGGGCACGCCATCATCATCATCCTCTACCCCCCGATACTCCCATGCTCTTTCCTTGGACTCGTCGAAGAACATTACCAAAAAGAATTACACCTACATCAAGTCTGTTCTCGACAGTGCTATCTTTTACTACGGCAAACGGGGTGGAGAGGTCAACGATAAGAAGACAAGGAATGGCAGGCCCGCCTTCAGCCATAAGACCGACTTTTATTTCATCCTGCAACCGAGTGATTCTCTTAATGATGGATTCTATGTCCTACACCACATGCTGGAGTACAGACGGGATCACCAAAACCTTCGCATGTCACCTAAATCCGGTGATGCCCATATTTTGCAATGGGCAAAGGACTTACGAGATATCGAGGATCATCGACTTCGAGCTGAGTTCTATCACATCCAACATGAACTTGCCCAAATCATCATGGAGGAGGTCGTTGAAAAAATTGGGATGTTCTACGAAGAAGGACAAATGTCGCGGGAAGACGTCCGAACACGCGTAGCCTCTCAGCGTCTCGACATGAAGCCTTTCACTAAGCTCAGGGACTATCTCCCTGACATGGATGGATGGCACGACATGTTGGAGTGATTGTCGATATATGACAGTGTGTCCGTTTAGTCCATACTTTCTGTATGACAAAACTTTGAGTTATGCATGGCGAAACTTTATTTGTGATGTAATTAAACCGTCCTCCTCCTCGACTAGCGAAGATCACTCTAGTTAGGGCATTTTGGGTACGATGAACTTTGTTATTTATGCTTATGCTATGTTGCTTCTATTTTGGCCTAGTCTGTCCCTTTCTGTTGCTCAACTATATATGTTGCATATCATCGACTCATGCGATGATGCAGGTGCATTGATCATCGATGGCGAAGAAGTGCTACGCCAGGAGTATACGACGAGTGGCCGGAGTGTCAGGCCCAGGTGTACTGATTTCCGGTTTCTGAGTGACAGCCAATAGTTAGTTTAGGTTCACGCTAATGCGAGAGAGGGATACGAACTCATGTACTTCATAGTTCCGCTCTCACTCATAGTGATAGCTCTTCTCGCGTATATCATTGTTTAGATGGATGACGATGTAGTTGCAAGTAATCGAGACTTGTATTGCTATTTTCGAGATGATGACGAGAGACCACTTTGTGTTGGATGATGATTATGATGATGACATGATTTGATGAGACTATTTGTATGTATATGCTATGATTACATTTGTATGTGTATGATATGCTAAGGATTATTGTATAAAGCCTATTCAAATACAAAAAAAATATGCAGAAAAAATAGAAACTAATAGAACTAGCAGTAGCGAGGGGAACAAAGTTAGCAGTAGCGCTCCCTTACCAGTAGCGCTTCCTGCTAAAAAGCGTTGCAGATATTAGCAGCAGCGCTCTGCACTAAAGCGCGACACTGCTAGCCATGTATAGCAGTAGCGTGGGATGACAGCGCCATCGCTACATGTTAGTTGAAGCTTACCAAGAGAGCGCCTTCCCGCCATCGATAGGCAAAATACTCGCGCTACTCCTAGGGTTTTCCCTAGTAGTGCAAAGTGGTACTTCCTTCACAATGCTCTTATGTGGACAGAAACTTGGGAAAATTATTGAGGGAAATGGGCTAAATGAAAAGAGCTAAAATTTGGTGGAGGTAAGTTATATAGGTAGGAACATTCCCTAGTAAATTGTCAGCAATTATTAAGCAATATAAAATATAGTTGCTTCACAAACTGAAAATATGACAAGAATAAAATATTGGATGATGATCTCACATGGATTGCTGGATAGAGCTCAAATTTTGTGGAGAGTGATGATTTGAGCATATGGAAGATTTGGAAAAATCTCAGATCATTTGCATAATAGTAGCTAGTACTTCCTTCACAAAGCTTCTCTCTAAGTAAAAACTTTGGAAAATTTCTAAGGAAGATTTACTAGGCAAATGGAACTTAATATTGTCATGTGTAAATGATTTGGATATGGAAGGGTGTCCTAAAAGTTTGAGGGCAATAGGAGGGGTCTAGATAGAACTTGCTTTGCAAGGTGCCAATCTGGCCAGAAAATAGAAATTGAAGCTGGGCTCACATAGATGATTGGATTGAGCTGCAATTTGGGGGAGGATGATAATTTGGGAATATGAAGGCACTGTAAGAATTCATACCATTTCGATAAATAAAACTGGTACTTCCTTTACAATGCTCTCCACTGAACAGAAAAATGGGAAAAACATTGAGGGAAATTGACTAAATTAAATGAGCTAAAATTTTGTGGAGGGAGGTTCTATGGGCAGTGTCATGTCCTGGTAATTTTCAGCAATTATAAAGCAATATAAAATATAGTTTTTTCAGAAACTAAAAATATTACAAGAAACAAAGATTGGATGATGAGCTCACATGGATTTTTAGATAGGGCTCAAAATTTGTGGAGAGCTATGATTTGGGCATAGAACATGTGGCAAAAATTCAACTCATTAGGATATGCCTAGCTAGTACCTCCTTCACGAAGCTTCTAGCTGTATAGAAACTTTGGAAATTCGCCGAGGATGATTTACTAGGCAAATGGGACTGGATTTTGTCATGAGGCAATGATTTGGATAGGAAAGAGTGCCCAATTTTGTTGAGGGCAATCAATAAAATATAAATAGCACTTCCTTCACAAAATGCTATTATGAACAAAATAGGAAAATGAATATTCTTAAATTATTTTTGAACTAGGCAAGGAAGCTTTTTGACATAGTTGAGGAATATATGATCCAAGTAATTTATGAGAAATTTTTGGGATTTTTTTGAATGACAACCTAGGGCAAAAATTGGCACATGGACATGACACATAGGCAAAACTGATGAAGTGGACCCTAGTCATAGCAATGCACCACAATTTACAATGCTATGACCATCTACATTGGTCATGATCAGCTAGAAATAAGGCAGCGGGCCAGTGTTGTCTGCTTTATGACGTAGGGAAATGACCTATCTGACCAAAATGGTCGTTATGGTTTAGGGTTTGGAGCCCCCCAAACAGCTTATGACCAATTGGCCTCAAATGGTCGTAGATTTATGACGATTTCTTCCAGGGCCACAGACAGAAGGTCACAAGTTGACATATTTCTTGCAGTGGAGTTGCGGTTCACTGTGTCCTAAGGTGTTTCGGCTACTTAGGTGTGGTTCGACTTCAACATCACCACCACTCGTCATCGACTCGGACTCCACATCGACTTCGACCACTTCAACATCATACTACCGTAAGCAAGGACGGTAACCTCCACGACATCCTAACATCATACCTTGCCATTACATTTGATAGCCTCGAGCCATTTCGCGTCACTTACCTTCGAGACTAGCGAGTTGAGAATTGCCGGGCCACGTTATTTGTGCACCTTTAGTGATATGTCTCCGTCGGATTCAGGGCTCCGCAGACCCAAGTAAAGGTTCGAACTCTGGGGCGTGTGCGAAGATATCAACCCCTTCAGCTAACCAGTTCATTGATCCCACGACCTAGCTCGATGAACAAGGAAGAAGATGCACACGGGAGTTTACCCAGGTTCAGGCCACCTTGTGGTGTAAGACCCTACTCCTTCTTTGTGGTGGATTTTCCTCACGAGGGACTAAGGATGAACTAGAACAAGGTAAGAACAACCTCGCAAGGTCTGCTCTATTGTGGGTGTGAGCTGATGAGGTTTCGGTCCCCTCTCTTGGTGGTGGCTAACCTGACAAATGGTGGTCTTCTCCTGCAGAGCTCCTGGTCGTAACGCTGCGGTAGGCTCGACGATGACTTCCATCCTGTCGTCCAGGCGGTCTTGGTCTCATTGCACGGGAATGGAAACCTTTGGTTGATTCCCCGGGACCATGGTCTTGCGCTTGCCTCCTTGGCACCAAAGAGTAAACCTGCTCCTCTACGCCCACGGGCGCCCGCCTAGCTTTGGTCTTCATGGCTTACGTCACCGCAACCCCATGAGGTTGAGAACATACATAAAAATCTCTGCTCCCTCCGAAGGTTTTGGCATCATCTGCCTTGCGAGGGTCTTGACTTGTTGGTGTTGTAGATGGGCTGTACCAGGCTGCCAATGGAGCCGCATCGTGGGCCGACGGCAGGCAATTCTGGGTACCCTGGTTTCCAGAAGGCCGAAAGTAGCCCCCAGGCCCAAGGCGCGGTCATACTTGGCTTTGAGGAGAAGTGCCACGGGCCCCAATCGCATACGGACCAGGCTGATGCGTGGCGCTTGATGGGACGTGGGCGTCTCCACTTCCCCACGTCACCTCGGTAACCGCTCATGCTGACAAAAGACGGGCACCCGCTTCGAGCCATCATTGCCTTCTCTTTGCCTTGCTCCAGATCCCCTTTCCTCCTACCGAGAGCTCCTCCAGATCTGGTCGAATTCTTCCTCCATTCCACGTCTCTTCTCCCAAGTTCTCCGTACATGGCGTCCGGGAAGGGGAAGTCAGCCATGCAGGCCGCGAGCTCCTTCTCTCCTGCGCCTGCCCTCGGCGCGTCCTCCATCACCGAGGAAAGACACCTCGCCACCGCACTTCCATTGACAGCGAGCAATGACAACGAGTGGAAAGAGACGATGCTCCTGGCAGGCTCTGCTAAGCAAAGGACCTTGGCGGAGACGTTCTATCCCTTCTTCCTCCACAACATCTTTGCAGGGCTTGTCCCGCCCTTCTCCGGGTTCTTTACCGCCATCCTCGATCATTACCAGGTTCAGGCCCTGCATCTTCAGCCTAACTCCACCCTTCTCCTATCGATATTTGCCTTTTACTGCAAAGCGTTCATGGGCGTGAAGCCCTCTGTCGCGCTCCTCTGCCACTTCTTCTATCTTCACATGCACGACCCATCCCAACGCTCTGCTCGCGTCTCCTTTGCCGTGGCCCACAGCGGCAACGCGCCCATGAGGGCCGGGAAGAAGGTGGAGAACTTTCGGTGCAAGTTGGTCTTCATGGATGCTAGGGGCCTCCATGCGCGGCTGATGAGGACATGACTACCTTGTATACGACCAAAAATATTGCATACATGTATATTTGTGAGGTCATTTCTAATGCTAACTATGCAATAATTTATTTATGTCATCCAAGATAAAAATACTTCACAAACTTTTGTGTCATGTGTAATTGCAGGTGTATGGGACATTTGTACAATCTACATATGAAGATAAGGGGAAAAGAGATGTTTAGGTGTTGTCCAAAAAGTCCTCTCACATCACTTTTGGGCCAAGAGAAGATAGAGTCCAAGTCTCTCACGTTCTGGATTCAGATTCGGACTACACAGACATACCTGACACAAAACACCAGGAACTCTTTCATATGGACTCCGAATTGGGTGATTCTTTTTTGTTGGAAAGTAGATTTCGTGAACTTTCCAATCCAGTTGGATCACCTTCAAATTCATTTGGGGCGTTGAGTTATCGACGAAACAATCTTACACAACAGAAGAATCCGAGTCAAACTACAAGTTCAAGGGTGTTGCATCACCTGCACTTGGGCCCATGAGCCTTGTATGACCTAAGGTTAGTTTTAGGCTGCCTTGGGACATCCTCTCACCTTCTTGGCTGCCACCCCGTGCTCCCATATAAGTAGATCCATCTAGTAGCTTTTTGCTTGGGATTTGCTTAATTAAAAGTTAGCCATTGCAACTTCATGTACTTCATTTGTGTCCAATGACCAGACCAAGACCGCTTCCGGATCCCCACTTTTATCAACACTTCATATATATTCGCAATATTCAGATTGCTTTATCATATTCTTGCTTGTTCTTTGATTGCATGTAGGAATAGAACTTCATAGTCAGGTTAATCGTGCTTCTGGCGTTGTCAGTAACCTCAGGAGATTGGTTTAGCGATTCCTAAGGCGCAACGTCTTGCACGTTTGTAGTCGAATTGTCAAAGTCGACTCCACCAAATCGATAGTTATCATCTCATCGAAAGATCGGGACACCCCGCATCTATCAAGTGGCATCAGTTTTGAGGTTGCTCAGGGAGAATTTCCAGTTATACCTAGATTAGTTTTATTTACTTACCTATTGTCCAAGAAAAAGCCACAAAAAAGTTATATCTATTCATCGTTTGTCCAAGCCAGTCTGATCCTTTGCAATTTTCTTTTTATTGCTTGCATAGTTGAATTATCGGTTGCATCGTCGTGTCGAGCTGGTGGTCCTAGTGTCTAGTTCGTTTAGAGTTTCGAGTTCTATTCACATTAGTCACGCCGCCGTTGCATCGTTATCCCTCCCGCTGTCTACTACCACATCCATCAATTTCCACCACGTGCTACCCACTGTTCATTGTCATAATCATAGTTGAGTTCGTTCACATCTTCGCTTGATCCAATCTGCATCTTATCTAGTTCGTTCTGGAAAGAGGAAGAGATAGAAAAAAGACAAAAAAGAGAGAAAAAGGTTAAAAAAAGTCAAAGATAAAAAAGGAGAGAAAGAAAAAGGAAAAAAGGTGTGAGAAAAAAGAGAGAAAAACACAAAATTCTGATATATCTGGACCCAATCTCGTACCTGAACTCGGAATCGAATTTGTTTTGCTCACTGTTCAGTAAAACAGGCGTATCTTCCTCATACAAAGTCCGTTTTGGCTCCGTGAGTGCTAAAATTAAAGATAGCAACGAGCCGCATCTACAAATAGTTGTAGAAGCTCGCTTAGTAATTTACACCTCAAAATCGCCTTCTAAATAGGCCGTTTTTCCTCTGAAGTTACTGAACACATCTTGTTACAGTTTTTCACACCAGTTTATATTTTTTGACTCCTCAGATCAAGCTGGAATTGAGTGATTCTTTTTGCGTTGGAAAGCTCGAGTTAGAAGAATTTTGTAGAAAAATTATCAGAAAATTGGCACAAACTTTTCCAGAGAAAAGTTCTTGAGAGAGTTGTTGGTATATCCTGCTTGACAGTTGCTTCTCATCATTATCTTTACTGCTATTGTGATCTTCAGTTATATCAGGATGTCCAGAGCTACTTCATATCCTTTATTGATGCTAGTTGTGCTATGCCATGATCTCTTTAGTGTTTTAGGCTTGCGTCTCTAGTACAGTCTAGCCTAGGACCAACACAGTACCGTCATTGAGCGTTTATTCAACATTGCATCTCTGAATTGATTATTGCTAATCTTTTGCTACCAAATATTTAAGCCTTCCAAACTCCACATATTTCTACACCGTGTATTCGTACGTTCCCCTGGCAAATGCTTTACTCAATCTTCGGAGTTGTTGACACCACTGGTTGCCTGTCACCACGTGCTGCATGGTAAGAACTTGTAAGATGTTGATATTTGCTATATACTATGAGCGTTTTACCACCACATCCTAGTAGTTCATAGGAAAAATATTCTTGGATTTTATTTATTGTTTTCTACTAACTATGGTAGGTTCCAGAGTTGTTAGTCCTTGGGCTTCATCGATCATGGGAGATTTTCCACCACCTAAGAAAATACAACAACCGTCACAAGAGGAGCAACAACATCAGAATGCACATAATCAGGTTAATGTTTTCATGCCACCATTTATTGGTCATTTTAGGCCTGACTTATATATTGAATGGGAGTATGAAATAAATACTATATTTGCTTCCCGTAATTTTGATGAGCGTGGAAAATTTCAAGCTGCAGTTATTACTTTCAGTAGCTTTGCTTTAGTTTGGTGGAGTGAGTATTGTCGGTTAAACCCTGATTTTATACCTACTACTTGGGATGATTTAAAACTTGTCATCAGAGATAGATTCATTGATGTTTATTATACTCGTGGCACGATTAAAAAATTACAACATTTAAAACAAGGCACTGACACGGTAACAAAATATTATGATGATTTACAAACTACATTGTTGCACTCATTTTTAGAAGAAAGTGAAGAAGATTTTATGGATAGATTTTGGGGAGGATCAAACCATGATATTCAAGAGATACTAATTCATGAAGAGTGTTATCCTATGGACCATTTGTTCTGTCTTGCTTGCAAGCTAAACAGGAAATAAAATGACGTGTTGCCCACAAGGAGGACAAGCGCACGGTGCACATTCCAAGTGTTGATATAGATGTTTCTTCAACTACTAGGCGTACTATGACAACCACATCCGTTGTTGCTATGACTACATCATCTCCACCATGTGACACATCACCATCGAGAGTGCCTACATCATCTGAGTTGATCATAAGAGGTAATGACAAAAGAAAAGATTTTCAACTTTCACATGAGAATGATGCATGCCTAGTTAACTTGAATACATCATGTGTTGTGTTACCTATTGATTTGGGCACACCACCTATTTTAGAATTGTGCTACTGTCATGAATGCATCATGTGATCAAACAACTGAAATACCAAGAATTTTGTGTGCACCCAATGAATTAACTGTTGATGCAAAAGAACTAATGTTTAATCATTTTGATATGACCTCTAATCTTGGTGATGATTCTGTGTCCAATGACTTATTGCATGCTTGCTTATTTAGGCATGTTGTAGCATGTAAATTTGATGCAAGTAAGGTATATTCACCAATGTTAGGATGGTTTAATGATGAATATTGTCAACCTTTTGAAATGAATAAGAGCTTCACTTATATGTGCAAACTGAGTTGCAATATTTTCATGCCCTCTACTTCTTGTGATAATATTTTGGCTTTGATTTTATGAACTATGAAGGTTACTCATGTATACATGTGTCATATGTGCAAAAACCAAGGGCAGTAGAAATGGATGACATATACATATACAACATGTACACTTTGTCTCTTTTGTTAACCACATTTCAGATTAAGGAACGCCAAGGACGGCTTTGTTTTCGAGAAGGGGAGGATGATGAGGACACGACTACCTTGGATACGACCAAAAATGTTGCATACATATATATTCGTAAGGTGATTTTGAATGCAAACTATGCAATAATTTATTTATGTCATCCAAGACAAAAATACTTCACAAACTTTTGTGGTATGTCTAATTGCAGGTGTATGAGATATTTGTACAATCCGAATATGAAGATAAGGGGAAAAGAGATGTTTAGGTGTTGTTCAAAAAGTCCTCTCACGTCACTTTTGGGCCAAGAGAAGATAGATTCCAAGTCTCTCACGTTCTGGATTCTGATTCGGACTACACAGACATACCTGACTAAAAACAACAAGAATTCTTTCATACAGACTCCAAATTGGGTGATTTTTTTGGAAAGTAGATTCCGTGCACTTTCCAACCTAGTTGGATTCACCTTCAAATTCGTCCGGAGCGTTGAGTTCGCGATGAAACAATCTTACGCTGCAGCAGAATTCGAGTCAAACTACAAGTCCAAAGGTGTTGCATCACCTCCACTTGGGCCCATGAGCCTTGTATGACCTTGGGTTTGTTTTAGGCTGCCTTGGGGCATCCTCTCACCTCCTTGGCCGCCACCCCTTGCTCCTATATAAGTAGATCCATCTAGTAGCTTTTTGCTTGGGATTTGTTTAGTTAAAAGTTATCCATTACAACTTCGTGTACTTCGCTTGTGTCAATTGACCAGACCAAGACCTCTTCCGGATCCCCACTTTTATCAAGACTTCATATATATTTGCAATATACATATTGCTTTATCATATTCTTGCTTGTTCTTTGATTGCATGCAGGAATAGACCTTCGTGGTCAGGCTGGTCGTGCTTCTGAAATTGTCAAGGCACAACGTCTTGCACGTTTGTAGTCGGATCGACTGCACCAAATCGATAGTTATCATCTCATCGAAAGATCGGAACACACCGCCTCTATATGTGGCTGGAGTTGCCAATCGAGATGTTAGAGAAGCTTGATCGGTGGAGTCATGAGAAGCTCACGGACCCCCGTGCGGGGCCAGTCCTGTAGAATATGACGGCGGACATGGAGGCTGGGGTGCTGACGGGGGCCATGCTTGTCAAGGAGTTCCTAACAGTGCATGGCCCCGCTTCAGACGCACTCGTGCCCCACATGGGAGTTCAAGGGCGCGGCGGACGAGATTCAGCTTGACGTCGCGACACGAGCCTCCAGAGGCCCACATGCCCCTGCTGCAGCAGCGACGCCAGCCCATGCGCCGGCGACGCCTCCTCCCAAGTCCCTTGTGTTGGCAGACAGCAGCCCTCTTGTCAGGCCCGGGGCTCTGGAGGAAGCCTACACCGTGTTGGATCAGCTCCGGACCGATCTCCAGGACGCCGGCAGGTGCATGGCGATGGGACGCTGGGTCTGATCTTGGGGTGGCTCCAGGCCGACGCCTCTGCTAGGCCTGCATGGAGTTAGGTCGAGGCTTCTGCCGCGGGGACGAGGAAGGAGGCCGGCGAGGCCATGGTGGCTCGTGACGCGGCTCTGGCCGATGCGGCATCCACCAAGGAGCACTGCAGCGAGGTGGAGGCAGAGCTGAAGGCCCTCCACGAGGAGCAGGCTTCCCACACCCATCGGCTTCAAGAGCGAGAGGAGGAGCTCAAGGCCCGGGAGGCGACGCTCGCCGACCGCGATGCCAAGCTAGCCCAGGCAACCAAGGACCAAGCCATGGAGCGGCACCGCCGAGGCAAGCTGAACGAGGAGGTGGACAAGGCCCAGGCGTCCCATGCCCAGCTTGTCTCTGAGACGACGGCCCGGCTAGAGGCCAGGGAGAAGACCCTTGCCACTGCTGAGAAGGCGGCGGCCGTGGGATGTGAAACCTTCGTCTCCCTCGAGCTAAAGTCCCACGTGGCGCTGCACTCCCTTTACAGAGAAGGGTACGAGAAGCCGCTAGCAGCTCCGGAGGATGGCCTTGCTAGGCTTCTCCCCAAACTCGCTGAGGCGCTTGAAGGCATCGCTGCTGGAGTGGACACCATGGTGGAGGGGGAGTGTTGCACGCTTTTCACCATGGCCGTGACGCGCGTCTTCAGCCACCTCCATCTCCGGGACCCAAGCTTCGACTTCAGCTCACTGATCGAGCCGGTGGCCCCTGAGTCCCACAACGCTGCTGCTGAAGCCATGAAGAAGCAGGTGAAAGCCATGCTGGGGAAGTTCCTTGTCGTCCCCAACCCCGTAGCTGCGGTGACCGAAGCCGACAACGAAGATGGCGGCGGCGTCAGCAGGTGGTAGCGGTAGTCAAGGTGACGGCGACGCTTCTTCCTAGTTCGACCCTGCAACAACCATCATGCCTTGCGGAGGCATGAGAACTTCTGCTTAAATTTGTGGAATATTATGCTTTGTAATAACTAGCTAGGGCTCCGCAATTTCCTTTCCGTGTTTGATTTCCTTTCTACTTGCCTTAGTGTTCTCCGTCAGTAGGGCCCGGCCCCGCGCATACCTCAACCACTGTTTGGGTGTCCAGATCACCAGGATGAGACCAAGGGGTGAGGGGCTACATGGCCAGTGAGGCCCCCTAAGAAAGGCTTGGTGGACAGAAGCTGGTCATATGGCACATGGAGCGTGTCAAACGTCTCGACGGAGAGGATGTTGAGCCCCGCACCACTGTCGATGAGAGTCTTGGTGACGAGGACGTTGCTGATGGTTGGTGAGCAGAGCATTGGGAGCACGCTGTCGACAGCCGAGCACTTGAGCTGGTCTGTATAGTCGAAGGTGATGGCATACTTGGACCACCTGAGGGAACACGATGCCTCAAGCTTGAGGAGGGCCGCGTTCACCTCACAAGCGAACTGCTCGAAGATGCGATGAGAGGCGGGAGCCTGAGCACCACCAAAGATGCAGGCAATGGCACGAGACTCTTGCAAGTCCCCAACACCATCGTCTTGGCGCTGGTCGTCGTTCCTCCTTGGAGGCTGAGACAACGAAGGGAGGCCGACATTGCCCTGAGGACGGTCCTCGCGAGGCTAGTCATGCCAGGGGCCGTTGCGAGGTTGGCCCTGCCAGCGGTCCGCACGAGGCTAATCGCGCCAATCCTGGCAGGGGTCGTGGTTGTCCCAGCGGCCGCCACCACAGCCTCCTCCGCGGCCGTAGCCACGGTCGTTGCGCGCAGGACGGCCGCCAAGGCGCCGATCACGGATTACCCTAATCTCCATGCAGTCATCGGTGTTGTAGCTATGGACGTTGTGGAACACACATAGTGGACGGATGCCCTTGGAGGATTCGGCCTGGTCGCACCCGCGTTTCATCTCAGGTTTGGCTATGAGAACAATGGGGCCCATGTGCTTCACGTCCTTAGCCTTTGACTTCTTGTCCTCAGAATCGACCTCAAGAGGCTCGAGGAGGGAGAGGTGACCTTCCTCTGCCCTCGCACATCTGGTGGCCATGTTGAACATCTCCAGGGCCGAGCACAAGTCCTCGTGGATAGCGAGCTCCTCCTTCATCTTGACATCCCGGACACCATCGGAGAACGCCAAGATGGTGTCCTCGTCCGACACCTTCGGGATCTTGAGGCGAACGTTGGTGAAGCATTGTATGTACTTGTGCAAGGTCTCGCCCGGCAGCTGCTTGATGCACCACAGGTTGCCAGCTGCAGGAGCGCGGTCGCGAGTACCCTGGAAGTTGGAGATGAAGCGCTCGCGGAGCTCGTCCCGAGAAGAGATCGACCCCACCAGGAGGTTCAGTAACCAAGAACGCGCGTCATCCTTAAGGTCCATGGGGAACCAGTTCACCATGACCTTGTCATTGCCGTTCGTTGCTTCAATGCTTAGCTTGTAGAGCTGGAGGAACTCTACAGGGTCAGGAGTGATGTCGTAGCGTGGAGGAAGATCTGGCTTGAACTTGCCGGGCCAGACAACACAACGCGGCTCTGGGTGAAAGCACGGCAAGCTGACGCACTCACAGGGGCCAGCCGCAGGGAAGGAGCCTGATCTTGACGCCCGTGTGCTGCCGCCTCTGGGGGCACGCGTTCTTGACGTGGCGGTGCTAGAAGCGCACACGCTTCTCCTTGGGGCCGCTGCACCACTTGGCAGCTTTCTTCATCACGCTGGCACCCTGCGCGGCGGATCGCGCTAGGGTCCTTTGCGTTGGGGCTTGAAGACGACATCACACTGAGAGGGAGGAGGAGGTGCGCCATGGGCCACCTCGCCCGCCTGGGACGGGGGAGGCAGCGAGCGAGACGGCGCAGGGGCGTCTGCTGATGAGCTCGGTGATGCGGCCCAACCAGTCTTTGTAGAGGTCGTCTGCCGGACGATAGCGCAGAAGCTCACGCGCCATGAGCAGCATAGCCTGCGCGTTCGCCGGCCAGCGACAAGCATGAGAAGACGATGCAGCGGCTGGGGTAAGCGACGGAGTCGCGGTGTGACCATCAAGCCGCACAGAAGGCGGCAACGACGAGTCTTGCTGCTCGTAGGCCGCGGGGCCGGTGGCGGCGTTGGCCATAGGGGAAGGGGAGCACCGAGGGGCGCCATTGCCCGTGGGTGCCGTCTGAGCAACCTTAGCTGCCCGGATTTCGGCACGGGCAAGGCGAGTGTTGGCTTTAGGGACGACTGACCGGAAGTGGAGCGAATGGTGAAGAAGAAGCTTCAACACACCCCTACTTGGTGTGCCAAATGTCCGATCCAGGGATCCGCATACGCAAGAAAAGGTTCAAACTCTGGAGCGTGTGCGAAGAACTCAACCCCTTCATCCAACCAGTTCGGTGCCCCCACATCCTAGCTTAATGAACAAGGAAGAAGATGGACAGGGCAGTTTACCCAGGTTCCGGCCACCTTGCGGTGTAAGACCCTACTCCTGCTTTGTGGTGGATTTGCCTCACGAGGGACTGATGATGAACTAGTGCAATGGAAGAACAACCTCGCGAGGTGTGCTCTGGTGTGGGTGTGAGCTGATGAGGTTTCGATCCCCTCTCTTGGTGGTGGCTAGCCTATACTTATAGTGGCCTCGGTCCTCTTCTCCAAAACATAGGCGGGAAGGGATCCCACAGTGGCCAATTCGAACGGGGACAAGTAGTACCTCTTATCCTGACAAAAGGTGGTCTTCTCCTGCAAAGCTCCTGGTCATAATGCTCCGGTGGGCTCGGTGATGCCATCCGTCCTGCCGTCCTAGCGGTGTTCATCTCATTGCACGGGAATGGAAACCTTTGGCTGATTCTTCGGGACCCTGCGCCTGTGCTTGCCTCCTTGGCACCAAAGAGGAAACCTACTCCTCTGCACCCGCTGGCGCCCGCCTGGCCTTGGTCGTCATGGCTCACCGCAACCTCATGAAATTGAGCACCTGCATAGAAATCTCCGCTCCCTCCGAAGGTCTTGGCATTGTACGCCTCATGAGACTTGGCCCCTCCCGAGGGTCTTGACTTGTTGGTGTTGTAGATGGGCTGTACCAGGCCACTGATGGAGGCGCGCCACGGGCCGCAGGTAGGCAAGTTTGGGTACCCTGGTTCCTAGAACATCGATAGTCTTTCTCACGCATATCACACTTGTTAGCTCACACTCTGTCTTGAATATCAAGCATTGTGGCATAGTAAAAAAAGCTTTTAAGCAAACAAAAGAGAAACAAAGAGCTTGTAAGCATTAGCATTGAGCCATTTTGCCTAGTTCCATCACCTTGGTTCATACATACATAAGCATACTTGGGATAGTAGACGACCTGTTTCTCTCATAGGTTGGTGCACAAGCGTATCTAGCCCATTTGAGCAATTGAGATAGCGTCTCTCTAGTATCCATACAACAAGGGAATTCTTCGTGGTTTCACATTTTGAGCTCACTCCTTGGTTGTGCGGATCCCATCTATCTTCCATGTTGTGTTCCTAGTGATGTCCTTTGGTTTGATCTATTTGTCTTGCTTGCACTTTGTGCATCTCTTCAACATTATCACTACCTTGGCTAATACTTGCTTGAATTTTGTGTAAGCCGGCTTCTATTTTGTAGGTGTGAGAAACAAAACCCAGTACCAATTCTCCTATTATAGTATTCCATTGAGTGATACTCGATACATCCTCAACCTTCGAAAAAGGTAACTTTGGTATTGTTCTCTCATTTTTTTCTACTCATCTCCACTTGGTTATGATGTATAGACCCACTTCTTCAGCAAACCCACTCTTCGAGGATCAAGATGAAAAACGTGACTTCGTCACCAAAAATCACTTTTCATCGCTCAACGAGCCCTCAATCAAGAAAGTGAAGCTTTGTGTAACCAGATCGAGCAACTCGCCATCGACCTACACCAATCCGAAGCAATAAACCGGGACTACCTCGACCCCAAGCTCTCTAAACAAATGGAAGAATCTTGTAACATGATTGTGAGCTGCACGTCCTCCACCAGCTCTTCACGAAGAAGGTGCCACTAAAGTCGCCACTTGTCGTGGGAAACGAACACCTATGGGGCAGGGCCCCTTCTCAGTCCGGCAGGGAGCGGAGGGCGCACGAAGAGCAGATCGAGGCGAAGCACGCAAGGGATTTTACCCAGCTTCGGAGCTCTCCGGAGAGATAAAACTCCTACTGCTGCTTTGTGTATGTATTGTGTTCTTGCTCGAGAGCGTGAGCGTTCTGTAGTTTCGAATGAGTCGAACCCCCTCCACGTTGCGCATGGGCCTCCTTTTATAGGCTAAAGGGGTCACCGACAGATGGCAACGTAGACAGGGGTAAAAATGTAAAAAGAGGGTTGGTACAACTGCCTCTACAGTGCACCCTACCTAACTCTGACGGCAGGGGACAAGGGCATTTAATGCCCATCCGGTCGCCCAAACAGTGCAGAAAACGACCGTTTGGGGTGCCACCGCTTGCCACGATGGCCTTCTCGTCATCTCCACTTGCCACCTCGCACCGCTTGGCTGCACAGCTTCCCGCCACGTGCGCCTGGAACGGTCCTGCGGCGACACGTCGACGGATGCGCTAGAGCATGGGCGCAGAGTGGTGGCTTCGCCGCGGCAAGCGCCTTGCCGCGGTCGTCGTCTTGTCGCACCCGGCAGCTTGTCGCTCGCCGGGTCTTGCCGGGACGCGTGGCGCGTCGTAGCAAGTTCCTTGGCTGGCCTTCCCGGCAAGCTCCTCTTGTCGGGGCCTTGTCCTTCCCGGCAAGCTCCTCTTGCCGGGGCCTTGTCTTCTTAGTAAAAACACTTTGTTCTTGAATGGCATCAACAGGAATAGCGGAGGATCTTGGCGACGCCGGCAAGCCTTGCCGCGGACGCCGCGATCGCCGTGCACAAGTTCGGGATACTAAGGTACCCCTACTTTAGTACACCGACAGAGCCCCGGGCTGGCCACACACGGTGCCGAAGCGCTGTTGGGCCAGGCCCAAAACAGGCACGGCGCACGCGGCCCGGGTCCATACCAAATCTAACTCAGATCCACCGCGCCTCCAGAACGGCACGCGCCGAACGCGCGTCGTGGGAGAGATCGTGGGTGATTCTTTAATCGATAAAGGCGTAACGTTCGCCTCTCCTCTTTATAAGCAGGGGAAACAGGGGCCGTTCCCCCACCTTCGCCACTTGCGGTTCCTTCCTCAGAAATCTCCGCCGCTCCCCTCCGCTTCCCAAGCCGAAAGAGAGCAGCGCTCCGCCGCCCGTCGCCGCCGTCGCCCCCGCTCTCCTCCACCGCCTCCGCCATGGCTCCGAAGACCAGAAAGAGTGCGAAGTCGGTCGAGGCGCTGCGGCTTGAGGCGATGCGCAAGGAGCGAGCACTTTTCCCCCCCGAGCTCACCGCGAAGGCGTTGCGGGAGTGGTTCTATCTCTTCTGGTCGACGGAGACGCGGGTGCATCCGCGCACGTAGGCACTCTCCGCCGAAGCTTCTACTTCAAAACGGTGCCCCAAAGGGTACTACTTCTTCCCATTGTTCTTCTACTGCGGGCTCTGCCCGCCCTTTTCCGATTTCTTCTGCGACATCATGAACACATACGGGCTCCATCTCCTTGATTTCACCCCCAACGCCGTTCTGACCATGGCGGTTTTCGCGCATCTTTGCGAGAACTTCCTCGGAATCCACCCAAACATAGCCCTTTTCCGCCACTATTTCATGCCCCGGGTCGAGAAAGGAGAGCCCTTGTCTGGCGGGATCGCCTGGATCTCGAGGGCGGCAAGAAGGAGGTCTATCTGGAGGGGGAGCTCCGCAGGAAATGGGATGAGTGGAGGGCTGAATGGTGTTGGATTGTTGATGCAGATCCGCAGCCATTCACCAATTTGCGCCAAGCCCGAGTAGTGCGCGGCGGCGACTGGAGCGCCCTGGCGGCGGACGATGCTAAGCTGAAGATCGCCACCACCCGGATCCTGCGGCTCAGGCTTGCCAGGCTCACTGTAGGGGCTGTCGGCGCGGACTTTCTTTGCTGCCGCATCGCCCCTCTGCAGGAGAGGGGGAGGCCCGCCTGGCTGTTCGGGGGCCCGGCGGATATCATGAGGCTGCGCCCAAGCCTCAATTTTAATTTCACTGTCTTGGAGTTGGATGGGATGCTCAAGGAGCTGTTCAAGCACGACCCCAACCATCCGGAGTGGTTCAGGCTGCCGCAGGGCGTCGTTCCGCTGTGCAACAACTCCCAGCTTGATCGCATCCGCGCAATGATGCCGGAGTGCGACTCGCACGGGATTATCCCAACTTGGCAGGAGCCCTCCGACGACGTCGTGCGGCAATTCTTCGACGGCTTGGTGGAGGTAGCGGTCCGCGCCGACGAGCAGAGGCTCCTCACCCGCGACACCACTGATGACGAGATGCGGTACATCGCCACCAGGGCGGAAGAGGCGGCGGCAGCCGCCGCCTCGGGCGAGTTTAGCTTCACGTTGGAGGAGTCAGAGGCGGCCGAGGCGGCAAGCCTTGCCGACCGAGAGGACCTTGTCGGGGAGGTCGTTGGCGAAGGAGAGCCCGAAGCCGAAGCGAGCGAGCCCGCCGAGGGCGCAAGCGGCCAGCCGTCTTCGAGCAGCTTGCCGCAGGCGGAGCCCCCAGCGCAACCCCCAGCTCAAGCAAGAAGGCGCCTCCATTGGACTGGAGACACAGCAGGGCGGCAGGCAGGCCAACAGCCGCAGCGTCGCGGGACATGCTCCACCGCGACAAGCACCGTTGCCGCGGGAGCATCTCATGCTGTGCCGGCAACTGGGGCGGGGTCTTCTCGAGCCGCCGCACCTGATCCTGCCGCAGATCCCGCCAAGCGTCCAAGGGAGCCTACTCCTCCGCCTCGTCACGCTGAAAGAGTACCGGACTTCGACCTCTCCGCGGTGAGCTCCGATGAGGAGGAAGAAGAGGAGGAGGAGTAAGACTTTCTTCTTGTTGTACTTATATTTCTTCGATTCTTGTTGTTTCTTGTCTTGTATCTGATCTGCTTCCCTCTGAACCTCGTTCCTTTTCAGGACACTGGCCGAGAGAGCAGCAAAGAGGGCCAAGGTCCCCGTGGTTGTCATCGAGGACGATCCTGCTGTGACAGTAGAGGATGCGTCCGAGACCACCTTGTCGGACCGGGCAACCTCTCCCCGAAGCAGCCCCCAGCGCAGCCCCCAGCGTAAGTACTTGTTCACTTCCTGTTGTGGGGCGCACATGGGTTCTCTTTCCTTGCTGATATCTTGATTGTTGATTTTGCTTGTGTAGGAGCAGAACAGACCCATCAGGAACAACCAGCAGAAGCCGCTCCTGAGGTGCTATCTGCTTCAACTACGCCGCCAAGGGGCGATTCCCCGACAAGGGAGTGCTCTCCAGCAAGGGAGAGGTCCCCGGCAAGGGGTAGTTCCCCGACAAGGGACGGGACCAGCGAACCTTTGGTGGTGGAGCCCATGATCACAGAGCCCAGCACAGGTAACCCTCCTTGTCAGAAATTTTTCCCTTGGGTTCTTCTTCTTCTGATCTTCTTTTTGGATATTTGCTTGACTTTTTCTTCCTCTTCCTGTCTTCAGATCCCCCTTCCACAGATCCGATGGAGACCGAGGCCACCGGCAAGGAGGATGCACGCGGCAATACTGATGATGCCTCCGCCACCGAGGAAGAGGCCGGCGCTGACGATCCCGCCGGCGAGGAGGCCGCCAAGGCTGCTGGCGCAGGAGCTGGCGAGGGGTCCGGCGATCGCACTGACGACCCCGAGGGCGCAGGAGCGCAAGGCGCTACACCGACCGCCGACCCCTCCGCCGCTGATGCAGCACCGGGCTCCGAAGAGCCCCAGCCCGGCGCCTACTTGAAGGCCGGCGAGGGTGTCTTCATCAAGCTTCCCTGGGCGTCGAGCTCCAGGGCGCCGGTTGAAGGAGAGGCATTTGACGGGGAAGTGCTCGCCTCTGCTGGGCTGACAGTGGTTGACGCACCAAGCAGCAAAGATGGCGAAGTCCGAGGAGGAGCAGCTGCCGTGGTTGGTGTCGCTCACCGCGCCCGGCAAGCTAAGTTGAGTCCCGGAAGCGCTTGTCGCGCAGCGGAGTTGACATAGAGAAGCATGTGGAGGAGATCCAGAGTCAAGAACCAAGAGGCCCTCCGGTCCATTGCGGAGGAGAGGGCGAGCTTGTCGAGGCGCTGGACGGCCTTCCTCCTCGAGAAGGCGAAGCCGAGGAGCAACAGAGGCTTCGTCAAGAGCTGTCCACCCGGAAGGTAAACCGACGCAACGGAAAGTCAATCTGGACAGCTGAGGAGGAGCTCGCGACGCGAGCAATCACTTGGCGGGCGCCAAGGAAGAAGGGACGCTGCCGCAGCTGCCGAGGCCGCCAAGAAGGAATTGGAGGTGAAGATGACGCAGCTGGAGGCTGATCTGAAAGGGAAGGATGAGGAGCTTGCCGCGCTCCAGCGCGAGCGCGAGAAGGACGCCCTCGCTCATGGCGATATGCAAGTTCAACTTGCCGATAAGGCAAAGGAACTGAACGCCGCCAAAGACTCAAATGCTGATCTGGAGCTGAAGCTGGTCACGCTGACTGAGACGCTGGACGGCGCCAAGAAGCGAGAAGATGACTTGAAGAAAGAGATCAAGGCCAACGAGGAGCTGCTAACGAGGGCCTCCGAGACTCAAAACACCTTCTGGGCTACGGTGGAGCTCTAGACGGAGGGCCTCGTCAACATCGCTGCAGCCATCGACGAGGAGCTGGCGCAACTGGACTTGGCGGGCTTTGGGTACTCCTCCGACGAGAACCTCCAGCCCAGCGCCAAGCTTACTCTGTTCTTCAAGGGCGTGGTGACGGCTCTCCAGCAACTCCGGGAAAGGATCCCAAAGCAGCTGGCTCACGAGTCATGCGCAATCTGCGCCAGAGTCCTTGAGAAGGTGTTGGTGAAGGTGCTCTTCCGCAATCCGGGCCTCAACCTCACCAACGTCCTCAAGAAGCTGCCGGCGGGTGCTGATCTTGGAGAACTCAAGGCCCTTGTCGCACCCATTGTGGACAAGGTGAACGAAGTCAGGAGGATTGATGGCGACCGCGTAGATTAGGCCGCGTGTTTTCTCCTTTTTCTTGCCGCTGCCAAACATGTTACGGGAACAATCTATTAGAGCGCGGCAAGTTATCATTTTTGTAATATAACTTTATTCTGGGTAGTATTTGCTATGTTATTTCCTTTACTTGATTCCCTCCCTTGTATCTTTTTACCCTACGCTTTTAGGAAACTTGCCGGCGTAGGCACCCTTGCCGCGAGCGCTGAGTGCGGAACATCAACAACCTGCTGGCGGTGTTGCCTCCAGCAAGAAACCTTGTCGGAACTAGTCGCAGCACACTTACGTTGTTGAGTGGACTCGAAACAAGGTAAGGACGCAACTAGCTACGAGTTGGTTCCTCCGTGCACAGGTTTTCCATACAAAGCTCGGTCGTTCAAGGAAGATAACTTAAAATTTTCAAAACTGATTGTGCTCAAACTTTGGCAACTTAGCTTCTCTGTCGTCTGCGTCCCGGCAAGGCTATACTTCTTTGAATGACGCCTGGTCCACACCATTATCTTCTCCTCCCCCCCCCCCCGGTGAACTTGTGGGCGAAGGAACCTTCTTTTTGAGAAAAAGAAAGAAGAGAAAATAAAGATATGGAGCCTTAGGGCTCGTTATTACTTACCGGGGGTAAGTGCTGCACAAAGTGTCAGATAATACATGCAAAAAAGAAAAAGGCATGAAATTTGACAACATTTGTAGAGCATATGATCTTTATTTATATGCTGGATCTCGCGCCCCGCTTTGTACAAAGGGTTACATGCAACAATGCAAGGCTTGTATAAA